>OZ023232.1:14788029-14817847 GCA_964006365.1 Trididemnum miniatum | reverse complement strand
GCTCTCTATGCTATAGGGTTCATATCGGGCCAATTTGCTGGCCATTTCGGAACTTTGATCTTGTTAGTTTTGAATCAGGCATAAACCGTTTTTGCAGAGTGGCAAGGAGGCAATGTTTGAAGAAAACAGTGAAATTTTCTTCAAAAATTATGGTGTGGGGTGCAATTTCAGTTCATGGTCCCAGTCGACTGCATATTGTTCAAGGAACCATGAATGGGGTCAAGTATATCAGCATGCTCAACTTTCGATCGATGCCCCAAATAAGAGATTGGTTTTAACAAAAACCTTGCATTTTTCAGCAAGACTCTGCACCTTGTCACGCTGCAAAAACGGTTTATGCCTGATTCAAAACTAACAAGATCAAAGTTCCGAAATGGCCAGCAAATTGGCCCGATATGAACCCTATAGCATAGAGAGCATTTGGAATCAACTCAAAGGCGAAACACTGTACGCAATGTCCCAATACCACAAAAGTTCAACTGTTAGAGAGGCTCATCCAGGTGTGGTTTCACTCGCCAAAGATCCGAAAAATGTGCCATGACCTTATTAAAGGAATGCTGAAACGTGTCGAATCCCTAAAAAACGCAAAAGGAGATCGAACCAAGTATTACAGAGGTGTTGAACTGTTCGATTTCAAATGTTTTTTCATTTTGATTCGGTCTTATTATACTTGCAAGTGAAATAAACCAAAATCAAAACAAAGTTTTTATTTTTTCAAAAGAATTGCAATAATTTGTCAGAAAAAACGCCTATGCCTTCAAACGTACTACAAAAGTGAAGTTAATGCGGTTTTGAAATGCTACGATAGGCTGTAAAGCGGTTAAAACCAGCGGTATTCAACTTAGCTGAAAATATGAATTCATTTCCTTGCCCAATTATGACGTCATAGTATCGCAGCTCCGCGCGACATCTTATCTCAGTTGAGCGAAATTGAATAAGCTTTCCAATGAACCTTCACTTTATCCATTACTATATTTACAATTGGCGCAATGATAAAAACAACAAACGTTATGTTCAAAAAATGCAAAAAAATAAAAACTTTATATAAATTTTTCCTATTCTGTACAGCTCAAGAGACAGGCGCTCTATACCACTCGGCCATCTGAGCTGTTTTTTTGCTGCTATCGTTTTGAATTGATTTACAAATCTTGTTTCGTAGACGGCCACTGACAGTGCTGCTAATTTTTCCACACCAGTTTCTAGCCCGAAAAATCTAAAGAAGCCAGTTCAAGTTGCAGGTTAGTTTAAATATTTAATATTCTTCTGCAATATAAACAATCGGGCTGTGAATGCACAATATGGTGCGTACCTTGGTGATGTAGTGGAGGTCCTTACTCGACCTTCTTTGTGATAATAGCAGGGAGAAGTGACGTGTGGCGTAGAGCTTATACACACAACAAATAACCTTGAGCTGAAGCAACTGAAAAATTTTTGGGGGGAATTCGATAGCTTTACAAAGTGTTCATCCCGAGAATTATCCATCGGATTTCTCATACGGCATCAAGCATAGTTGGCTTTACTGTTTCGAAATGAATACTTGTCACTTTGGGTGTAGAATTTCAATAGAAAACAGACGTTGTTAGCCATTGCAAACTCTAATCACAAATAATAAAGCCAAAACAAATTGATACATATTTGAATGACACGTTGCGGTTAAGTTTCAATAACCATTATCAATCTTATTCAAATAGAATAAGATAGAATAGAAATAAGATCTAATGGAATAAATAAACAGAATAGAATAAAATAGAATTTAATTTATAGAATGAAATAGAATAGAATAAATAACATAGAATAAGATCAAATAGAATAAAAATAAGATCTTATTCAAATAGAATTCTATTCTATTTGAATAAGATTGATAATGGTTAGTGAAACTTAACCGAAACGTCTCATTTAAATATGCATGAATTAGTTCTGGCTTTATTATTTGTGATTAAAATGCGTAAAAGTTCCATCAACCGTACTCCATTGTTAACTCATTTAGCGCTTGTTTGTCATCTGTTTTAGATGTTTTTTTTGCATATGGGCTATTTTGCAACTGGTTAATAGTTATCTAGCCTACCTAGCGAGTGTGAATTATTGAATGTGCCTGTAGGATTTTTCATAAAATTTATCTCGATAATAATTCTTCAAAGCATATAACTTTTGCGTAAAACCTACACCGTTAAATTGTTTAAAACGAGCGAGACAAAATGTGCTAATTACGTATTTCAGGCTTAACTAGTCCGAATTTAACACCTCGCTCTGAGCAAGAACAAATCAAAACCGGTAAAGCAACACCTAACATGTTGTTATCTACTGGGAGGAAGGATGTTCTGGGTATGGTGATCGGAGGACATCGAATTAACCTCCAATATAATCCGCTTGACAAGAAGAAGCTCACTGAAATATTCCTGGATGATGACGATGTAAGGATCGGTCAAGTTTCGAAGCTTTCGCAGTTTCCACGCAGTCAAGTTTATAAGAGTTTCTCAAATTTTCTGAAGTAGTTTTAAATTTTTTTCATGTAGTACGTGTAAACAACATATTTACAAACGAAAAATGTTCACCTTTTTTTTCGTTGGCAGCCCTTAGCTAATCTAAGTTTGCATTTAACCTTATTGCAGTTTTCCTGTAGATATCATCATGTATTTAATGAGCCAACGTTATTGGTCCGGCTGTTGAGAAAGCAATGATTATGCTGTCACAGTTGGACATTATTTTCAGATTTTAATGTTTTAAGCTACGCAAGATCAAATTAATATCGTTTAAGTTGGTAGTAAACTTTTACTCGAAAACTTTGATGTTACTGCTGCTCTAATTTCAGATTTCTGAAGCTCTCCAAAAAAAGAATGTTTATGTTGAAACAGCAATCAAAGAAGTGATCGAATTTTGTGAAGAACAAAACAAATGGTTGCCTGAAATAAGAAGATTTTGTAGCGGATGGAACGAAGCTACTGCTGAGAGCTACAAAGGTTGCGCTGCTTATGAAGTTGAACTTTCAATCAACAAGATTAAAGATTGGATAGAGCAGGTAGGCAATGGACTCTGATATTTTTTTGCTTCTTGGTGTCAAAATTCAAAGCTGATTTAAGTTGAAAGGAAATGGTGGAATTTTTGCTGTTGATGTTAATAGAAATACTTTTTCAAATTGTTTGTCTACTTTATTATGCTTCACATAAAGAAATAAATTTTGGGGTGGATCCAAGGATGAGAAGGATTAACATTTTTGGCATTTTTTCCATTCCAAAATATGAAGATTTTGTAGCGTATTCCAAGCCCCCCCCCCTTAGCATACTTTCCGGATGTGCTCCTGAATCAAGAGTTTTTCTTTGAATTTCACGAATAGAGTGCTTGTGGCCAACTCTTACGACTGATTTAGCTCCTAAAATTGTTTATACGCATTTTTTTTTTGCTTGAAATTGAAAACTTTGTCTTTATTTGTGTAAATAAATCACATTATTTACGCAAGACTTAAGGATTTGAAAAAGGCCTTTTACAACGTGAGACTGAATACTGATTACCGATTAGCTGATTCGAATATATTTTCATATATTTCGGTAAGGTTAACCTTCTTCTTGTTGTTCTTCTATCCAGTTTCAAATCCGGTTTTTTCCTCGTTCCCGAAGGTGGCCGGGTACACCTCATCCCCTCCGCGATCGCTCTCACACTTTCCCTCCATCTCGTTCGATCTCCAGCTTTTTTGATCTTCAACCCGACTTTCTTCATACTCTCTTCCACCTGCCTCATCCATGCCAGTTTCGGCCGTCCTCGCTTTTGCTTACCATTTACATCCATCATCAATGCTTTCTTCAGTATATTATCATCCCTTCTAATCACATGTCCATACCATTTTACTCCATTCGCCTTTGCCATTCTATCCAACGTTTCCTTCAAGCCCAACATCTCCATCAGATCCTCCATCATCTTTCTATCCACTAATTTCACTCCACACTTTGACCTCACCATGGCTCTTTCAGTTCTTCTCAAAATTGCCATTTCAGTCTCCCTCAAACATGCAACATTGCTGATCTTACGCAACTGCGATAAACTGATGTTTTTAAATTTAATTTTCAGATTCAAAATATGCCTCGTCATTTCGAATCATCGAACAGATTGTTATACGTCGATGCACGAAGTCCACAAAATACACTTGTACCTGTGCTCAACGCCATATTCAAAAAGCTCGTGTCCACGGTAAATATGTTCGTATTAATTTTCTGTATTTGTCGGCTATGTGCATTGTGCAATAGCTCGTGCAGCACTTCTGTCTATTCAGCCTAGGTTCTTCATCACGCCCCAGTTCTGTTCTTCTGCGTCAGCGACATGGCCTAGCGGTGCCGCGCGTAGGTGACAGATCCTACGTGACGGGTTCGATTCGCGGCTGGAGCCGATCGTATTTAACATATGTAACGGGTGGCTGCTGACTCGAAGAGCGCAAGCTCACTTCGCAGTCTCCCTCAATTACTGTAGTATTTTCAGCTCATGATAATTTGAAAATAACCTCAGTTAATTTTATTCGGTTCTCGTTTTTTCCCCAGGCTTTGGCCGCTATTAGCTTGCCTTCTAGCGTTCGTAAACTTTATGTCTTGTTTCCGTATCAATCTATTTTATTGTGAGTGCCAAAGTTTTTATAGGAAATACGGCGCTGATTTGACAGAACTGATCTTAGATTTCATACATACGCATTGCAAACGATTTTTTCATCTCGTTTGAACAGATCATACTGGAAGCGAAGCAGATATCAACCAGCATCACCAGCGAAGTAAATGATACGCTCAAAGTGCTGAAAAACAAGGATACCAGTATGACGTCATTTGCTGCATATGCAAGCACAGTAAGCGAATCGTTGAAGAAGAAAGAAAAAATGACGGAGAAAGTGACGTACACCCGGTAAGATGTGACTGTTTTTGTAACTTCGTTCTTTTTGGTTTTCTTTCTCATGGTATTGTTTTGCGCGACCTGATATAGCTTGTTTTGTGTTTGCTTGTTCTTAACAACGTAAACTTTTCTAGCCAGATATCTACGTCACACCTGCTATTGTTTTTGACGAAAGCTTAGTGGTTTGCAGAGTGTGAAAACACACTTTGTAACATTTACCACGAAATGGTTGATGGAAATTTTATGCAGTTTAATCGCAAATAATAAAGCCAGAATGAATTGATACATATTTAAATGACACGTTTCGGTTAAGTTTCTCTAACCGTTATCTTAGAATAAGATCAAATAGAATAAAAATAAGATCTTATGCAATAGAATTCTATTCTATTTGAATAAGATTGATAATAGTTATTGAAACTGAACCGAAACGTCTCATTTAAATATGCGTGAATTTGTTCTGGCTTTATTATTTGTGATTAAAGAACATTTACCAGTATTTCTTTTCACTTATTGAAAGTGTGTTTCATAAAAAAATCACACGTTCATTCTGTCCGCGGTATTTCGCCGCAACGCGTAACCAGTGACGGGGCCTAACTCCTTGGCTTAGTGACAGGGCAACTCAGAAACGTCTAAGCGATGGCGAGCCGTTAGCGTCCGTTTTGACCGGCCCGGGAATCGAACTTAACACCTCCCGCGCTATGTTTTCAACCACCATACCTAGGCGCCAGTGATGGGTGTTCCATATTGTAAAAATTTTGTATACATTGCGTTTTGCGTATTGACTTAATCTCGGATCGCCGTTTTTAAACCACCACGATCCAAAGTTTGTGCTTTAATTGGTATCAAGTCGTGTTTTCAGTTGCTAAGACCTTGAATAGTTGTAGGATTTCAGCAAGCAGAAATTTCAACAAGCAGGAAGTGCAATCCATAACGACAATATTAACGATCTGAAATGTTGTATCCTTTTTAGAGGCAAGAAAATCAAGATTTAATCTTGGATTTGTATCATCTATTTCTAGTAAATTTAGAGGAAGAGGAAAAGTTGGCTGGGTTTTATACGCTTTACGTTTTGTGATCATTGTTTTTACGTCTTTTATGTTTTTATTGCGTTTTTGTTGGATTTAGTTAGTTTTTTAATCAAATCCTTTTATTCATCAGCTCCATATTTGACGTAGTTAAAATGTCAGCCCGGCAACTCACTCCTGAAGAGGAGAAGCTTTACAATTTGGCCAAATCCAGCTGGGAGGCTTTTATATATCAGGTAACTTTATGGGTCAGTTTTCTAGGAGCAGAACCGAACGTATGTACTTTTACCACATCCAATTAACGCTTTATGCAGTTCAAGGAATATTACAACTGCAATAACTATCGGCATTGTGAAACGGGCAGAGGAAATAGGCTAGATTTTCAATTCTCACGCAGTTAGTGTTGTACATGATTGCTGCGAAGAAAATCTTGGCTGTATCATTATTTTAAGTCCGATGTCGTAGCAGCTTGTTCTTAAAAGAACTATTTCAAAAATTTTATTGCTCGCTTTTCAAGTATGCTGCTGAAATAGCTGCCATATGGAAAATAATTGATGGACCATGGCAATTTCTGGTTAAATTGATTTGAATACGTCTTGACCTCAATTTAAATCTAAATTTTGAATTCATATCCGTAAAGAAAATCAATCCAACCACCAAGTAATGTGTGTATTACTCGAAAGTAGAAGCTTAAATAACCGAGTTTATTCTTCTTGAATCATCATTTTTCCGCCATCCAACTTGATTTTAAAGTCTCATCACTGCGCACTGTGCAACATTACATGCGCTTGTTTGTCAGAAACAATAAGATATTTTACGTGCTTTGCAATCATGAAGCTGTTTTCCAGTTGAAAGATGCGAGTAATTTCGTGGCGAATCAGCGTCCGATCATCATGAAGAGGTTGGATGAAATGTTCAAAGAACTACACGATGCAGCGATGGATGTATGTCTTAGAGGATCATGTCATCCGGTTACTGACCCAATGGCTGATCCGCCTCAGGTACAACCATCATAGTTCAAACTAGGTGTTAACGTATTCGAAATTTGATGTTCAAGTGCAGTAAACAAATCAAATCTTGATTATACTCGCGGTATTACGCCAAAGCGTGTAACGAGTTGCGGGGTCCATCTCCGCGGCTTAGCACCTGGGCAACACAGCTCCGAAGAAACATCGCAACGGTGGCGAGCCGTTGGTGACATAGTATGCGATTTCATCGGCCCGGGAATTGAACCCCAGACCTCCCGCACCGATAGCGTGTTCTCAATATTTCGATAATTGCGTGATTGATGTGAGGTAATTGCAGACCTAACTTTTGTGGCCGAGAAGGTTATTCAATCGTATCCCCATTTGTATGTATTATATACTTTGAAGCACGGTTGGAAACTTTTCATCACTTTTTTATAAAACTGTTTCACAAACATCTTACTGCATCGTGGGATTGCAAATTTCAGCGCGTTTGGCATCAACAGACTCAACACTGATGTCTTGAAAGGTTATTAACGTTCCAGCTGTGGACTTTTTGTTGTTATCGAAATATTTTTTGCTGTTATTTCATCGCTTTGTTCTATTACTCCCAGGTTTTGGAAGTTATCCAGGAGTGCATAACTGAGTTCCAAGATCTTCGTGGCAGGATCGCGGAGGTGAACTACTTCCATGATGCAATCTGCAACGAGTTTTATTCTGTCGATGACTTGAAACTGCTCGGAGAAGCACTTTATGACAAGCAAGAACTCTGGCAATTGATCAATGCTTCCAGGAACACGATACACGAATGGAAGATGACGTCATTCCGGTAAACTGTGTTTGTCGTTTAATCTTTTTTTTAATTTTTGAGCTGGAAATTTTGTGTTGAAAAAAATTGGTAATTTATGAATAAAATTACACAATTATAACACACCACACGATCTGCGTTATGGGACAAACTACAGCAGATGAGAACTATGAGGCGCCGTTTGGAAAAAAATAATTTAGGTTTTTCACATGTTTTTTCGGCTAATTTAAGCTACATTTTGTCCAATATATAATATAGGAAGTTTCCTATATATATGTAGGACAAATAAGTGGTTTCAAACAGCCGAAAACACTGACGCAAAATATATAGAAAATTTCCTATATATTTATTAGACAAATTATTGCTCAAATCAGCCAAAACACGCAGCGCAAAACATATAGGAAATTTCCTATACAATATATAAGTCAAATTATTGCATAAATTTGACAAAAAAATCAGCGCAAAACGCATAGGATGCTTTGTGCTGCTTTTTTTGGCAAATGTATGCAATAATTTGTCTTATATATATTAATATTATAGGAAATTTCCTATATATTTTGTGTCAATTTTTCGGCTATTTTAAGCCACATATTTGTCTTATATTTAAATAGGAAATATCCTATATAATGTATTGGACAAAATGTCGCTTAAATTGGGCAAAAAACATGTGGAAAACCCTAATTTATTTTTTTCCAAACGGCGGCTCATCAATTTCCTATATATTTTGTGTCAGTTTTTCGGCTATTTTAAGCCCCATATTTGTCTTATATATAAATAGGAAAGATCCTATATCTGTCTTATATATAAATAGGAAAGATCCTATATCCTATATTTCGCCCAATTTCACAAAATGTAGCTACACAACATGTAGCTGAAATTGGGCGAAAAAACATGTGGAAAACCATAAATTATTTTTTTCCAAACGGCGACTCATAAATTTTGTGTATATTTTGTGTCAGTTTTTCGGCTATTTTAAGCCCCATATTTGTCTATATATAAATAGAAAATGTCCTATATAATATATTGAACAAAATGTAGCTTGAATTGGCCGAAAAAACATGTTGAAAACCCTAAATTATTTTTTTCCAAACGGCGCCTCATATGGGCTGTTTTTAACGAAATTCGATGAAAATTTTAGTATCTCAATGTTGGCTGGGAGAACTTTTATTCTTCTGTCCTGTGGCATTCTATTTTACGGTGATGTTAATGTTCTTCATTTATGCACAGTAAAAATTTTGTTCACAATTGTTTATTTTCAATTTTAGGAAATTCAACCCATCCAATGCTATCAGCAGAATGGAAGAGTGGTTGGAAAAAGCTGCTGCATTGGGCAATAAGCTGGGTGCTGATTACCCGGTGCTTGCGATATGGCAAGAGGTAAATATATGTAATGATAATAATAGCAGTACAATTGTATAGCGTTCTTTCCTGAAGGAAATTCAGTTCAAAAACGTTTAACAAAAAATAACTAAAATATAGAGGTTTGCAAGTTACACTTTCCGTTTAAAGTTTGTCAGGATTACGTTTCATTTATTTCTTCTACTTTTTGCTTCAAACCTTTTATGACTTTGGTTCCATTTGAACTCATCAGTGGAGTTCAGTTATTTTACAAAGAGTCGATTGTAGATTTATGGTGAAAAAATGAACTTATCTATTAATTAAAATCTGTCAAACCCACAGCATGGGCACAATCTGTTGCTGTACCAAGAGCTAGTCTTTGGGTATTACGAGTCGGTTGTTATAACCCACGAATCAAACGAGTCTCTTTTAGAAGCTTAATTGACAAGATTTACCCTTATGGACGTTTACGGTTAAATTTTTTTTAGAGTATTGAAGATCTTGGCAAGCAGATGCCTTTGTTGTTGATGCTATCTCGAGGAGCGATGAAAACTCGTCATTGGAAAGAGATATTCGCAGGAATGGGGGAATCATATGAACCTTCTTGGGCGCTGCTGGTCGATGATCTTCTATCCCTCAATTTACATAGCCATGCACCATTAATTAACCGGGTACACACAGCACTGCAGCAGGCATTGTTAAAAATTACGCGCGATATTAAAAAATATTAATAGGTATATTTTTTGGATCTGTGATAGTTTTGCGAGCAGTATTCTGATGTTCGTGTATTTAATGTATCTGAAGAAGATACCTCTACCTGAAAATTTGTCTCTCCGACAAGTTCATGGATTGACTTCATTCACCAAGTAGTCGTTGAAATATTAACCAAATAATCAGAGGCGAAATGCTGATGTAGGTATCGAACTTGATGCAAATAGTTTTAAAATCACTAACCTGGACTCTCGAACCTATTCAGTGTTCAGTTTACCACCGTATCCACAAGTAACCGCCAGAATACTCGTATGATAACTTTTTTGACTTATTAACTAATCAGACCCGATTAGGATTCCCTGTTTTTTAAAGTTCTTTTCAGACCTTCATTTTATTGCAAGAGGGCCGTGGTTTGGGTTTTGACTGTTCAATTCCTTATAATCTGGTCCTTGTATTTGCTTTCTCGGCTAAATGTGAAATACCTGCTGCACTAGAGTGCTATTAGTCTTGGAGGTTCGAGAATTATCATGTGTTTTAAGGTGTACCAAGATGCCACTTCAGAATACACTGTCGAAAAAATCCTGACTTCCATCAAAAAGGAGTGGGACGGCAGACAATTTGATATTGCCAAACATATCTATGCTGTGAAGACCAGTGAGACGGATCAGTTGGGCCCTGTTCAAGGTTAGCAATGTTGCTAAAACAAATCTAAGGAAATTTATTACGAGTAAAATATCGGACGTCGACCCGATTATGGTAAGCCAGAAGACTTACTAAATAAACGCTGCAAAAACTAATTCTACGGCTAATTTCGCGGTTTGACCGCTCATCAGGTAGACTCAGGTTCGAACCCAGGACCTTGTGATTGAGAATCCAGTGGTTAAGAGAGATAGACTTTCAATCACAAGGTCCTGGGTTTGAACCTGAGTCTACCTGATGAGAGGTCAAACCGCGAAACTAGTGGTAGAATTAGTTTTTGCAGCGTTTGTTTAGTAACTTTTTTGGCCTACCATAATATCTCTTTGTATGCTCAATTTGCTCATATTAAAAATGTAAAATGATATGCAGACGAAAAAGGTAATTACCGGTAACCATTTTTCGTGCACTGCGATCAAACTGCATTGTAGTCCTCGGTGTCGTGCTTTTTCGCGAAAATGATGTGCTGATGTATTAGCAAAATTTTGTCATGTTCACGTCTACATCCTTCGAATATCCTTCACGTTTAGCAGTCCTTTGGTCTTAAATATTCGTTTTTTTACGTAGCCTACTCGTAATTTTTGATACGTTCTATTTTCAAGATTGCGTGTTTACGAGATTTATTTCATTTTATTTTTGAAGTGCGTCGCGACATTCGCGTTCATTCTGCGAGTCTTCTGAAACAACAAACAATGCAGGTACAGAAATTATATAACGTTTATGTACGTTGTGGTCTTGGCCGCGCCAATCCTTTGTGACAAGTTCAATTCGCGATTAAAATCAATCATATTTGATATGTAAATGGAGTTGCTTGGGATTGGAAGAGCTCAAGCTCAGTTCGCAGTTTCCCTCAATATTATTGTTGAACTTTCAGTTCAACGAAAAGCTTCTTTAAGTGGTAGGATTGCACTCTTGAAGTAGGAGGCTTGGTGAAAGTTCTTAGATTGTGGAAAACCAGGGCAGTACTTGCAAAAACCTTATATTCTTGATTTAGGGAATGCAAAATTGTAGCACACACTAACATATGAGTAGTCTCTTTGGTTCGAAAAACTCATCATAATGTAAATTGTTTATTAGGAGAAGGACAGCGACACATACGTGTTGGTCGGGGTGGAAAGATTAATGAAGGATTTAACGGAAAGTCACGTGACCTTGCAAGCTATGTTTCAATCTCGTCACGCATTTGAAGTGAAAAGTGACGCAGAAATATGGAGTGATAGTCTGAGTCAGGCAAGATGGTGCTTTGTGATCCAAATCAAAAATACAATGATTATTATTTTTGATTATTAATTTGTGTTTACTTTCAAGGAAAAGCAGTCAGAGCGTTGTAACGTGGAAGAAATTCCGTTAAGTGCTTTTCTCAACGTCACAAAACTTGTTGGCTTGTTCTCCACACTATCCCTTTGAGGCTGAACGTCAAACAGAGAAGCTGTGAATACCAGTTTTAAGGTCATCAGCTTCTTGAAATCGCACCCGAACCTATTGCTCCGAAGGGAGACGCTCTATTTCCTCTGCCATCTAAGCTATAAGATTTGTTTATAAAAAGGCAAGGTGTTTGCTGATTATTGAACGCCGAACGAACAGTCTGTAACGTTAAAAAAAAATTAAGCCAGTTTAATTAGCGCAATTCTATTTCACCTTTTCACCCACTTTTCACCCACAGATTGAAGAAATCATCCACGTGTGGGTGACATGCCAGGAGAAGTGGATGTATTTAAACCGGATATTTAACGGAGACCCGAACATTGTGGCCAGGTTCCCAAACCAGTTTAAACTGTTTGAAACAGTTGACAAGAAATATCGAGAATTCATTGATTCTATGCTAAAAGATTCAAAAGTTCTATCAGTGTTATCACGGTAACTAAATCAAAGTTTTTATTTTTAATTAAAGCTTTCAAAAGACTCTGTTATCTCTCAGTTACTATAGTGTGAGTAGTTTGTTGATACGTATTCTAGTTGTTCGGATTGTACCGACGTAGATTTAAATTTTGACAGTTTTAAGCCGTTTTCGGTGTAGGAAATTGGCTTACCATATCACCAAATGTACTCTGTAATATTAATAGAAGTATTATTATATACTCTAGGTAGCAGTTTTAGGTTGGTATTACGATGTACTTCGAATGTTGATTTTGGGTTAATTTGATTTGATTTGTAAACACTCGGTAACTTGTTTGATTTGTAAACACTCGGTAACTTCCAACCCAGGACCGAATTGCGAATTAAGAGGGAGGCTATAACATGGGGGCTCTTCGTGATAGGAGTCCCCCGGTAACTGCGTCCTGCAAAAACTGCTGCCGAAGTCAAAATCAGGTCCGCAAAGCAAGTATGGAACTCCCAAAAATCAACCCTGGGGCTCCATAGTCTTGATGCGGCCCTGTTTAAACCTCCTCACTCTCCATATGATAAGATTATTAACGTTCTTGTCAGACGGCACGGTCAGAAAGGTTGGCGCGAATTACAAGGCGAAGTACTTCGGAAGCATCTACTGTTATGCGTCAAACTCGAAGATGAAATATTATTGGAAATTGAAGATTTACTCGGCGAATTCAGATCACAGTTTCCAAGGTAAAACAAGTCTTTATCGCAGGCATGCACTACCATAAACATACTAGCAGATTTTGGTATTGCCAGTGCCGGAGTGCATGAGGCGTCTAAGCATTTTCACTGGTGAAGTTTGCCGTCAACTCAACCCTGTTTCAAATTTTTTATTTTGCTGCTTCAAATCGCAAAAAGCTGATCACTTGCTGGTGCGCACCGACCGTCAAGCTTAATCCATTTTTTTTTTAAACAAGGCCAAATGGAAGAAGCAAGCTTCTGAATTCAAGTGAAAACCATGGAAAACCAGCCACGTGATAACTAATTTTTGATTTGATATTTCACTGACAAGTTTGAGTAATCTTTACTGTATATTTCAGACTGTATTTCATTAGTGATGATGATTGCGTTCGACTGCTTGGAATATCCAGTCACCCCCGTGCTTACGTTCCTTACGTGCGCAAGTGTTTCAGTGGAGCACGTTCTCTCGTGTTCAGTCTACCCCAGTCTGTGCGTAGTGGATTAAAAAAAGGCGCTGGTGCCAACACAAAGCTAGACGTTGAGCTGCATTCTGCAAGGTAAGTGACAATTGTGTGGTATGAATGTTTCTTACATCTGATATTAGCACTGATATAATTTTAGTTGTAGTAGCATTCTTATTTTCCTGTCACAATGTCACAATAAAGTGAACGAGGCGCTACAACGAACTTGCTTAAAAGTATATCCGACTACTACTTCATGTTGGGAAAACCCTGTGAAGTGCCTTTCCTGAAAACGCAACAAGGGAAGTGGCCAGCTTGTTTTCCACGCTGTCGCTTCAATGCTAAACGTCAAGCAGGGAAGCTGTGAATACTAATCTTCTAGTCATTTGTTTGACTCGGATCGGAATGGAGCCCCAAACCTTACCGCTCCACTAACAGGCACTTCATCCTCTCGCCCATCTGATCGGCGAAATTAACCCAGGACTCTTGACTCTCTTCTGAAAGTTAACATCAGCTAAAAGGAATTCTCTGTTTTGTTTTTATTTTGCTTTAATTTTCAAATCAAGCTTGATGAAATGGATGTACCTTCATCTCACGTTTTATTTTTAGACTTGAAGCGACTCATGTGATTGGTTTGAATGATGAATGCTTGGAAATCGATGCTTTGCCGGCTAGCAACGACGCCACCTTGTGGATGGCTTCACTAGAAAAACGGATCAAAATTTCGCTGATTAAAGAACTTCAGAATTGCGTTAATAGCAGGATGAAACAGAGTAAGATGGTTTAGTTAAAAAATAGTTTTCAAAATCAAGGACATAGGAAGCGAAAATTTCAAAATCAAATCAAAAATCATTATACTCACTTTACTACGCCGAAGCGTGGAACGAGTGGCGTGGCCCATCTCCGTAGCTTAGCGCCTGAGCTACACAGCTCCGAAGAAATGTCGCGGCGATGGCGAACCGTTGGCGACACTATGCCGATTTGATGGGCCCGGGAATCGAACCCCAGACCTCCCGCTACGTTAGCGCGTGCGTTTAGCAACTGAGCTATCGGCCGTTTTTTAGGGGAAAATTTAGGGTGACCAAATTATAATAGACCAAAGATTACAGAAAGTTACTGTATTTTGAGCACACTGTAGATTAGGTTCTGCTAGAAAGGAAGACCCAGTGCCGCGGTAGTTCCTCTTGCTTGCGTCATTGTTCTTAATTGTTTTAGTCTCAACTTCTCGCTATCATGCAGCATTACAATTTGGATGTGAATTCTGCGTTTTTTTACGATTAAGGTGCATTTAAGTGTTAAAACAAGCAGTTTGATTTGAATTTTTAAGTGACCAACTGTACTTGAAAAGCAGAAGCCATAGTAGCAGTGCTGTGTTTGTTTTACTGCCAAGATATTCAAGTTTGTGTGCTTTTCACCTCAGCAATAGTTCAGTAGACTATGCTTTCAACCAGATGTTCCAATAACCCGAACAATCTTTACATACCCAAACATCGTACAAACTAACTTCTACGTAGTTTAAAGTATCAAGGTGTAAAAATTTAGAACGACTTACCCTTGGATATACAAAATTTACCATAAACGCAATTCAAACGAAAGTTGAGATTACATTTCCTTCAATCTTACGCAAACATGGAAAATAGCTGATCTCCTTTACAAGCCTTCGTCACCTGATAATATTAAATATTTCTGTTATGTTCTTGCGTCACATATTTTTCGGTGACAATAAGGGTGACCGCTCGACTCGAAGACCGCTGAGTTCCTTTCGCGGCATCCTAGTCGCTAACCCAATGTATTTTTATTTTGTCGCTTTACTTTTCTGCCTGCATGTTCATTTGACGTGGTTGGAGGCAAAAATAAACTTGTTGACTTTTAATTGATTGCATAGATTTAAGTGAGGTTAGATTTACATCTAGCTATCGTGGCTGCGAGCACATATACAGGTACCGTAAATACATTCATCCTTCAGATTGATTGACCTTAACTGAGCCAATCACTTCTCCGCATTTACATACTCCAGAAAATTCAACTTTTGTGGTACGTGGCAGAAGCTGTATTACACCGTCTGTGCTGAATGATTGCAAAGTTGTTTTTTGCGCCATATATACTAGCGTTTGCTGGGTTGATCACAAGTGATTATTAAATTCTGGAAAAAACGTTTTTATCGCTCAGGTGTGTTGTCTGTTGCTGATGCTTTCAGTGAAATACGCGATACTACTCAAGATGATGATCCTGACAACACTTCTGTGCAGCAATACAGGTAGAATTGTTACTTTATTGAATCAAAGTGTTGCCGGTAGAAGAGTGTTATTTAGGCACCTTCATTTAAACACATAATCGTATGCGGGGCATTTTTTTTTTCGATTGACATGGCTTATAATTTGGGATGTAGCTCAGTTAATGTGTACAGAGAGCAATGTTTTCATTGTTATAGTCCTTTTCAGCGTTTTTTTAATTTTTCAAAACTGCAAATTTGAAACAAAGTTTTCTGAACTGAAGAAACGTAAACTTTTCGACCTTCCATCGGAAGCATTGTCATAAATCTGTTAAACTGCCAGAAAAGGGTGAGCTTGATTTTTCACTAACATTTAAAATTATGTTGCTGAATAATCAAAATTTTTGTGTTATTGATGATGGTTTTGATTAAGGGATCAATAATTATCATTTCCTTGTTTTAGATCTGTTAAATTTGTTTAAATTCTATTCGATTTAATTTATTTTTTGTAGCTCACTATGAGTACTTAATTGCTTTGTTTCAGTCATTGGCTTTTGAAATACACATTGCAAACGATCCTGTTGAGTGATTCAGTTTTGTGGTTTCGTCAATTGAGAAAATACTTGAAAGATGGAAAACCAAAAGAAATGTTCGAAGATTTGAAGAAGCAAGCCATTTATAAACTGAAACAATTCGGGTAAACATAAGCTCAATGTAATGGTCGCAGTAGAAATACAAGAAATAAATATTTAAGTTAAGCGAGTCAATAAAACAATGTTTGAAAACTTTTACTGAATATTTTAGTTAGTGCTTTATACTCCGTCCTATTAACTTTACATTATGTAGAATTATTTCAGCTATTTTTCAATATTTTCATGGTGTGGAGTTAAGCAAAAGCACTGTAGTTAACGTCTTCGATTTGACAACGTAACAAACCCGGTATTTTGTATAAATATTCCTGTAGCCGAAGCGAGTACCGAGAGGCGGTGTATCTCCGCGGCTTAGCGCCTGGGCAACACAGCTCCGAAGAAACGTCGCAACGGTGGCGAGCTGTTTGCGACATTGTGTCCGATTTGACCGGTCAGGGAATCAAACCCTAGTCCTCCCTCACCGATAGCGATGTCGTTAACGACTGGACCAACCGGCCGATACGTATCTTGTCCACTTCGCCATTGTTATGTTGTATGACCAATTTATTCTCCCCCAGCAAGCTTCAATAATAAATATTCTGTTTTAATTACTTTATTACAAGCTACATGGCGGCGAAATTTTGCGACTTGAGATTTTTTTTTTGATTTTTTTTCTAGCCAAGGAATTTCTGACAACTCTTCTGCTGTGTCCCAGTCAACAACTCGACTTCGTTTACAAAGTGTTTTATCAGCACTGGTGGCACAATCTGCCTACCACAGAGATCTATTGCGCAATCTATCCCAACAATCAATCACATCCGGGTCTTTTGAGTGGCAAAAACTGATCAAGTAAAAGAGAAACATTGGATAATATTACAAATATGCTGATTTAATGTATCTGGGTCCATTTTTGGCTTGATCTATTGCTTAGAACCGATCTTGTCTTGTTTTTGGTTAACAATAATTTCCCAAATGATTTTGTAGGAGATAGTTCTTTACTTTATGAGATCATCCTAAGAACATCCCTTGATGACCTTAATTAATTCTAGATGCTGGTGCGTTTGAAGTGGTCAACTGTCAAAACATCGTGCAGTTGTAACGCTTCTCTAATTTTCTACAAAAAATTAACGCAAGCACTTAAGTTTAACTAAATTTTTGACGCTATGTTTGTTTATTTTTGATTGTTTATAATGAAGAGATGTTGACTGTTTATTTCTTGAAGACACACGACTCAGATTGTGGATTACTCCAAGTCTACTGTGAATGTTAAAGATGGAGGAAGAGTAAAATCAGGAGATCTTCTTCATCGTTCTGCTTCAGTTGGTCATTGCTATGTGGAACAGTTTTGTCATCGTGAAGAATACGGATATGAATACATGGCGTTGCCTGGAGCGAATAACAGAGGCTTGTGTGTTGGAACTGTGTACACGCCGTTGACAGAAAGGTAAAAAGCTAATATTTTTAAGCTTCCTACTTGATGTATTTTTATCCCTCATAAGTATGTTACATAATAAGCACTACCTGTCAAAGTGTTTGCTGACACAGTGGTTATCAAGTAGAGGCAGTCCTCGCTCTTTTTCGCCATGCTGATAATCCACTATTTCGACAGCAGCGTAGGTGTTTTTTCTCTATTAATTCACTCAAGGCGCTGGAGTGATACGCTTTGCCTTCATCTGGCTATTTTAGCAATGACTTTGAATTTACTCAGTTGGGCCATATCATGCTCCAATATTAACAACACCGTTCATCTTCTGGTTATCTTCGTAAAGTGGATATGATGTAGGAAGCAAAACTAAACTACATGTAGTAATGCGCAGGTTTGAAGGTATGAGACTAGAAGCGGTAAGAAAGTGCAAAGTTTTCATGTTTTTTTAGGTGCATGGTTGACATGTGGTTGTCATTGAGACAAGGACAATGCGCTGGTCTTTTTGGTCCAAATGGTGTCGGGAAATCTGCCACATTGTTTGAACTGGCTCGAATATTCGGGAAACTTTACATAAATTTAAATTGTTCAGAAAACTCTTCGATTGATGCTTTGAAAAGGTAAGATTAGCTCCAACAATTTGCATTGTTTTTTGTTTTTGCCTTTAACTTTTTTTGTTTTGATTTGCATTGAAATCGTATTGGAGTTTTCCAATCATCTGTTTTGATGCTGCAAAAATTGATTTCGCAATTTCTTTCTCGTCGGTTGGCGCAGTGGAGACTTCGTAGACGGTGCGAGAGGTCTGTGGTTTGATTCCCGGACTAGTCAAATCGGACACAGTGCTGCTTACTACTCACCACCGTTGCGATATTTTTTGAGATGTGTTGCCCAAGCGCTAAACAGCGGAGATAGGACCCGTCCCTCCTTACACGCTTCAGCGTCTTACCTCGAATATAAATAAGATTTGACTTTTGTTCATGTTCTTATTGATTAATTGTGTCAGTATTATTGGTATATTTTTAGCTTTAGCCAGTACGTAAGTATGTACGAAGCATGAGGATGACAATTTCTTAAAGTCTGCTGTATTTTATATGAAAACAACCTATTTCAAAATCGCTAATCGCAGTATTCGTGTGCCATATTACTCCATAGCATTTTGCAAATGTAACAGCCCGTACGCGTAGGTTATCGTCTGAAAAAAACAGAAAATCCTGTACAAAGCGCTGTAAAAAGAAAATTAGGAAATTAAAAAAAATTAAAAAACACTACAAATAGATTTTCATTTTAGGGAACCAAAACACCTTAAAAATCAACTTGAGTATTGCATACGTATTACAACATCTGTGTTGTTGTTTTTTTTTGTCAGGTCATTGTGTGGTATGGTGGAGTCGGGCGCATGGTTATGTTTCGATCATACGCAGAGGTTGCCAGTTGAAGTTCTTTCAATGCTTTCCCAACATATTAAACACATTCAAACTATGTACAAGACTATTCTGTGCGCGGCTGATACTCAGTACACTGTGCGAGGGTTCGATGAGTGGGGAAAGTTAAAGGTAAGTGAGAAATATGGATAATTTTTGCAGTATTTTTTGGAATAATTTATTGGCCTCCAAAAAGTTTATACGGCTTCTTTCTTTTTTCTATAATGTCTATTCAACCTAAGCTAATAATATGGAATTCTAAAGATTCCATGTTTTTATTCGTTGCTTACTGTTAAAAAAAGTCTTAATTTTGCAACAAATTCATTTTATTTCAAGATGATTTTTAAATTAACTTGTTAAGTAACCAACTGATTGTAGTACTAGCTAATTTATTGGAATGGAGCTGCAGAGAAGCAAGTTTCGTTATCAATTTTTTCAGAGGAGCAATTCGAGCAGCACCTTGCATGGCTCGCTCAAAGACGGCAGCGCCACCCCGTGGCAGCCTCAGGTTAAACAAAAGTTTTTTGATTCAATCAAATCAATTCGCTTTGAAGACTACGACGCTGCGAATTACTTAGAAAGTCACAAAATTGGTTCTCGTCCCGTGGGCAGCATCACATTTGACCATCAGTTGCTACGATGTAGGAAAGGCTTTGCTGTATTCATGGCGTTTACAAATGATGCAAGGTATTGTATGATTTGTAATAGACGTTTTTGCTTGTTACAAACTCTGTCCGTGACGTTACTTTGTTGTTCCGCGACTGGGTCACAGATGCTTTGTCTCGGGTTCATTAATGGCTGGAACCAATCGCATTTGATACGTGTGAGCGGCTACCGACTCATAGACCGCAAGCTTATTTTTCACTTTCGCTTAATAGACTGTTGTAAATTCTGATAATTTAAAATTCCCGTCGTTCTTGTAAGAGGCATGATTAACCACGTACGTAGTAGTGTTGTTATTTTTGTGGCACCACTCTGCAATTGCCCTCTTTATTGCAGCAAAATTTTAGATAACTTTATGTTTTTGATTAATTTATGAATTTAATCATGGTCTATAACTCTATTCTCTCGAGATTAGAAAACGCCTCAAGTAAAAATATCCTGTGTAACATTTGTATCAAATCTAGCGACTGCAGCAAAAAAAAGATTTTTATTGTGATGTATTGTTTTGATTTCTACCATGTTTTTTTTTCAGATCTCACCCTGAAATGCCTGATTGTTTACGATTAATTTACCGGCCAACTTGCATAGCAAAACCAGATCGACAGAAACTCATTGAGGTATTTTAGCAAATTTTTTGAACTTGTTTCATTTATTAACTGGAAAGATATTCAGGTCTGGTTACTTTCGGCTGGCTTCACTGATTCCTGCAACTTAGCAATGAAACTCGATCAAATGTATGACGTGGTGAACAAAAGTAAAGACCACATTACGGCTGACTTGTCGTCTAGCTCAATGCAAGTTACCCCTGCTAAAGTAAGTGCTACTAGTCTCGAAATACCACATAACGTTCTATTTTACTTGAATATTTGTTGTAACTTAGCATAACTCTTTCACTTTTTATTTCGAGTGTGGTACTTTTGTGGCAAAACTTCTAAAATGTTCCAAGCTATTTTTGCAACAGTTGCTTATTGCGTTATCTTTTACTGGAATTCATGTGATAATGATGATGAATCCATTATTTGCTCTTGCCCCAAATTTAACGGAGTTGGCCGCATTAACTTTTATATAATTGCCTGTACTTTCTTTTTCGATTGTTTGGTTGTGGGCATCCTAATGTCAGCTTTCATCCATTTTTCCTCCACCTGATTTCCCCATGTCCTCTTCGGCCGCTTTTTTTTCTCCCTTCAACATTAAATGGTGTTTTTTTCATTGCAGCTTGCAGCGCTTGATCTTCGCACAATAAAAACCATCGTCACGACTGCTTCATTGATCATCAATAGGAAGAGGAGTGTACGCAGCAGAATTGGATCTATATCATCTGCTATCAGTGAGACTTCTTCTCAGAGCAGCTCTTCTAGGTTCAGTCGGAGATCAGAAGCTGCTCTGCATTGTCACCAGGAGGAGCTAGCCATCGTGGATGCGATTCTCAATATTTTCCCTCTCAGATTATCCAAGTGAGTAATAATTTCCCTTTCCCCTGTCCAGTTTGGGCGAGCCTAAAGCGCATAGGTTTTTTGCATCACGATTAAATTGTTGATGTGTCATAATTGAAAGAAGTGATTATGACGTGAAGAGTTTGATGATGATATAGAATCTTGTGGGCTTTAAGCTCACTTAAACTGGACGGGTGGACACGGTAAATGTGATGGAAATATCACCCCTAAATTGATGAACTTGCGTTTTGGGTTCGATTTGCGAATAAGGGTGTTTTCTTTTACTATAGATATTACCTTCAACTTTTAAGTAGCTGCTTACACGAATTTCGCAAGTTCACTGTGTTATCTATGCTCTCATCGGTCGTCTCATTATTATTTAGTGTGTCAGAGCTTTTATGATATTATCATCTTCAAATAGGATTATCAACCCCGCTGATACTCCACTTCGCGTTTGAATAAAAGAGTTCGTTGTGGTAATGGGCTCAGGTTTTACCCAAACTGCGCAAAAAATGTCTGCATTAAGTTTCGTTTGTTCCGCTTTTGGATTTATCCAAGAACTCTCTGGCTCCTGCGACTTTTAATGCGCCCTTGAAAGTTACCCAGATGTTTTCACTCCTTGGAGCTACTTCATGCTCATTTCCCAAAAAGGTTTCTTTAACCCTTCACCAACCCTGTGTTTGTGTTTAGTTCTGATGCTGTGTCGCGCTTGAAAGAATGTTTGCGGAGTATATTTCCACTTTCTGCCAGACCTTTGCTACCTGGAGATAAAGACAACAGACTAGCAGGTGGGTTTGTATATTGAGTGATCAATATTGTTTTTGCCTCACACGTTTTTGTAAAAAAGAAATTATGTGGTGCTCAAAATATATCTAATTGTTATTTGTGGATATTGTTGTTATTTGTGGATATTGTTCGTTGGTTTGTTATGATTTTGCTGTATACCATTAAGGTTTACCATACCAAAACTTTTACCATTGCTAAACAAGTTATTCAAATGCTGAAGAACCCCCAAAACTGCAGTTGCTACTTATCATAGGCCGACTGTAAAGCTAATTAACATTCAAACTACTTCCCGCAAGTAAGGTTACAAGCTGTTTTTGGGATAAAAAATTTTGATGTGCCGGTATTTGCTATAGCATGCAGCTTAATTTGTTTTTTTTATGTGTTTGGTTTATTTTGTTGTTGTTTGATTTACACGTAGGCCACACGGATTTTCTCGGTCATGCAGCCATCCCAAGTCGATTCGACTGGCATGTCTTTACGGTTCCTCGTTTTGCTGCATGTTCCTTTTTCCATGCCAATTTTGTTTAACTTAAGAATGTACATATTATCTTGGACGTTATTGGTGGTACGGAAATAAAATAAAAATTGATTGATCGATTGATCTGCAGGGACCCCAAATAACAAGGTATTTTCTTCCATAATAACTTTCCCTGATTCTAGGGATCCGGTTTTCATTATTAAAAACCAATTTGGGCCCTGAAATCTTAAAACAAACTTGTCTTACATGATTTATTAAATTCTAGTGTTTTTGGAAGCTGTTTTGAAAACAAAAACAGTTTATTTGTTTATATATTTTTGGCGACAACAATTTTTGTCTGTATAGTGGCTGTGCAACAACAAATAGTAGGCGAAGGTCTCCAGCACACCCCAGAACTAGTTGATAAAGTTTGTCAACTTCACGCTATGCTGCAACTGAATCAGTCTGTCGTGATTGCTGGTCCTGCTGGATCTGGAAAAACTACTTTGTACAGGTACTAAAACTTCTAATCAAATTCAACCTTTAAATATGCATTATTCTCTTACTCTAAAATATATTTGTTGAAAGAGTCGGGAACAAAAGTTTTAGCGGTATAGTTTACGATCAAATACACTGTCGTTCATCCTGTGAGCGAGGCTGCGAAATTCAGGTGAAATTGGCCTGGTCATTGAGTCTGCAGCTTACATGCGTTGGATATTGCATTCTGGCCTCGAAAAAGCATTTCTGCAATAATTAGTAATCACTGGCAGCCTCACAAACAATTTAACCAACCAATCTACACCACTTTGTTTTCAAAAATAAGAAAAAAATTTCAGAAAGAGCAGTTTTCTGTGTTGGAACTTCGTAATTTTTAATACCTGACTATGTCTAAGATTCACCGGTCGGTTAGCTCTGTTGCTGAGGCATTGCAATCGGTGCGGGAGGTCTGGGGTTCCAATCCCGGGTCAGTCAAATCGGACTCAGTGTCGCCAACGGCTCGCCACCGCTGCGACGTTTCTTCGGAGCTGTGTTGCCCAGGCGCTAAGCCGCGGAGATGGGCCCTGCCACTCGTTACACGCTTCGGCGTAATACCGCGATTGTGATAAAGATTGATTTTGTTTATTTTTGATATAAATTTTGTATCGCATGTGTTTTTCAATTATGTTTTAGATTGCTTTCGAAAGCTTTGAATGCGATTTGTAATGAATCAACTATGAGCCACATTATCAATGAAGAACAAGAAACAGGGTCTAAAGAAGCCTCAGAGACGGAGGTATGTTAATTGCTTTCCGTCACAGTGTATAATGATGAAACAGTGCGTCATCTAAGCGCAGCTAGATAAGCTGACAGCATTATACTGGGTGTCTCAAAAAGAAGCATACACTTTCTATTTTGATTTGTTTTTCAGGCACTTATCATAGGGCTCTCATTTCTTCAGAGAACATAGTGTGGATAGGTTTGCCCACCCCTTGTGTTAGGCGACAGGCGCAACGTTTCCATAAAATAATGGTTATTAAAGTCACAAAAATTTCCGTTAAATTTAGGAATTGCTTAAACTAATGACGTTAATGCAGGACTTTTTTGTTATTATGTGTTTAGACTGTTTGCCGGGTTCACAATAATAAGTCTAGTAACTAATCAAAGCAATCAATATTGTTGAAACGCGCAGAAATCGCATTTAGATGCACAGAAAATCATTATAACAACGCTTGGCAAGCTATATTTCATCAAAATAAGTCAATTTTTAGTTTTTTCAATTTTGCGCAATTTCTGATGAAGATAGGGCAAAAAAGTCTCTAGTTAGGGTATAGGAAATTGACCTTTCTGCGCAACTTGATACCAATATTGACTTCCTAGCACCAACTGTTTTCGAGTTAGGGAAAATCCCTGATTTTACGCCCTGTCGGAATTTCAAACGCGCGGTGCCACATCGAAATGACGTCATAATAGAAAAAAATTACATATTTCGAATCAGAGGCCAAAATCCCATCATATGCGGACCCAGGCTTTTTCAATTTTGAAAATGGTGAAAAAATGAAACACCAACTGAACATCATTACGTTCATAAAACACTAGAAAGTGATTTTTATAAGAAATCACAAAGTAAGTTGAATTTTTGTGGGCAGCCTAATGTTTTACTAATACTGTATTTGCCTTTTGGTTTTCACCGCTGTCTTAAGGTGAAAATATCAATCTGTTACTTTTTGAAATTCGTACTTTTCTGTACTTTAATGTTGCCGTTGGGTTGTTTGAAAGTTTCATTGTCAATATGTTTGCTTATGTAAGTTTATATTGCTTAGGAGGGCGTACAAGTTTCTAGTGGCGCAGAAAATGATCCTAATCCATTGACCGGAGTTTCAACTCTCTCAGATATTTTTGGCAGTGCAGGTAAGCTAGAGCAGTTAATGAGGTCCTGAAATTTTAAAATTGAAATAACGATTGAAAACTTAATAAAACATGATGATTTACTAAAATTATGATGACATCTGCCGCACGCTAACGTTGCGGGAAAATTGTTGCCGATATAGTAGATAACAACAGTAAAACCTCTGCACATGTCAACTTGTTGGCTATAAGTAGCAAACTATGAAAGGGCTAGTCTTGTATTTATTGCTAATAACTAATTGCTTGTTCTGAACCATGTCTTCGATCTTTTTGTTGATTGGCAGCAAACAATATGATTTGCAAGTATGCTTTCTGTAATAGAAGTAGCAATAAGGAACCCAGGATCTTGCAGACTTGCTCTGCCATCAACAAAGAGCTCGAAGATATGGTTCAAAGCATGCCATTAGTTATTCGCAATAAATACAAGACTATTCCCTTTATAGTTTGCTATGAAGTTAAGATGTGGAGAGATTTTACTCTTGTTCTCATTACGAATAATTGATGTGAATTCAAGTCTTGAAAAGGTTCATATCTCAATGTACCTTCAAAGCTTTTGTCGACTTCTTGGTCACAAAACTTCATCTCATTGATGTTTTGGATTGCTTTGTTTTAAAATTTAAATTAAAAGAGATTTGTAACTAACCGATGTTTGAACAGTAAAAATGCATCATCGCAAGCGTGCTACTGCTAGTACATGTTGAACATGCAAAAAACTTCAAAATATTGCTGCCACGAAATGTTGTTTGGCTACTTGGATAATTAATTTGTCTCTTCAGAGATGAGTACATCTATGCTGTCGAAATTTTCCCTTATTATCACCAAAGTTTTAAAAAAGAGGTGACATTCCGAAAATCATCTCTTTTAGCCTCCAGAAACTTTTTTAACCTGAAGCTGTAGTTTTTGAGGGTAATAAGTTGTAATCTATGAAATGAATAGTGACGTGAATTGTGCAATTTGTTTTCTTGGCAAATAACCGTTTGTTCATAGCTTAATTTTTTTTGCAGACAAAAATTCTGGACCTAGCAGCGTGTTGGAGGAAACTTTTGCTCGAACTGACGTCACAGTTTTATATCCTAATGCGCACAATTTGAAAGAGTTATTTGGCAGTGGAGTTGCTAATTCAAAAACTACAGGTTACAGAGTGTTTCGCTTCATTTTCACAACCGTATAATTATGTACCGTAGGCTTACTTTCATAGGGATTTTGGAGATAAGATCTTTGGTGTATTTTTAACTGGTCTAACCTGACGTTTACTTGCTTGTTGACAAAGTGGATGAAAACAATGTTATCGGCGCGTGAGCCCCCAGGTTCGATTCCCTGGCAGGTCAAATTGAAAAGCACCGCTGCGTCGTTTCTGTGTTGCCCAGGCGCTAAGCTGCGGAGATGGGCCCCCTTACTCGTTACACGCTTTGGCGTAATACCACGAGAGTAATGAAGATTTGATTTTAAGCTGACGCTTAATCCGTTTTTGTAAATTGCGCTACAGTTACACTCCAGTCCATTGCTCTTAGCCTGGATACCCAGTACTAACGATTGTTAGCCTGATGCAGCTACACTGACTTCTGTGCCTCCAATTAGTGAGTTAGGCCCATCTTGTGTAACCCTGCAATAACCGCTTGAACTCTCGTAGGATGTTTAGCATTGGATCTAGTGTCATTCACTCGAAAGCCACTGACAACAGTTTTCTTTTTGACCTAGGAATTCTGATCAAACTCTTGAAAGATTGTATGGTTAACCACGATCCTGAACTAAAACAAGAAATTTTTGAGAAGAAAATGACTTCAATGCCGTCTACTGGAAGAAAGCAAAGCAGTGTTAAACCTACGAAAAATTTCTTCAGGTTTGATGTTCATTATAGAGCATCTTTTTTCACAAGGTTAAAGTTCAAGAGCTTCTTCAAATTTTGCTGGAACTGTCAAACTTTTTTGTTGCAGAAATGCACTAAGCAGGAATAGGCTAGTTGCTGACAAGAGAAAAAAGGTGACAAATTAGTAGCTTTCGAGCTAAAAAAATTTTCTGTAGTATGCCTTTCTAATAAATGCATGAAGTTCATGAATTTGAAAATAAAAATAGGAAGGACTTTTTTGGTAACTTGTGACAAGAATTTTCTACACCGGTTTGATATTTTGGCAATACAAGCATGCTCTTGTTGGGACTTTGATAACCATGAGGTGTTTGGTCATTAAACTATGTTAAACCCACTTGGAGTTATCCGAGTGTTTACGACATTGGTCGTCGGAATGAAACGTCGCAGGCATGATGCTTATGAAGTCTTCCTCTTTGACGCACACACTTTTCTACAGTAGAAATAAGGTGTAATTGTGTTGAGCTAAAAAATATTTTTGCTTTGTTCATTGCTGTACAGTCAAAATAGCTTTGTACTGGTAAACTTGATAAACTCTATTCCTTTTTCCAGTGTTAAGAAGTGGTTGGTCCTGGATGGTGAGATCCTCTCCTCGTGGATGGATAACCTGAGTTGCCTCTTGGATGATCACAAGAAAACATCAGCAGGAAAGAATGAAGACATCCAGTTACGACCGAACACCAGCATCTTATTTGAATCTGCTGACTTCTCTTCAGCTTCACCGGCAATCACATCTCGGTATGTTCATAGCTGATGATGATAAGCAATACTGAACACATGTTTATGTTTACAAAATTTTAATTGTTCTTGTTTTTGTTCAGCCTACATTGGATTTTTTCATAGAATTTTTGTGATGGTTTCTGGTTTGTGGCTTTCTTTAGCTTTTCTCCAGCATTTTTTTTTTTTTTTTTTTGATAATTTAACGTTTCTTCTTTCCTTTTTTATTGTAAGAGCAATGATTATGTTTATTATACTAACTTTTTTATCTAAATCGCATTTGATTTCATATGCGGTAAAAAGCTATTATACGATAGATCTTGTCCAACTTTAATAATAACAAGTCAACTGTCACATATTCTTTGTCACTTGCTAAACTTGTAAATAGGAGCTCTTATACACTTTGTTCAAACCAGTAGATATTTGTGTTTCATCAATCTTCTAGATTTTATACGGAGGTAATGTCAACTCATGACACTCATCATGAAACTTTTGTATTTGATAGATGCGCGATTGTGCATAGCAATCTTCCCAATCAATGGCATCACATTGCAAAGTCTTGGTTTGAAAACGCGTATGGTGAATACGCAGTAAAACAAAACTGTGTAGAAATATGGAAAACTCTGATCGCTGAAGTTGTGCCTAAAACTCTACAGTTTCTATCTCGACACAAATCGTCAGTGTTAAGACATGGAACTTTGCATGATGAACAGGTTAGCAGTGTTTTAGTTTTATTGTTATTTGTAATATTTTTGATTTTTTGTTCTTTAAGAACTAAATTATTGCCATCTTTTTTTTTCAGCACAGATTACTTTTACATAATTGATTGGAAGTTTGCAATTCGTGGAGATCTTTGCTTTCCCGTAGCGTAAATGGGTTTGCTTTTGCGACACTGTGTTCGATTGACTAGCCCGGGAATCAAGCCCTTGACCTCGCACACCGATAGCTTATTTACATCATCACCATTTTTACCACTTGTATTATAACAGGAGAAGACATTTTCGTGTCTTGGTGTCCACGAAATCACATCCTTTCTTGCTCTATTTTCGTCGTGTCTCAATTATTTGAACATGTCACGAGCTAATATGAAAGAGCAAATGGAAACCATCCAACTTGCAGAGAAGAGGTGAGAGCTGCTTGCTGACATTTTGTCGCCTGTGAAAATTGCCTGTTGATTTTGTGGCATATTTTGTTCCAATTGTTCATGACCTCGTTTTTGTGCTTATGCTACCGTTTGCCTGATACATAAACTTCAAAACAATAGTTTCCTGTACTCAAACATACGCTTGCCCAGCTTTTTTTGTTACAAACTCATTTTTCATTTAAAACTTTTTTGCGAAATTTTAATGAAAACTTTTCATTGATTAGAAAAAAATTACTTCTAAATCTACTCAGCAGTGGGTTGCAGAAACTGTGGTACAGAGGCGTTAGGAAAAAATACCATTAAATAAGGCTAAGTGTTAAATAAATATTACATGTTAAGTTGCTGTTTCAATATTATGCGGACATACGAGTCGTATTTTTCTTAGGAGAACAAACATAGCCGCAAAAATGGGTGTGCCCTCTGCTCAGTCAACGTCAACGACGACGCAAACTGGCAGTGTCAGGTCCCGGATGGAGAGTGTGCCGTCAGTGAACTTTGAAAAAAGCATGAATATTTTTGGTTTTGCTTTCGTCTGGGCTTTCGGAGGCAGTTTACTGGAAAAAGATATGCTAGCCTTCGATGAGTTTATAAAGGATGCTTTTTACAAGTCAAGGTAGGGTTGGTTACAAAATGGCTTGTTGCAGCTTTCTTTTTTTGACTGCATTTTGACTTGAAAGTTTAACCTTGGCGCTTTGTTTTCAAGCCAATTAACGCTACCAGAAAAGCCCGTTAAAAAGAATGTATGTGCTTAGTTTTTTTTTTGTAGTCTGTAACATGGTTTCAATTTCGTGTTTTGATGGAGTCCAACATACCGTATAGAACCTTGATGAACAGCATAGAGTCTTGCATTAAATGGTTTTGTTTCATTAGAATTCTAATAATTTCGCTTGCTTAACAGATATGACGTCATAAAATTCCCCAAATATGAAACAGTGTTCGATTATTTTGTGGATGATGAAAGCGGACAGTTTACTTTGTGGGAAGATAAAATTGATCTTCGTGCTCGGCCTGCTGCTCATGGAGGACTGGCCTACACTCCTGTACATCAGGTAGGATGAAAAACTGTGTATGAGGCAAAAATATAGTACCAAGCTTTTTCAGTGCTAAAAAGTATATAGCTCAATTTTAGTATCATAGTTGAAAGATTTGGTTAAAAAAATACATTTCTCTTATACAGAGCTTTTTAACTGCGCGGTTCCGCACTCTTACTAACTGGTAAGATTTCAATGATGTAAGTTTCTCTGATTCAAATAACGGAGAT
>OZ023232.1:14476192-14787829 GCA_964006365.1 Trididemnum miniatum | reverse complement strand
TGGCTGATGTTTGCTGCGTTGTAATTCAACTGAGTTATGAATTCGTTGCTATAGAATTTTTGAATTTTTTTTTTTTGTATATACTAAATACTGGTTTTAAACGGTTCATCGTCGACTTCAAAGATGGTGGTCAAACGAGCAGCTGGTTTTGAAAGTGGTAAACTTTTTTACTGAAGTTGAAAGACATGGGTTGCTACGTCAGTGAACTCTTATACTTTTTTGATAAACTCGAAATTTTGAGAATGCAAAACTCAACTCTGAATTTGGACTTGCAAAATTTTGTAAACTAGCTCTGGAAGATGAGTAAAACGAATCATTGCATTGCTAATTTTTTTTGTTTTGCATATTTATCCTCCTATCACGACAAAGCGATCAATGCGCTATACGAGCTCGCTTAGGAGTTGCCAGCCATCTGTATGCCACACCAAAATGGGGGAATCCCGCCAAGTGCCCTTCCCAACGGCACAACAAGTAAACTTGCCGGCTTGTTCTCCACACTGTCCCAGAAATGCTGAGCGTCAAGCAGAAAAGTTGTGAATACCAATTTTGAAGTGATTAGTTTGACCCGACTCAGAATCACACCCAAGTCTACAGCTCCAGAGGCGGACGCTCTTACCACTCGGCTATCTGAACTGAGTTCTAAGCAAATGATATTTAACTCTGTGGTTTAGGATATTACGTTTGTTTCAGGTGAAGATACAACTGTGATTGCGACTTCTTCATCTGAAAAAGCATCTTATTCGCAAAGTGATGACGTTACGAGTATAGCGACCACCAATGTGGTCCAGCAGACAGACACAGACGGGGATGAGTCCCAAGCAATGACTGGGACAGGAGATGACGATGCCCAGTCAGCCGTGACGGGATACACCACGGAAGTGGAATCAAGTAATTATATGAATACTGTATTCGTTATTCCCGCTTTGCTGCTTTACAATTTTTTGACACTAAGCTTTTAGGACTTTGACATTCTGGCAGAACTTTTTGCGCAAACGCGAACAACTATTATAAGGAGACACAAACAGTATTTTATATATGTAGTGAATAGGGGACGAAATTAGCTTAAGAAGGAAAATAACGCCACAATAAATCTTAAAACTGAAACTTTCGACAGCATGTTTTCCACCTTCAAATTTTTTATGTGTTTTTGTTTTATGCTGCTCTATCCTACTATTCGTCAAAACTAATTGGTAAGTTTTGAATAGTTGAGTTTTGTTTTGTTCAGTAATTTGAAAATAATTTCAGTAACTTCTTTATCGTTAATTTTGAGCGACCCTGTAGTAGTTGCGCGGTTTTGATGCTGATTTACCAAAGGTGCTGCTAGTTCCAAACCGTACCATAATGACAACGCGAAATTAATTAGAGATACTTTAACTCATTTTGAGTCGTTTTTTGACAAAATTTTTTGTGTTTTTTCTTGCACTGTTACTTTGACTCATAACAAATTGCATTAGTGCTCAGTTGCAAATAGATTTTTTACTTCGACTATAACAAAAGTCTCGTCAGCCTTGCTACGCACAGCCAATCCAGACTAAACTCATTCCAGACAGTAAAGACTCTTTTTTCCATTGCTTTACCTGGACATCTCGACTTCATCTCTTTTCTAGGTTGTGCCCTATTTTTAGCAGGCGACTGGCTTCAAACAACGATACCCAATGAAAGAGCCTGTAACTACTGACCCACAACTAAGTTACCGGTAGCCTAACTAGCCCACATCACTAGAAGCCCCCATGGCAACCCATTCATGAGTGGTATCGGTGTTTGGGGCCAGTCGCCTGCTAAAAATAGAGCACAACCTAGAAAAGAGATGAAGTCGAGATGTCCAGGCAAAGCAATGCAAAAACAGAGTCTTTACAGTTTGGAATGAGTTTAGCCTGGATTGGCTGTGCGTTGCAAGGCTGACGAGATTTTTGTTATAGTCGAAACATTAATTTGTCCCTTGAAGATTTTTTATTGTTATCGAAGGTCATTATTTTATGTCAGGCAATTTTAATTTGATTTCAATTAAATTTTGTAGTTTTTGAGACGGAGGCAAGTATGAACGACACATCAGAAATATCAGGAACAGAGTCAGCCACCACCACTGTCACCAGTGGGTCGAAGTCGACGAAGAGCAAGACTCCAATCCCTGTAGTTACTGGTGAGTAAATATTTGTCCTGCTTTTGATTTTATTCAAAGTTGTTCTTAATCGATGATAAATTACATTGCTGATATGGGATTTGGAAATAGTTAAGTTTGCTCGTTGCGGCTTCGTAGCCTGAGTAGTCGAGCCGAAATTTGATGATTAAAGATAATTCCAAGTTGTCCGTCTTAATTCTAAGTTCTGATTGCATGGACTTACTGCTACCTTGTTTTATCTTCTTGCAATAGTAAGGCCAACCACCTTTCGTTCCGTTTGAGTGACTAATAGATACCTGTCTGTCTTTCGCATGACCAACTTTTTACACAACATCCGTAGTTCCCTAGCAAAAAAGGAGGATAAATTTGGGGCCATGCTATCTACCGGCCGCGGTGGCCCAGTTTAATGAAAAACTGGCAGATAGAGTGTACTCGAAAGAATAACAAATACCAATTAATGGCAACTGTTATTGTAACGATGAAGTTACCTCAAAAGGGGTTTCAAATTTAAAATATCCGAGAAATTTAATGTATTGCCAAGATTCAATCCTTTAGTTGGCAATACTTTTACGAAAAATGTCGGTAATTGACCACCTGCAATCCTGCATTACATGACCTGGCATTTTGCATGTTTGGTGTTGCTTAACGCCATTTTCTACCTACAAGCAATGTAAATGTAGTACCTTGCTGGCCTTCATCATCATCCAGTTTCAATCCGGGGTGTTGCTAGTGACCGAGGATGGCCGGATGCACCTCATTCTCTCAGCGTTCGCTTTCACTCCCTCTCTCCATCTTGTCCGATTCGCAGCCTCCTCCACCTCCAACCCAATTCTCTTTACATTTTCTTCAGCTTGTCTTTTCCATGTCTGCTATGGCTTTCCTCGCTTTCGCTGGATTTTCACTTCAAGCATCAATGCCCTCTTTAGAGCATTATCATTCTCCCTCCTAACCACATGTTCATACCACATTACTCCATTCGCTTTTGCCATTTTATCTAATGTTTCAAACCCAGCATTTCCCTGAGTTTTTCATATTCTTTCTATCCACTAATTTCACTTCACACATTGATTTTATCATTGCTCTTTCGGTTCTTTGCAAGATTGCCATTTCAATCTCCCTCAAACACCGTGTTTCATTTCCATATAACATTGCTGATCTTACACAACTTCGATAAACCATCCCTTTTATTTTCAAAGAAAACCTTCTCCCGAGTAACAGCTCTCCGCATTCTCTAACTTTCTTCCATCCGATCCTTACGCTTGAAGTCACTGCAGTTTCACAACCACCATTAGCATTCGGTTTATTTCCAAGATAACGAAATCCTTGCGCAGTCTCAATTCATCGCATAATACCTTGGTGGCCTTACAAGACTACAACTGCAGTTGCTAACAGAACCACAAAATGTGCATTATTTGTGATCGATAGACCCACTCGGGTCTCTAGTTTGAATTCCTGAACATCCAAACAGCCTTTCTAATATGATAGTGAATTTGCAATCATGTTTTTTTATGTAATATCATTTTGAAATACAGTGCTGCAGCCATCCAGCGGGAAAGTTGAAGATGACATTGAAGTTGTTGAGAAACGTGAGCGGCCCACATTTGGACGGTCGAAGGTGGCACGGCCTGGTGGCGCCAAATTCGGAGTCACATTTGTCCCTGGTTTGGTCGAACAAGAAGAAACAGGACAGTCTTCTGGTCCTCTTGTCGCTTTCGACCAGGTGATTTAATAAGTGTTTGTTTGTTTTAAAGATTTCCAAAAGATGTTTGAAATTTGACCTAGAGCAGTTTTGAACGATTGCACAATTGTCTTAAGAAGTTACAAATGATGGTGATAGCTGCTTCAGATTGCAATTGAAACTTAAGTTTTCTGTATTTTTAGAAAAATGTTTCAAATCATTTTTGATTTAATCTTTATTCTTCTGTCATTAGAAAGCCACTGAAAAGCGATAAGTTCACGTGCAGACTGCAGCTGCACTAACCGATACTCGCTCAGTAATTATGTTTGATTCCAAACATGGTGGTGGCACTTTGCCTTTTTGATTTGCTACATGTCCTTCATGCAGATACGTTCATCATTATTTGTCTTATTCAAAGACGCAGCCTCAATGCTTGGGTGGGATTTGAACTACAACCTTTTAAACTTAGCTTTTGTTCGTTTCAAGCCGCTCCATCACTTGTCGTGTGAAGCCAGTAAACCAGTGCTTCGACCTTAACAAGCTGCTTGCTCAAATACATCTTGGTTCTTCAAAGCTACCATATCGCTGTCTGTATGAAACGATACAAATATCGTTCTTTACATTAAAAGCTACCAGCAAACAGTTTAAGTTTTATTAAAATGCGCTTCCTTTCAGATTCTGGACGTCAACGAGTCGCCTTCATCGATAATATTCTGCCAAGCTATATTATCAAGTCCAAACTTACCAGATAAGAGTGGAGATATTTATTGCGAGGCTTTTGAAATCGATCTTGCTCGAGGCTTAAAAACTTGTCTGGAAATGTTCAACTCAAGTAAGACATGATCGTGTTTAGTTAGTTAGTTCGTTGCATATTTATCCTCCTATCACGACAAAGCGATCAAAGCGCTAAGCGAGCTCGCTTAGGAGTTGCCAGCCATCTGTCTACCACCCCAAAATGGGGTAATCCCGCTAAGTGCCCTTCCCAACGGCACAACAAGTAAACTTGTCGGCTTGTTCTCCACACTGTCCTAAAATGCTGAACGTCAAGCAGGGAAGCTGTGAATACCAATTTTAAGGACATTGGTTTGACCCGACTCAGAATCAAACCCAAGTCTACAGCTCCAGAGGCAGACGCTCTTACCACTCGGCCATCTGAGCTGTTGTTCAATTTTAGTATCGTTGGTTCAAATTTAGTATTGTTTGTTATGTTCCAACTTGCTGATTTGCGTAAGTGTCAACCTAGCAAGCAAACTTACTAGTTCTGGTGAAAATCGTAATTGACGTCTTAACATAATCGGTAAAGACTACCCTTAAAATTGATGGTCTTTTGATTACGGATATTTAGCCGGTATAAGTTATTTATCTACCAATGTTGTTTGTGCTGGTAAACAACTAACTTTAACATTTAATTTTTGTTAACTACAGTTTCCGTCAACATAGCGTTTGGTTTTTGAATTAAATTGTGTAATCTAGTGACTTGTTGAACTTCCAATATAACATGTCTGTCTGCAATTAAAAAGTCGATTAGCTGTGGTAGAATTTGCATACTAATTGGGTTATCATCTTATCACCTTTGTACGGTTGTCAGTTGATCCAAGTTTTTGTTTTAAGGAAAACGTTAAGTGCCCAAATTAAACTGTAAAAACCTAAAATAGAAAAAAATATGCTATTTTTCTCTGTGGTTTTCCCAGATCCTAGGATCCAAATTTTGAGAGTCCGAATCATGCCTTTAAACCCTTAAAAGACCTGATTGATCCATTGCTGAAAATAGGTTTTTAATAATTTGATTTCATGAAATGCAAGAACCAAAAGCTGTCGTTTTGAATTCAAACTTTTTGTTGGTAAAGCTGGTTTCATGCTCCAGTGTCTAAAAGTACTGTGTGCTTTTTAGTATATTCATCCGTTTTTTCAAGGTGTTAACACGCATTTGGATACCATGGAGCTGGCTTTCTTTGGCCAAGCTGTCCGTCATGCTGCTCGACTCTCCCGGGCTCTGTGCATGGAACGAGGTCACACCTTCCTGATGTCCTCGTCTCCGTTCAAAGGCAGGCACTCCCTTACTCGTCTTGTTGCGCTCTTCAACAATGCTAAAATCTTCCTGGCTTCTGCACCAAAACAAGATTTGAAAAGTCAAAGAAATCATTTGAGAAAGTAATAGCTGGATTATTAAAGTAGAATTAAACGTTGCATCTAGAATTTTGGGGTAAAAATTTGAGTTTCTGCATTACTAGCCTGATTGAAATAGAATATTCCAATTTTCTTTGTTGTACTGTCAATATCGCTATGAAGTAGAACATTTCACAAGGAATTTCCGTCATTGAGATTATGTGAACCAAAATAAAGTTTTTAGATCTCCGATTTAGAGTTGCTCTGTCGGCCGTATTTGCAATAAATTATCACAGCAACGGCATGCCACTGCAAAATATTCCATAACAGTTTTTCAGCATTTCGTCATCGTTTTTGTTCGTTGATGTATCAGAAATGTTAGAAAGTGTTTTTTCCAAATACTTGTTGGTCTTATTGATCACTTTGTGCTGGTATCACAGCCTCGTGAATCTAGTAATATTTTGAATGCAGAATGATCAAGGACGCGAGTTATCAAGCTGGGGTCGAGGAACGCAAAGTTGTCTTGCTCGTCGATGACGACATGAGCGGTGATCCACAATGCATGGATGACGTGTGCTCACTCATGCGTGGAGGTAAAGCTTTCTACTAAATTTTGGAATTCATTTTTTCGAAAAATTTTTATTTTTCCCTTTCTATTTTTTCAATTTCCAAAGCTGCTTAAATATCGTGCCTTTCTACCATTGGCAAAACGTCTAAAGCACTTGTCAATTTTACTTATTCATTCAAAGTGTTATTGTTGATGTCGATCGATTTTGTTTTAACTACTTTTCATTGGGTTGTGTCTTTTATGCTTGAGTACTTGGTAGTGAGTGCTAAACTACTATAACTGTGCCAAGATAGCTGTTGTTGCTGTTGTTTTTTAATGAGCATTTTCACCGAAGACCTGCTGTATATGTTTTGCGCTTGTGGGTAGTTAAGCAAAAATCTAAACCAAGAACACGCTGTTGTGACGTCAATCGGTGTCGTGCCTTAAGATGTGGTTACTTGGTGCCACGAATGACGGTCCAAATAGCGTGATGCTGTTGTGTGGCGCATCCGGCCATCCTCTTACACGAGGAACAAACCGGATTGAAACTGGTTGATGATGATGATGATGCTACCCTAAAACTGGTTAAAAGTGGTCGTTTGTTCTTACGATGACTCCAGCAAATGTGATGGTTTAATGTTGTAACATGTTTACTCCGTATATAATTATGTACTTGCTCTAACTGAACCTACAATAGTTATCGAGCACTTTTTGAAGTACTGATTCCCGTTGTTATTGTTTACTCCGTATATGTACTTGTAGATTCCGCCATATATCCCCTAAGAAAAAAGAAAGTAGAAAAAAGCTCTCTAACTCGTAAAAAATTTGGGTAAAACCCTATTAGCAACACAAATTTGTAGAAAATATCAATGAGATTTTTATGAATACCAGTAATTTAATTAGAGATATGAGCAAGATCCATTTTCTTGTTTTAGGTCAATGTCCTTCTCTGTACTCGCACAAGGAGCTTGCTGAAGTAGCAGCTAGTCTGACTCCTCCAGCTCAACTAAATACGTCTTCCTCCGATTCTAGCATTCTCCTCATAAAGAGATCAGCACACGATGGAAGTGTTCATGATGCGCAGGAAACTGCGCAGGAGAAACTCGATAGAACACTGGAACTTTATTTTGGAAGAGTTTTATCCAACCTTCACGTGGTGGTCATGGCTCATGTTCCTGTGTTAGAAGGTAATTTCTTGATTGACTTGGCAACAAATTTCTGTTGTTATTTTTAATAAATGAAATACTGGATGTTACATTGTGCAACCATGCGTGTTCTTGCTTTTTTTTATCTCTTCTTCTTCCTGAATGCTATTACGTTTGTCGTTTTGTTGCTTCATCCCTTTTTTGTTCCGTTTTTATACGTTCTTCCTCTTATCGTGCTCTTTATCTTGTTTACGGTGCGGAAATAAAAGACTCTACTGTTAAAAAAAAAATTAAGTTTTAGCATAACCTATGCCTTTAAGTTTGGCGTATTAAAGCAGCAAATACTCCAAACTTTCATTTAAGACCTGATTTGAATTGCAAAACAAATTCTAAAGGATGTTCGACAATTTTGTTACTTTTGACTTACCTTAATAATATATCAAGGAGTTTTGCTGCAACTTTTGTACGTTTAGGACCCCATGATCTTTCACCTCTGCGAGAAAAGAAATGTCCAGATCTATATTTTCACAAGAAAGAAGAATTAAAATCTTTTCATCGCTGCCTGAGAAGGTTAGCTTGTTTCTAAGTTTGAGAAAAAGTATGCAACGTTTCAAAGGAAGGTCGCCCTGTAGCTAGGCTGTACTTTGCAGTCTGACCTCCTTGGTGGCCCTGCCTAACAAAAGGCGTTCAAATAAAGTATGTAGCTCATGCAAAAGGCAGGCCCTGGATGTCGTAGTTTAACTTTCATTAATATTTTAGCGATTTCAAGCGCACTTTCTTACTGACGTTTCACTCACTGATTGTTTCGTGGCATTAGCCAATCGGTTATAAACTGTACTTTGTTATTATCTTCAAAATTTGATGTCAGATGCCCAGACCTGATGACTCGCTTTGCATGCGTTGATTTATATGGAGATTGGTTGCATTCATCGTGGCGTACGTTAGCTCAGCAGTACATCGAAGATAGCATTGATCTTGGAGTAGATGGTGAGTGGTTTCCACGTTTTTTGTTTTTCGTGAAGACGAATTTCTAACATTGGAAACGTCGACGCATTTTTGGTTGATACGTGCTTCTTTTAGAGCAAAATAATCGTCAGAGAGACTAATCTCAGAGTCCAGGCTCATCGCTCAGTGGACCTTTTGTTTCGTTCTCCTTTTACAGCTGGCCTTTTTAGTGTAAATGGCTCAGCTCAGAAGCGATTACAATCGGATTAAATGCGCCAAAAACTTTTTAAAATTGAAAAATCTTTGGAAAGAAAATTGGATAATTTATAAACGTAATAAATTCTTTTGTTTTTTGACCAATGCTGCAGTTCTTTGAAGCTGTACGATTTGTTGCTTGCTGTTAGTGATAATGGTTTTAAAGATTATTGCTCAATATTTTTAGACATGCCTTGGCCTCACAATTCCTCCCGTTTGGAGCAAGTCCAATACATCAGTCACTTGATGGCGTACATTCATACTAACGCTATATCAAGGACCAGAGGTAAGAAATAAGCACATAGAGTTGGCCGAGTGGTGGGTTCATTGGACTGCGAAACTGGTGTCGCGGGTTCGTTGCCCAGCTAGGTCATGTTCCATGATGCATAAACTTCGCTAATATAAAAACTTAAGCTATAATTATGTGGCTTGAAAAAAAAAGAGGATAACACGATAAAGAAACGATTTTAAACGTTTCATGATTTATCCATCAGGGTAGTGTTTGCGCTCCAACACTTAGTTGTGTTATTGAAGTTTGCTTGTATGTAGTTAGTTCCTAATTTTTAACATTGTTTCGGCTCGTTGGAAAAATGGACATCAATTGCCATTTGATATAAACTACACTAGTAATAAAAGATAATTAGTCATTAAAAAGACTCCGCGATCAAATGCGTGATGGCAAGTCTGACTTCATGTCAAGCTAAAGCCTATTTATTGTTGTTTGCTGATTGTTCTCTTCACTTTTTTTTTAATTCTCTGGTTCAATATTGAAACGACAGTGTGGAGAATAAGTTCACTAGATGTTGGTCGATCCTGCTATTGTAGCGCTCATTTAATTCGCTTTTTCATGTACTAAGAGTTTGTTTGTCGTTGAGTTATTTAACGGCTCAGACGGCCGAGTGTTAAGAGCGTCCGCCTCTGGAGCTGTAGACTCGGGTTTGATTCCGAGTCGGGTCAAACTAATCACTTTAAAATTGGTATTCACAGCTTCCCTACTTGACGCTCAGCACTAAAGGGACAGTGTGGAGAACAAGCCGGCAAGTTTACTTGTTGCGCCGTTGGGAAGGCACTTAGCGGGATTCCCCCATGTTGGTGTAGTAGGCAGATGACTGGCAACTCCTAAGCGAGTTCGCTATAGCGCATTGATCGCTTTTTAATGATAGAAGGATAAATATGGAGCTAATGCAATAATGTTATGTATTATTTGCTTTCTTCCTTGTAATTCGAACATTTTCTCCACAGCTTCGCTTCAGAATGGTGCAGACAAAATGATAAGCCCCTTGGCTTTACGCCAGATGGTCCAGATATTCGTTGGTATTGCAATGGATATTAAATACGAAGAACAAATGAATATACAAAGGTTATTATGTTATAGATTGCGATTAACTTTGGTTTAACAGATAGATTATGCATTATACTCCACGGTAGTAAAAAGGAAAGAGAATATTTTGTTTAAAATCAAATTTTTTTGCCCATGAAACACAACGGGGTGATGTAAGTTCAGAAGAACCCTGATATGCTAGAATCGTGAATTGTCAACTGAAAGTAGTCGAAGAAAAGATGTGTGGTACTAAAAATAGTATTTCAGGTCCATTATGCACTGTAGAGACACAAAATATGTAATACATTTATCGGTGTTGCGTTCTTCAGCTTGTACTGCAGTGTTTGTTTCTACAAAAATCTTAACAGACAAATTTGGCACTTTTCTCGTAAAGCTATATTCTGCAGCAACTGCTGAAACATTTTATATATTTTTAGAGGTTTAAAGGTTCATAATTATCCCTTTGATTCAAACGCTTTTTTTTTAGGTTGAACACAGCTCTTGGAAAAGTTTTGGAGTCTGAGATGACTTTGGATTCGTTTAAAACTGACAGATCTAAAGTCATCCCTAAACTCCATGATGCTCGGAAGGCAGAGCAATCGTGGAAGACGATAATAGAAGAGCAGAGGCTTGAGTACAGTGAGGCAAGAGATAGATGTGGACAAGAAGAAGACATCATCAAACATCTTGATTCAAAAGTGGAATATTTAAGAGAAAAAACTCAAGTCAATTTTGGTCAGGTAATTTTCTCTTCCTTCTCAAGAACATCAGCACTTTCTTTCATCTCTTTTAAAGATTTCTGCAGTTTTTTATGAAAATGCTACAAAGGAAGGTACTTTTTTTCAAGTATGAACAAAAATTACTTAAGCAATTGAATAAAATAAAAATTTAATGAAAAAAATTGAATTATCCTAAAGAGAAACAGTGATTTCTTTGCCTGCAAAATCATCATTAAAGAAGGAAAAATTAGGGCACGGTGGTTTTTGTTACTGGGTGATTTGACAGCGCAGATTCAGCTCTCTTCAGCAGCAGTACGTGAAAGGTTGTGCAAAGTTTGAAGAACATATAAATACGCTGTTTTAGCTGTCGTGCGTACACTGCTGATGATCACAGCTGGATTTGTGTAATCAAAACGTCCAGTTACAAAAATTATAGTGGCTTTGGTTTCCTCCTTAAGCTATTTTTGTTCCATGACCTCCGATATTTTGATGCTACGAAAAGTTGTATAAAACTTGAAGACAAATGAAATGCAAGGGTTTATACTGCCTTGCGTATACTGCTCATGATCGCAGCTAGATTTGTGTCGTCAAAACGTCCAATGACAAAAATTGCAATGACTTTTTTCCTTCTTAAGTTATTTTCGTCTTCTCTACTAAAATATAGTGATCTTGTTTTTCAGCTTCATCCAATGTATGACGTTGCAGTTGCTGTCCAAGATGCTTTGTCTTCGGGATGGATAGTTGAAATTAAGAGCTTTAAAACTCCACCACCCTCCGCTGTTGAAGTGATTCTGTGCTTATGTGAAATGTTCAAGATTAGTCCTGCGTCATGGGAGAACGGAAAAGCATTGATATCACGTGAAAAGTAGGGAAAAAATCGAATCTTTTTGATATGCTCGCGATGTTACACCGAAGCGTGTAACGAGTGGTGAGGCCCATCTCTGCCGCTAAACGCCGGGGCAGCACAGCTGCGAAGAAACTTAGCAGCGGTGGCGAGGCGCTGGCGACACTGTGTTTTATTCGACCAGGCTAGGATCAAACCCATAGACCTTCCACAGCGATAGTGATGTCGTAGCTATTACGCCAACGTGAAAAGTAGGAGAGGTGGTGTTTTTGTTATATGTTATTTTGGATACAGAGAAGATGCCTTGGAATCTTTATCCAATAAGCAAGCTTGAATACAGCAAGAGATGTTCAATTAAATAAAATCCGATTGAATGAACTTGTGTTTTAATTTGCTGGAGATTAGCTTTAACTATAGGTTAATATTGAATGATCTTTTGGTACTGCAAGTTATGATGCAAACTCATTCGAATAGATTTTATTTGAATAAGTTTACTCGGTGCTTGAATCACTGTAGTGTACATTGTGCTCAGAAACATGTCTTTTTCAGACTAGTTGTGAGAAAGTAGACTATTTTAAGCATTTTCTTGCTGAAATTGTCTGCACAGTTCGTAAAATCAAAATCTTTTTCTAAGTCAATAGCCCTCTGCTCGTGTTGAAGTGATTACGATTGTTTCAAATGCATTCCATTAAAGTTGAATAATGCATAATTATTCTTTCAGCTTTTACGATGAAATGGCATTTTATGATAAGGACAACATGCCAGAAGACATCTTCTTGAAATTAGAAGCAAGAATTAACAAGGCCAAATTCTCAGTAAGTTTTTATTGCTATTGCGCTTTCAAAAAAATTATTTTTCGTTTTTTGCTGGTTATTCTTTAAACGAAATACTCTGAGTAGGGATTAAACTACTACAATAATACTTGGAATTTGCTTTTTTTTACTTTTTTTAAATAACTACCGAACAAACATTTAAAAAAAACGTTTTTATTTATTCTGACTGCATGCTTTCCACCAAAAACAAACAAACTTTAAAACACACTTGAATTCGTACTAAGCAAACATGTTTTTAGTCGGAAGGTAATTGCAGTTATTCCATTTTTCTTTTCAGCCAACTTTCGTTGAGAGAGGAAGCAAAGCTGCTGCATGTTTGTGTCAGTGGATCCACGCTGTGTATCGATATGTGAAGAAAGCTCGAGAACTTCAACCAGACTTGGCAGCACTGGCTAAAGCTGAGAAAAACTTGGCACAAGCCCAAGCAATTTTGGGCTCAAAAAGAGTCAGGTTAATAACCCAAGAAATTAATGATTTTTAAGTTTCTTATATGTACCAGCCTCTCCTTCTCTACTCCACTCAGCACAAGGTATCAGGTTTAAAAATACACCTTGAAGAGCTGAAAGACGAAATAGGCTGTGGAATTAGCAAATATTAATAATTTGAATACTTAATTATGGTCTAATTTCATCTCTTTGAGTTATTGTCTGTGCCGCCTAATGTCAAGAACTCTGAAAAGGAAAGATTCTCAGTAATTTTTTTTCCGAAAAGCGCTGCTTTATCGTCTTGTGCAAGCTTATCTCGCATCAATTAAGTCAACTTGGATGTTTCGAAATTTACCATACTGTGCGGTGACATGGTTAATTTTTCATGTTTCAGATGCATTGAAATTAAAGAAAACTTGGACGATCAAATTGTTAAATACAAGGCTGCAAGTATTGCTGCTAAGCAATATGAAAAAACTTTGAAACAACTCAATACTCAAGTTGAATGGGTAAATGGTTAAAGTATTTGATCATAGTAACCTGCCACGAAAATGTTATGTAGTTGGATTTTTGAAGATAGAAGAACCAAATTTTTTTATTTGTAGGCATAAGTTAAGCTAAAAACTTTACTTTTAATAGTTTTAAAATAGCATAACTCTTTACGTCTTACCGACTTTTCCAATAAACCGAAAAAAAAAACTCTCATTTGATACACTTCCTTTATGATCTTTATATATGTTATGATAAGTTTCCCTTACTTCCCTCTTCTTAACTGGTTTATAATAGTTGCCTACCTACATAAAGCGGAAGTAGTGATAATTATTTCGAGTCCAGCCATTAAGTTAATAAACAAAAATTTCCATGAAGTTCTGCTTTAACTGCTTCAAAGTGACTTTAGGCCTATGCTAAGCTAGCTCTTGCAGACTTGCTCGATATGAGGAAATCTTTTGTTGTGTTTTAGGCTACATTTTTGCGAGAAACAATTCGCGAACACAGTGAAAAATGGGAGCAGCAGTTGAAAGATGCCCATGCTCGACTCGACTGCGCTGTAGGGGACGCCATTGTAGTAGCTGCTTGTGCAACTTACTTCGGACAGTTTGTCACCGAACAGAAAGACCACGCTCTCAAGCACTGGATACAAGCAGCGAAATTTGTAAGTTGTGTGTGTTTTTCTTCTGTGTTCTGCATTATTCATCATAGGTTTATCAGTTACCTATCACGGGAAATATCAGCCACGCACTCACTGCCTATGCGAGAACAGCGGCCGCTCACCAAGCTCTTCTTTGACATATATGCGTTACTAGATAACCCATCTAAGCCATTTTATAACGCAAACGTTGGAGTATAAGTGGCACGCATTCTATTTAATTATGTTAATTCGCCATAGTAGTCTACACTTGTGGTACAAAACGAAAAGCTAATATACTTTATTTTTGTGTAGTACAGCTCCAATCACTATGCAATTTTAAAATAGTTTGTAATGACTGTTTTTTTTCTCTCATTTCACGATTTTGTTACTTTGCTTTTCAGCAAACGTGTTTGTGTCTGCTGGTCTAGGTTCCTTGCTTTTACATTTTTTGTTATGTAGGGATACATTGACCAAGAAAGCGGCAGTTTTCAAATCGATGTTGCTAAGTTTAAAAGTGAAATTAACGTCAGAAAATCCGCCGCTGAGTCGGAGACATCAATTGATCCATCCACATCTGCATATACAAGCAGCAGTAATCCGTCCATTGCGGAGGATAATGGCGGATCGTCTGATTCATCTTACATTGATCATAATCACTATTTTGTCAAGGTAATATTGTGAGATTTTGGCTCACATCCGATTACATTCTGGTTTTCGTCATGAGTTTTCCTATCATCCATCACATTGTTCTATGAAGCGTAGCCATCACTAACACACAGATTGTTAGAATGATGACTGATAACTTGGCGAAGCCAGTTCGTTCTTTTATTTTTCATTGAATGTATTTCTGCTTACCTTATCAAGCAGATACCTCAGGAAAGCAAATGTCAACCAAAAATCTTGGAAAAATAGAAAAACTGCGATAGTTTGTTGCTAGGCTGGATTTGTCTTTTGTGCTAGGTTTTGTTATCAAATGAAAAAAATATAGAATCAATTTACTTCTACTTTTTTAGGTCCGTGATGATCTTACTCCCATCAATTTCCTTCTCTCTCCTGACGAAATCCGGGGATGGTATAAAAGCAATCTTCCTCGTGATCCGGAGAGCAGATTCGCTGGAGCGCAATTGTATGCCATGGTTGTGTTTCAAAACTGCTCCTGGATCTTCCTCTTTGATCCGGATGATGAGGCTCAGCTGTGGATATCCGCATCCATAAAGAAAATGAGAGAAACCTTGGTTTTGATGGAAAGAGAAAGTAATAGCGTTGAATATGGAAGGGGTGAAAAATTTTTCAATTTTTTTATCTGTGATAGAATTATCAGTTGATGATGATACCAACAACACAGCTCAGTCGGAGCAGGAAGAAGTTTTGAATGATGATGATGACGATGATGATAATATCTTGCCAGGATCAGAGTTGGGCAGTGAAACTGGGGCTAAGGTTTGAATCAAACTAAACTTTACCATCATTACAAAAATAGATGTGTACCAGCTTAAAATCGGAAGCTTTTCCCTCATTATTTGAATATCAACAGTGCGTTTTCTTCTCTCACTCCACATACAGTCACAAAAGAACAGATTGCGGTGAAGTACCAAAATACAGCAAAGATTTAGAATATAGCTATAGTGACAAACTTTGCTAAATGGAATGATAGTACGTCATCAACTAAGACATAGTAGGCACTTTCACTTTGTCAAAATTCTGTCGTTGTACGAAGTCAATGTGACCAAAATTTTGTATTGTTCAAAAATGAAGTAGACTGAGGAAAATGGCTCTGACGGTCATGATTTTAAGTTATTGAATAACTAATAAAACTTTTACTAAAACTATGTGTAGGTGACGATTCAAGTCCGTTTGTCCGCTAACAATAAACACGTGACCACGCGCACGTCTCCGCAAGACACTCCAAGGTCTCCGCGCAAAAAAGAATCCAGCACTCCCACTCCTGTTGTTCAGGTGGAACCCGAAGAGGAGCCACAAGAAAGCCCGGTACCCGCTGACGAGGTACCAGTTACTAGCTTATTGTTGCGTTGCAAGATGTTTATTTTGTATTGTGGGCTAAAACTAACGACTAATGCTTTGTATAGCTTGGTAAACGCGAATGTTAAAAAAAGGGTAAGCTGTGTTCGAGCTTAACTCTTAAAATCTTATATATCCACACTTATCGTATGTCGTCTTGTTTCACAGGTAGTTCGTTGTTTTTCTGATTTTAGTTTTGTACGTCTGCGATTGTGAATTATGTTTTATATCTTGGCCGCAGAACTGCTTCAGCGGCATGGCGTAGCGGTACTGCTTCAACCACTAAGCAAATCATATTTACCGGGTGGCTGCCGACTCGAAGAGCCCAAGCTCACTTCGCAGTCTTCCTCAATTGCTGTTGTATTTTCAGTTCAGTATAATTTGAAAATAACCTCAGTTATTTATTTTATTATTTACTTCGCGTAACAATACTGTAGCATCATGTGCTTTTAAACTTAAAGTACAGGCTTGTATTGTGCCTGCACTTTACCTGAAAAAGCGTGCAAAAGCACGCAATTAAGAAAAACAGCAATCAACCCCAATCACTTTTTGTACTTTTTTCATATTTTGGTTGAGTAATGTTGAAACTATATTTTTAGTCTCCTGAGGAAAAACCTACCCCAATGTATCCTCTTGATCGACTATGGGTTTGCGCTGCTAACGATGACAGACTTTCTGAAGTTCTTGATAGCGCAGTTACCCATGGTGCATTTTTACTCGTCTCTAATGTAGAACTGGCTACTCCGTCCAACTCCGCAACTCTTCAGAACATCCATTCCATTCGGACATTTTCTGCTCGTTCTAAAGGAGTCCATTATTGCTTCCGTCTTTTTTTATCTACTGCTCTCTCCATTAACTGGGCTTTTCAAAAATCAGCTCCAATTTTTTCAATTCCTCTTCATCATTTTTCCATTACAAATCTCGCTCTCACGGAGCAATGTCTGGAGGAGAAGCTGGAGATGATTGTGTTGGCACAAGAACGTCCGGAATTTGAAACCCAGAGAAGATTGATGGAAGCTGACCGGTTTCATCTGGAGGAACAATTAGATCGACTCCAACTTGATCTGGTGGAAACTGTAAGAATATGTTGTAGCAGCTTAAAGATATATTTGTAGAAATGTATTTAACGTAAATGACAGTTAAGTAGCGTTTAATTCTTTAAAAAATTCTTGCTGTAATTGTTTTACGATATTGTCACCAGCAGCTGTGATATTTTTGTGTAATATAAAAGTTGATAATAAAAACCAGAATATCTGACACTCCCTGTTATTGCTTGTTCCGAGGGACGGTTTTTAGTTTATGTCTTCTTGTTCCATGGTTGCGCTCTTAAGTTTAACCTGCATGAGTAGTCTTTGTGGTGCCTTGAAAGCACCACATAAAACCCTTTGCAGCATTGCGTAGAATTTACGAATTTACATTACAGCAGAATCAGTATGTGTTAATTTAGTTCGATTTGCGTCCATTTTTATAAACTTTAGATTTTTAGTAATTATTACTTGAAATAACCTACTAAAAAAGTAAAATAATAAAATACTACGTATCGTAGTATTATCACTCTTGAATACGCGCTTGAAGGTGTATTAAAGTGATAAAATTAGTAAGTTGAAAACACTCCTACGTTGACTGTGTTGCCTTGCACCTACTTTAGTCAAGTGTTGGTAATCATTCATTTTTTAGGTCGGTGCTGTTCGTGGAAACATACTGGACAGCCCGAAAATTGTCGATGTAATGAAAACATGCAAAGAAGGTGTTCTGCTTACTCAAGCAAGTTTAAAGGAAGTTAGGGAAATGGAAACTAATTTATTGCAGGTAGGATGGGAAACTTAGATGCACAACCTACCGTAGTGTGCTTGTTTAGGGGTTTAGTGCATATTGAGTTTTTCTCTTCGAAACTGGAAAAGAGACAGAAGATTGTAAAACGTATTTGAAGTTAATCCTGACAAAAACTCTGTTGGAATAATGTAATTAATGTACAATGTTGTTAAGCCACGATTAGACTCCATTTCAAGCCATGTATTGCTACTAACTTCCATGCTTCGATGTTGCTAGACAGATCTACACGTATGATATTCAAAAACCGATTACCAGTAGTTTTCCTATTCTCCAAAAAAAAAAAAAAAATCAAACCTTCATTGTACTCGCGACATTACGCCGACGCGTGTAACAATGGGTGGGCCATTTCCGTGACTTAGCACCTGGGCAACACAGCTCCGAAGAAACGTCGCAGCGATGACGAGCCGTTAGCAACACTGTGTCGATTTGACCCGCCCGGTAATTGAACCCCAAACCTCCAGCACCGATAACGATATGCTTTACGCTGACCGACTGGTTCCTATTTTTTTTTGCTTTGAAATAAAAGGTAGCGGTATTGTTTTGGGTTACTTGCTATTTGGAGAACAAAATGTTGTTAATATTTTTATAAAAATTATAGAAAAAGAATGATCTTGTCCATGTGAGTGGACACGGACTGATGTTGTACAAATCGTTGTCCTCCACATCCATCATCGATCCTCTTCTCTATCATCTTACCGCGTCTCAGTTCATCGTCATGTTCCAAGATTGCTTGAAATCCACCAAACGAACAAAGTCAAGAGCAGCCGCCGCTCTCCATGGAGAAGCTTTGCTAAAAGTAATTCGCTTAACGTGATGCCAAAGAATTCTTAGCTTTACTTTATCCTATCAAATTGTGCATTTGAGTTTGGGGGCCTAGGGATGATGTTTAGTAGGCAAGTCTGTACGTAACAATAATACTTGTGGCTCACCACTGTAGTTCCATTTCTCAGAGGCGTAGCGAGAAATTTTAAAAGGGGTGGAGATAGCCATTAAACTACAAAAGTCATCAAAATAACCTGGTATATTTCAGTCGCTTAGCTACATTTATTCTTTTTTACTAAAATGCAAAGTCAAAGAGGGGTAGGAATGGTACACTGCCACCCTAAATAAGCTACTGCCATTTCTTATTAGTGTTTAAATTAACGAATGAAGTATCACAAAAACTCGTTTCTAGTATGGTACAATACTGCAATGATAAGCAAGAACGGGCTACACATACTTTCAGAATAATAATAATAAGAAGAATTATTAGTCCCTTAAAATGAGAGTCAACCTTGTTATCAATCATTTGAGACTAAGGTACACATTATAGGCTAGGCCTACACAGCACTCAACCAAGTCATGGAATTATTAAACATTACTCTTAGTTTATTGTAGTTGTAAGCTGGGAAGTTGATGATGAATTTTGACCCTTTTTAAGTGATCTCAAATGCCAGTAGAGAGTAGCATTTATAGTACTCATTCCATTACGAATTAGTTTGTCAAATTTTCGCTTCTCCACTTTAGGAAAGTACGCATAATAATACTCGTGTAACAACTCTTTTTAAATCTTCCACTCAGTCAAAATTGTATTTGTTGTGCTTGTAATTTTTACTGTTTGCTAAAATTGAATTTTTTTTTATTATGTCTGTGCAGTTGTAAAATAAGTTTAACTGCTTCGAAACTCTTGATGTAGAAAAAGGCTTTCTCTTAATTTTATTGTATTTTTATACAGTCTCGAGTTTTGGAGTTAAATCATTGCTTGACTGAATTGGCTTTGAAACATGTGAATCGGAAATATTATCAATCAGACATCAGTGTTTTTTCTACTCTTGTGTCTCTCAACATACTCGTCAATTCGAAAAAATTATCCAAGCATGCGATGGATGAATTTTTAGCTACTCAAGACGTGCAGGTAATTCATAATTAGCAAGGTGTGAATTGTATTGCCTTGCATACATTGCTGATGATGACAGCTGAATCTATGTTGTCGAAACGTACAGTTTTGAGATTTGCCAAGTCTTTACTTTTCCTCCTGAAGCTTTTTTGCAATTGTTGTTATCACTTTGTAGGGTCAGCCCAAATATGTCTTCGAGGATTTGGAAAATGTTCACAAACCGTCATGGATGGATGAACAAACTTGGGGAAGAGTCATGGATCTGGAGCAGAGGTATCCGGACTCTTATCCCGGCCTTTGCAGATCCATTTCTTTAAAGGCCAAGCGCTGGAGCGAATATTTCACTGCTGCGCCAATGCTTTTGTCGAAAGTTCCTTCAACCAGATTATACGGTGAGCTATGATCTGCGATTATAGAATACTTTACTGTTTTATATTTTACTTCGAAAACAAAATATTCTGTTATTAATGGTTTAGACTCCTTGTTTTTGCCAATGTAGCGTCTATTTACCATCAATCACCGTGGGGTGTTGTCGGGTCATAAACTGGCGCTCCCGTCTCACCGTCTCATTATAAGTTCCAGTATTTCATGTTTCAGAACCTCACCACTAAGTTAGGTATTTAGGGAAACATTATGCCATACTCCCCCCCCCCCCCCCCCTTTTGCCTTTTAGTAAAAAATATGAAATCCACCGAATATGCCAGATTCTTTTGACTGCTTTTGTGGAGTATGACCTTCTCCCCCTCCTTTGTTAAAATTTCTCGCTGCGCCTCTGGTTGAAATATATGCTGGCATTTTTCGATTCACGTACAGTGCTAGTGCTGTAACGGTACATTGGGATTTTATTTCAAAATTGCTTTTACTGACAGTTTATGCACCAACAATGAAACTTAATTTGTATTTCAATTCTAATAATTATTTTCTCTTTGCAGGATTGACCGTTGGAGAGAAAGCTTTACTGTGGAAAACTGTACAGCCGAAAAAATTCAATCAGATTGTAGCAGATTTGAATGCTAGTGTTCTGGCTGGGTTCAGCAATGCTCTCTACTCGTTTAATATCGATTCGATGTTATCTGAAATTCCTTCCAATATTCCCTGTGTGCTCATGCTTCCTCAGAACTTCAGTGGTAAGACTTACGTAAATTCAATATTTTTCATAAAATATTACTTAAGGTAATGGGTATTACCCTCGTTTCTCTCGGCCTACCCCACTTCTGGTGAAATGACGATGCTGTCACAACATTACGCAACTTGAGCCCTTGGGTTGCGTAGCAGTTGTTTCGTTATGAAAAAAGTTTTCCTCAATACTGTAGCAAGGCTGTGAAAAATCACATTAGGGCTTTGGGCAGTCAGTTTCAGCAGTAATTGTTTACGATTGTTTTACTTCCCGTTTTGTTTCTAGTATTTTCTTCTCTATAATAAGGCAAGTCTAGATTTTTCCTAAAATAGTGGTAATAGTTTTGTCGTAGTAGAAAAATGTAATGAAGAAGTTGACTGATAATTGTGTTCAGTTTTAACCATATTATAACTTTTTCCGTTTCCGGATCGGTCCTACAGAACATGATTATACTCAATACGGTTTTAATGTGTTAATACAATGTGCCCCGTACCCTGAAATATTAATCTTTATTTTAAATAATTTTTTTAGGTTCTTGCTTTTTGCCTTTGCATCATCTCTCCTGCGCAGCTAAGACGCTTGGTCTTCAGTACGTCGAAAGGTAAAAATTTTTAGCGACAAACCACTTCTTGCTCTTACAAAATAGAATTCTTTTTAGAACTAACTGGTTTAAATTCATCGAAATTTGTAAAATTATTTGTTAAATGTCCAGCAAGTTCTGGCATTTATTCAGTAGCCTACACTCTTGAAGTTTTGCAAAGATTTTGTGTTGCAACATGAACTTGAACTGAAAATAGAAGGCCTAGCACGTTTTTATGCCTGTTTAAACTGTCTGCTTTTAATGCTTTCTTGTGAAAATGAAGATGTTGCATTTGAAGTTACTTTGATAAGCTCACTACGTTCTGTTTTTTATGTTGGTGAACTAAGTACTTCTTAGTGACTTATCTGGAAAGTTTAATCTGCCATTACTGAATTAGAATTGCTCAGCTTGTGCTATTTTGGGAAGATGAAAACGTGCGAGAAGAATCGAATGTTTCTGTTTTGGAACCTCTAGAGATATCTCTGTAGTAGTTACAGTATTTATTCCTTTTTTGTTCTTTCTTTTAGATTGAGTAATATTTTTGTTTCAGATCAGCATTATTCCAGGATGACCTGGTGGATGTATTGAGCAATTGCATGATAGAAGGAAAGTGGTTGATATTAGATGATTGTCATTTGGTCAAGCGATGGTCTGACGACTTTATCCAACTTCTTACAACTTTCGTTAATGAAGTCAGTGTTCAGGAGCAGGATTCTAAAATTGCGAAGGTTGATGTCGCAGTTTTAGAGTCAAAATCGTTTTCTAGTGAAGGAACCTACAAGATCGGAGGTATCCGGACACTTCATCCTGATTTCCGATTGTGGATGATCATGAAAAAGTTAGAGAGCAACATCACTCTTCTTCCTCTGATTCTGATGCAAAAAGCAGAATTTATTGCTCTTGAAACTCCAGTTTCGCATAAGGAACTGGTCAGAAAGACAAATCAGACTTTAACTGAAGCACAGAGAATGTTCTGCCCGACTCCGATTTTTTTCCAATCCGAATCCGGTCCTAGTTATTTGAATCGTGTTTCAATCCCCTACAACGTGCAAGCTCCATTTTACAACAAAACTCATTTCTTCAAACAGAAGAAGATGCTCGCATTAAAACTTTCTCTTTTATTTTCATCTTTGTTGGAAAGAGCAAGCTTTGGAAAATCTGCATTTTCTTCCATTTGTTTCTGGACAGATGGAGAAGCATTGGATGTTATCAAATCCATGTCTTTGATCAATTGGCCACGCTTTGCTGAACATTTAAGTGCACAAATCTTGACTAGACACGTATTAGATGTGAGGTATGTAGTTGTGTTATATCAAAATTCATCTTTTACGATTACCGGTAATGAACAAACTGATTTGTATACAAGTGGCATTTCATCAATGACCGCAACAGCATATTGTGCTTATTCAATTCTGTTAGCAAGTTTGTTTTTTTATTTTTGAATCATAGCCTGTTGTTGTTGCGATTCAACACAGTCTGATGTGAATTAGCTGTTGCTTGTGTTTATCAAGGTCGTCACTAGGTACTTTGAAGCAACGCTGTGAAGATATAAGCTGGTTTAAACTATAAATTATTAACTCAGTTTAAGTTATTAGCTATAAAAGAAAAAAGATTTACAAATTTTTATTATTTCATATTTCAGAGATGCTTCAGTTGTTCGTGAGTTGATAAAGTTAAGTTTTGCTCCTTACAACGTTGAAAAAAGTCGCAACATTTTCGCCGAAATTCTTCGAAATTGCGAAGCCGGAGAAACAATTGATCGCGTGTTTAATTCATTACTTCAGGTTTGAAATTTCTAAATCTAGCTTGCAATCAATGAAGTTGTAATATTGATTAATTATTAGAAAAGTAAAATACAGTAATATTTTTTGTGTGTAAGTTGATTGTAGTAGATTTACGCTAATTTGATTCGCTATCGTCGGAGAATGCGGGCCATCTATGGCAGTTCCGGTTGCTCTCACCTAGTTGCTGTTAAATCTTAGACTTGCTTTAAAACATGTTTTGAACGTCAGGTAAAAACTTTTAAATTTCAGCTGATTGAAGAATATCTTTTATTACTGCTTATTGCGTCGAATAAGTAGTAAATTCCTGGTAGCAGTGTTATGAGTGTTGTGGCGATAACTGTGATGCTTGCATAATTATGAACCCTGGATAGCGTACAATTCTATGAAGACCTGTTGCTTACCAGGACTGCGAACTCGAACTTGAACTCGCTTGAACTCGATCGTTTTTGCCGAACTCGAACTTGAACTCGAAAAATAAAATTTTTTGAACTCGAACTCAAAAAAAACAATCGGGTTCGAGTTCGCTAATTGAGTGCTTTAATTTTATTGATTCGAATCTCTCAAAACAAAGTTTAATCTACTTTTGATATTTTGTTAAACTGTACATTGAATGATTGCAAATTTGCGATTTTGGTACCGATACTGCACTTACATTTCACTTTGCGTTGTCTCATTGAAACTTATTTATTGCATCATAAACGGTGTTCCGAGAGATTTTCGTGAAAACGCAACTGCACTGCAGCAACAGTTACCTGTTCTTTGTGCGGTGCTGCAATCTCTGTTCCAACTGTTACTAAGTGGGTCAGGGGCGGATCCAGGGGTGGAAGATCTTTTTCCACAATGCTTTTGATGAATACAATTTTTCCATAATTTCGAACCTCTTCGACAACAATAATTCCTACGCTTTATACCGGTACACAGAAATGGAAAACGTGCGAAAAAATTGCGTCATACCGGTATTTGGTGAAGACCTCAAATTTAAGGGCAAAAAATTCAAAATACAATTTGCCTCAACTTGTTCAAGAAGAACTACAATGGCCATCATAGATTGCAAATTTTCAAAAATTTTCGGGGAGAGCATGTCCCCGGACCCCCCTAAAACCGTTATTGTCCTCATTTTGCTTCAAATTACCTCAGCCGAAAAATCTACGCTCAAAAATGTCAAACTTTGGTGTCCTCCACCTAAAAAAATTCTGGTTATGTTCCTGGCATAAAAACATTAATTTTAAATAGCATAAACGTCCTTTCTCGGATCCAAACGTCTTTGCAATTAGCTAACATTCAAACTAAATCAAAACTGCATCCCCCCACCAAAATTTTCTGGATCCGCTTCTGGTTCGGGTATGTTTGTTTAAGAGATATTTTGAACGGAGCTGTAAACTCGAACTTGAACTCGATCATTTTTGCCGAACTCGAAGTTGAACTCGAAAAATAAAAATTTTTGAACTCGAACTTGCAAATGTTTCTTGACCTCGAACTCGATTAAAAATCGATCGAGTTCGCAGCCCTGTAATGCTTACTGGAATTTTTGTATTTATAGAAACCAGATACAACCAAGCTGGGTTTGGCGTCGACCAGTGCCTCGGAATGGGCTGGCTCTCTGTCAAATGTGACTGACAGCCTCAATGATATTCGCGTATTCAAAGTTACTCAACGAGGCAAACCAATGGCAATGACTGATAAGTTTCTTCTTGTGTGTGCACGAGAAGCAGCTCTGAAAAGAAACCTCGAATTCTTAAATCTTGTTGTAAGTTTTGTCTGTTGCCTTGGAAATCACATAAAATTAAGCATTATTACTTCAGGAGCGCAAAAAATTTCGCTTTGCTGGCGTTTGCTTTTGCTGGCTGCCTACGCAGTAAGCAAATCAAAAAAATCAAATCTTCATTATGCTCGCGGTATTACGCCGAAGCGTGTAACGAATGGCGGGGCCAATTTCCGCTGCTTAGCGCCTGGACTACACAGCTTGAAGAAACGTCGCAGTGTTGGCGACACTGTGCCGATTTGACCGGCCCGGGAATAGAACGTCGGATCACCCGCACCCATAGCGTGTGCGCGTAACAACTGAGCTAACTTATTTTAATCTTGCTTCTTGAAGTGCATTTCATTACCGAAGTACAAGTGACTTTTGCCCTTTGAGGCTCTCCCTGGGCCAGTGAAGATACGCGATTAAGCATATAAACCATTTTTTTGTTCTAAGTTTGAGTAGCTTTTTTGATGCTTATTAATTTTTAACGCATCTGACGCAGGGGTGGATTAAGAGATTGCGGGGCCCTGGGCAGATAAGAGTGCGCAGGGTTTCCATATTTTCACTGCGCAAAAGAAGGACAGGTCATCACGTCCGCGGATGACCAATTTTCTACCCAAAATTAAGTGAAGAGCAAAAAAAAAAGGTCATCACGTCCGCAGGCCATAGTTTGAGCTGCAACTTCCCAAAATTTTCGTGTAAGCATGATTTGGCATGTTTTCATGTTTAAAATGCCGAAATGCGCAAGGCCTGGGGCAACTGCCCACTTGCCAAGTTTGCCCATTGCTTAATCCGGCTATGATCTGACGTTCAGTTATTTCACTGGTTAAAAATGTGCAGTTAACTTTTGATGTTAGCATGCCAAACTAGCTTATAACTTATGAGCAAACTTGCTTTGTGTGAATTGTTGTAAATCTTGATAATATTTCATTCTATAATTTGAAGTTTAAATAAATTATTCTTTGGTAATTCCTTTTGATAAACCATTTTTGTGATATTGACTGGTATGGGGCGCCGTGTGTAAAGCTACGCAATATAAAATTTTGCATCATTTTTTTGGTTAAATTACGTGCAATATCATATATTGTTGCAATTTATGTATATTGCTCCAATATGTGTTAAATTGTTGCAATTTATGTATATTGCTGCAATTTGTGTAAATTGTTGCAATTTATCTATGTTGCAAAAAAACCTTTAAATCGGCTTTTAATTGCCATGGTGATATGCTAACTAAAACAGTCAGTGTTGCCCTTTCCCTTTTTCCATGAACTCATGTAGTGTACTGGCCTGAGGCGCTGTTGTACTGACTGTGCAGTGTGCGCTTATGCTGTATGGCTGAAACATGTCAGATTACAGTAACTTCTGTGATCTGTCTACAGAAAGCAGGTAGGCTACATTCTGACATCAGCAGATCAGCACACCGATATACCAGTAGCCAGTTACATACGGTAAACTGTAAAATTAAAAATGTCAAACTAGTCTACCGATATTTTGTAACTGAACGAACCCTAACTAAATTTAACCCTAACTGAACCTAATTCTAATCTAACCCAACTGGACCTGGGAGCTGATACTAGTTGTTACCCCTATACCGGTAGTCTAGTCTAGCTGCTGGTATTCCAAAGGATACCGGTACCAGTAGCTTAACAGTAGTAGCTTAAATGATTCATTTAACCAGTAGCTTAAATGTTTCAGCCATACCAATAAGCGCACACTGCACAGTCAGTACAACAGCGCCTCAGGCCAGTACACTACATGAGTTCATGGAAAAAGGGAAAGGGCAACACTGACTGTTTTAGTTTGCATATCACCATGGCAATTAAAAGCCGATTTAAAGGTTTTTTTGCAATATAGATAAATTGCAACAATTTACACAAATTGCAGCAATATACATAAATTGCAACAATTTAACACATATTGCAGCAATATACATAAATTGCAACAATATATGATATTGCACGTAATTTAACCAAAAAAATGATGCAAAATTTTATATTGCGTAGCTTTACACACGGCGCCCCATAGACAGGCCTACTCTCGACGGTTACAGAATTTTTTTTTGTCTAATGAGCCGCGCTGAAGTTTTTCATTTTTTTTTACTTTGTCTGTTTTAACAAGTTTTTAAACTTGCGAGTCAGAATTAATTACGGTGTCACAAATATCGACAGATGGACGGAGTAAGGGAGGTGAAGTTGAACTTTGGAATTTTATCAGTGGTGCTGCTGGAATTCTACACAGCAGAAGTTGAACGCGTAAACACTCTCGTAGATGTGATTCGTACAGATGTGAAGCTCTGTCTGGCGGTCATCAACAGCGAGGCGGAGGTACTTCAAATTCAGTGTTTCGCGGTGGCAATATTGCATTGTGATTTGGAAAATCTGATTTCTTTGTTGCTTATGTACCATGAATTACTTCATTGATCTTACCCACTTGTAGGCCTACTTACTATAAATTAGGTTTATCCATATTTTGACAATTTTTTCACGTATTGCGAGTAACCTACTTCCATTCTGTCAATAGTATCCCGATAGTGCCAGTGCAGTGGGTAGTTGGGAGGGGGGAAAAGACCGGAACACTGCTCGTTTTTTTTGACAAAGCTCATCTGCCGTACGCTATGTTTAAAAGAAAACACCGTTTGGGTTAATCGTAATCTGCCCCCGCCGAACTTGTGGCTGGCTACCCTCCTGTCAGTGAAGAAAGTTTACAAAATTTTTATCGCTTTAAAAAACTGTCGGTATTTGGTTCCCTGAGGCTACTGCCAAAAAAGGAAAGAATGTTGGAAAGTTAGTTGCAAAAAACTGTCCCTAGCGGTTTATCTAAAGTTCATACATGTTTTGTTTCAGTTAACTGAAGATATTCATTTGATGCTGGAAGATTTCGCTCGCGACAATCTGGCTCGTTCGTGGCTGGCCAGCAGGACCAACTTGTTTAAGTTCCACAGTTGTTACTCTCTATCAAAGTTCATTAATTTTATCAACGACCGAGTGGATCTCTTGGCAAAGTATATGGAGTCAGCCGTATGTGCCAAAGAAAATAGTGCGGAAGAATTCAGCCTGCTAAGCGTACGTGATCTTAGTCGTATGTTTTCATATTTTCGTGATTAATTGCTGTAAGTTATAGGCCATATTTATTTAACTTTAAAGTAAATTTTTCACAAATAAATGAATGATCATTGATCAGTTTCGAAGCTGTTTCGTTATTTTTCCACCATGATTCCTTTTTCATTTCATTCAACTCATTGCTTCTACGATTTTTTAAAAATTTTGCCGGAGATTCTTTGAGCCAAAATTTATAAGATGAATTGACCATGGAGCTAGAAGAGGCCGAATATTATCGAGTTAAGTAAAAACTGCAGAGACAAGGCCACATTCAACACTCATAACAAAAGGTAGACTCTAATTCATTCGATAAAACATCAGCTTCAATCTCGCTTAACCCTTGGGTGAAAGCACTGTTATTTTTTTTGTTCTTTTAATGTGCTGTTACAGAATGTTTCTGCGATTATTTTGCTCACTCAATCCTACCTGACTAAGCCACTGATTGTCTCGGTCCTCAGATGGCAGAATGCTGGTAATAGCGTCCGCTTTGGGAGCTGTAGATTTGGGTTTGATTCCGAGTTCGGGTTAAACCATTAACTTTAAAATTGTTAGACCTACAGCTACCCTGCTTGACGCTCAGCAATAAGGGAGACAGTGTGAAAAACAAGCCGGCAAGTTTACTTGTTGTGCCGTTGAGAAAGGCACTCATCAGGATTTCCCCATTATGGTGTGGTAGACAGGTGGCCGGCAACTTCTAAGCGAGCTCGTTATAGCGCATTGATCGCTTTCTCGTGATAGGATAAATATGCAATCAATCAATCAATTTTCTGGACCCGCTTATCCTTGAGGGGGTCGCGGGGGCAGCAGCTCGAGTTGGATCCTCCAAGCTTCTCGATCCTCTGAAACAAAAGACAGATGCTCCGCTAGGATGCCGAGGCGAGACCAACTGAGATCTTCTACGTAATAAAAACATTTGCCTTCACTTCCTTTTCCACTGATGTGTTTCTTTTTACTAGATTTCTACCCTTGTTTTGACTGGATTGTCTCCCAGAGTTTTCCTTACGTAATTGCTTATTCGAACCTAACGAAAAAGGGAAGTAGGCTACAGAATACAGATAGCCTAACAGCATAATTATATTGTTTTATCTTGCAATTGCATTTCGATTTTATTTCTTATGCTATGCTGTTGAATTCCAATTCATTTTCCGATTTCTAGTTCAAGCACTTCATTCAAAATAAATTTTGTTAAATTAATCATTATTGCAGAGACCAGAACTACTTTTGAGAAGATCATCCGACTTTAAACGAAGTTCGTCGCTTCTTCAAGACGTCGTGCCTTATAATTTAGCAGTGTTTACTCGCCCGGATATGTTTCTTCGATCAATCTTGTTGGCTGTAGCCCGATCCCACCAACAAGATGCTTACAGATACACGTTTGAGATGGAGGTAACTATAATTGTGCTTTGAAAGACAGATTTGCTTTGGCGGAAAATTATTGATTAAAATAATGGGTAGTAGCCTAATTTGTTCATGAAAAATGTTGTGAACAATATGCTTTTTGGTAATCATTCGGTAACCATACATATTTTTGCGAGGTAACTTGACTGCTTGTCGTGCTAACTACTGGTGCTCCAGTGACATCAGACAACCTCGTTAAAATCCAAGTTAAAAAAAGACTATGTAGGATATAAACCAACCGAGTTTACGATGTGCTTCTGATTTGCTAACTGAATTAGTGATGGTGGCAGCGAAAGTAATCCTACTGGGAATTGTAATTAATAGTAATGATTCGTTTTAATGTATTGCTCGTCTTTCTCGCAGTTCATATCGGATTTCAATCGGGAAGAGCCACAACACATCATTGGAGCATTTGAAACAATCTTTATCGACAAACTCCGTCTTCATAATGCGGTGTATGACTTGCGCGGAGAAACTCTTCATTACTCGATCGCTCAGACTCCACAAAATCTTCCCTGGCTGCAATTGAAAGTCGTCAGAAAATCAAGGTAGCCTTACCACAAATTTTAAGACATTGTCTTTGTGTTCATGTTTATTCCCTTGGCCCAGGGCTGGATTTCCCAACAGACTAGGCAAGCTGAAGCCTAACTAGGGCCTCGTCATGAACAACGAAGACTTTATTTGGAGATCTCATTATCTAAATCCGGACCTGCCCTGGTCATTATAATTAATTACCTAGGGACTGCATGGTTAACATCAACGTTGTCAATTCACCATTGCACTCTTTTCACACATAGTACCAAATTTCATGCTTTCAGTAGAGTTCGATAAAATACTCTCCATTACTTTAAAAGCAAAATCGCTTTTTTTATGAATCCATTCCGTTAGCTTTGCATCTAACGCATTATGGGTAATGGCCTCTCGTTGGGCCGTAAGCGTTTCGCTGACTTAGCTCTAAAATACTTTGAATTGGTGCTCATTTTTAAAGAACTTTTTTTTGCTGTTTCTACCAAGAATTTGTTTAGCAGCAGAGTGGGCAAGTGATGTGGAGCGACACGACATGCTGGTTCCTGCAGCTGTTTCTCTCTTGGAATACCTTTTGTTGTTGCTATTGAATGATGAAATAACCGTATCAAGTCCATTTACTGCTGTTTTAACAGCAGCAATGTTTTATGATATTGGCCTGTAATATGAAATTAAAGGTTGTAACACAGTGGGCCACCTATTGGGATTCGCGAACCTTTAAAATTTAAGTAAACCTATGGACCCCTTTTTAAGAAATATGTAACGACCAACGTAAAGTGGCTGACGAGTAGAGGATAGATATTCATTTTGAATTCTGAGGTTCGTGGACTCCACCTACTGTAACATTTTTGAAAAATTTTGTGTGAATACGGTAGTTTTATTTTCAGATATTTTTCTACTTTACTCAGGCGACCAATCGATGAGCAACAATCTTCAGCTTACAACTGTCCCATCTGGGTGAATGAAGAGAAAACGCCCGGAGTGTGCGCTGAACCCGACATTATTATGAGTGTTCCCATTACTTCAGATGCCCCAGTAGATGAATGGTTAATGAAAAGAGCATCAATAACTTGCTATCTTGGTGAAGATTGAATATTGCTTAAATGTTCATATTGTGCGTTTGTAGCCATATGTTGCGTATGGTGTAGTTTATATTGTGTTTGATCGTTTACCTACTACTTGCAACAACGTTTTTGCAATTTTTTCGTACACACATACTCACTGTGTTTTGTTATTTACGTAGTTTTATTATATCTAGCAAGCTGTGATTTGTTGCGTTGCAAACATTATACTGTGCCAAACAAGAACTGCAAAAAATGTTGAATAGTCAATTACAGGGTAAGGAGCACACACTGGAACAGCACGTTTCCTTGGGGCTGAACTCCGCTGCGTAAAGCACAAAAGAATTTACTTGACAAGGTGTTAATTTAATAGTAGAAAATCACACACTTCACACAGAAAACAAAACAAGTTTATCTTCGCAAACTTCACAATGAAGTTTCCAAACCGCGCACCGCCTTTAGTACATAACCAGAAATTATTGGCTGGAAAAAATTACTTGTTCGCATTATTATCGATTAATTGAGAATGATATTCAGCACCAATGCGCTAGAAACAAGCAACATTGGAAAACAAAAGAGTAGAAAATTCACTAGAAAATATCAAGTTGTTGCAACATAGAAAATCACGATTATTTTTTCGAATTTGACATTCGCTGTCTTATAAATTGATCAACATCTAAGTATCTTTCGGCACAGTACTGTAAACAGGTTTCTTGTCTACCAAGACTTGATCCCACTTTATCAACGCATTTATCCCAACATACAACGGAGAGTTTATTGACTATTGTTCGTAGTTGCATCTGTAAAAATGAAGTAAGATTTAAATCAACAAAAAATCAAGAACGAACCCCAAAAATTTAACAATACAAAACATCATAAAAAGTATATGTCCAAGAGATTTACAAAAAATCGAAAGCGGTGTGACTGTGAACAGTGTAAGAAGAAGTTTTATAAGCATTTCTACTTAATGATGTGCCAATACATAGTCACATACTCCAACATCTTTTGATAAGTTGTAAAACTTATTCAAACATTGAACAGAAAAAACTTTTGTATGCAATCTTGGGGCTTAATTTCCATATGCACTCCAATATTCAACCCTAAACTTGTTTTATGTCAGGCAATTCTGAAAAAATGTTGCAAGTATTTAATTTTGATGATATACCGGTACTCAGATCTTAGCTAATTTCGTAACCAAAAATAACTTGAATAGAAAAACATTCTGCAAAAATAAAGCATATTTTTTTCTATTCAAGGGTCTTTTTTCTATCTTTCGTCCAATAACTAGTCGCCAGTTCAATGCACTGCTATCAGTGGCATGGAAAATCACTTAAATTAAAAATATGAGATGTGTGGTCTTAGCTAGTACCATTATTGCCAGTTCTTGCATGTAAAATGGTATTACCCTTTTAGTGCAAATGTAAAAAAATTATTATCAGTACAAAAAGAGCAAAAATTGTAAAAGACCATTATTATGGCGTAAGCCAGGCTTTTTTTGGAGTTAATTAAGTCATTTCAAACGAAGATCTCTTACATCGCAGATAGGAAGCAGAAAGTCTTTAATATTGTGGGTCGCGCAAACCACATGCATGGCAAGCAACAAAGCGTGTCACAAAAACTTTGATTTTCAATGCTACAAATTAACTAAACAAAAACGGCAATCAACATTCTACAGCATATAGCTTTAACTAGAAATCATCACGTAGTTGCAAGCAGGGCTGCAATCTTGCAAGCATTATAAATTGAGTTTGGGTTCAGAACAAACTTGCAAGCTCTTCATTTTTGATTTTGCAAGTTCGAGTTCAAGATTACTAAGTTGTAGTAGCTTTTATCGGGATTAGGCTAAGTCAAGCAATTTTTGTAATATTTGAGGTAAGCTCAAAACTTGATCAACTTTTTTCACGAGCAAGTTTGAGTTAAGGCAATTTTGTTTTTTGAGTGCAAGTCTGGCAAAAAAGGCAGAGTTCAAGTTGGCGGCCCTGGTTGTTCGGACACAAATAGCATACACTGGGGATAAATGTATGGAAGCTCTAAGAACTACTAATGCATTCAAGCCTATGTTGTTAATAAAAAAAAACTCTTGAACAATTGAACCCTTTCATAAACACAGTGAAAAGGACTATGTGCAACCAACAATGATTGCCACACCTGAGTTGGGTAACCGGATTGCAATTTTTGCAGCATCTCTAACCTCATTTATTCTTATAAAATTACTAGAGAGTTTCTATCCAAAGTAAAAGATCACAATCTGTCAACTTTAAAATTGTTACAAAGGGATCCCACTAAACACTGCAGAGGAGCGACAAAAGACTAACCGTACTAAACACCGCAAAGTACGACAAAGGACCTGATAACCCCAAGCCTAACCCTAATTTAAAGTCCTTTGTTGTTCCTTACAGTGTTTAGTAGATCAATTTGAAGTTCTTTGTTGTACTTTGCGGTGTTTAGTAAGTTCTTTGTCGTCCTTTGTCACTCCTTGCGGTTTTTCAGTCCTTTGCAGTGTTTAGTAGGACCGGTTACAAAGTCACTGACAAATTTACCTGATAAGTACCATCATGTTCATAATTTTTATAAGAATTACTGCACTATTATGGCATTAGCCTATGCTATATATAGGAATCGACTGGGGCCCCGGCCCTGAGCGGAAAAGCCACTTTTTGCCCCAGTCTGGCCCCAGCCAGGGGGATCATAAAAATTGGCAGGGGTTAAATTTCAAATTTATTAATCGTATATTTCGGCACATCAGACGACCTTTAAAGTGCAAAAACCCACCCTTAAAAATTGGGGTGGTCTCATGCAACGAATATAAAAGTCATATCTTAATTTTTACATGAAGATTTTTTTATTTTATATGAAAAATGCGTTGGTGCTTAAAAATATAGTTTGTCATGCACTAATGAAAGGCGTGTACAATTACAAAAAGCATTACGTAACACCATTGACAGCATTTACGTGAGGAGTGAGGATGCAAGTAGCCTGCTTAGCTATGTATTCTAGACTCAATATAAAGCATTGCATAAACCCCAGCCCCGGCAGGCACAATTTCCCAGCCCCAGCCAAAATTGTTGACCCGGTCGTTCCCTAGCTGTACAAGTACTGTACTGCACCACTGTGCAATTGAATTTTCGGAAAAAATCGAATGCAGCAAGCTCAATACTTTTCAATTGCCATTAAGTATTAACTTTTATACTCTTCAGCTCACGTCTAAACTACTAAATGCATAATACCAGTAATAATGTTCCAAAGATCATACCGGTACCCTAACTGTGAAAGTTTTACCAGCAACTTTATGAGTTAAAAAATTGCGTGAACGCAAACTGGCCACACAATACTTATTAATGTTTAAGAAATATGAAAATTATTAATTTAAGCAATTATATATACCTGTGCTTCCATTTTTTTCTGTTCATCCATTAACATTCTAGCCAGTTGCGGATTATCTTTTAACTGTTTTGCTACTTCTTCAAACACCCCAGTATCCATAATGAAAATACTGTAGGAGTGCACCAGAAAAACTGAAAACGTTGCCTGTAAGGCCAATATACCGGTATACCTTAGCAGATTACTGGTGCCAAACTATCAATTATATGGGCCTACTTAACACAATATTAGCTTTGACTCACTTAGGCCCAGCCTACTGTTAAACAAGCTAAAAATATCTGTAGAAACCAAAACCAGTTTTCAACAAAACAAAATCAGATACGTTTGGCACAACCACTGATGGGCACGATAAACCTTTCTGTACTAAAGAGATAACAATAATCGATAATTTCAAAAAAGCCCTGGGCGATACTGATAATCAATAAATCTCAATTTCTTAAAGCGATATCGGTAATCGATTATTATCGCCACTAAATTTTTCTGATAAATGTTGCGGTAAATTTTCAATGTGTTTGACAAAGTGTTTTTTTTTTGTAAGTCGAATTGCAAAAATGTTTTTTCCAAATTTTTCAAAAAAGAGCAGTTCACGGACTCTGCCATGAAATTAATGAAAACAGAGACAATTTTTTTAATCACAACAAATTTTAATGGACACTGTGTGGTTTTTCCATAGCGCCAACTCACTAACTTTGAAGTTTAAACACTGCATGCATAAAAAAACGTTTATCACAATAATTTATCGACAATAACAAAATATGTAACAAAAGCGATATCGGTAATCGATAAATCAAAATTATTTTGAGCGATAACAATAACCGGTATTATAATAACTTATTGCCGATAACTATCGCCGCTAAATTATCGCAATAAATGCCCATCTCTGGGTGCAACCAAGAAGTCAAATTTACTCAGATGTGGGCACAATTTTGTTAATCGTTAATTTGTTAACAACGAAGCTAACTTTTTCATTAACTAGTTAATTTGTTAAATTTCTTTTTGAAATTAATGGACTAAATTAACTTCGGTTAGTGCTCGATAACTTCTGTTAATTTTTTTTAAACGCTTATTTCTCTTTTTGTTGGTTAAGTTTAACATTGATAAACTAGCAAAATACGATCAATGAGGTCAAAAAGCGAGATAAAAACAACAAAACATACCGGTACCGGTATTGCTTGTGAGCAGAAAAATTGTTTAAATGCTTACTCAAACATTAATACTAAAAAATTTAAGCTTTTTTTTCAAAAGAAATGCCGCTCTAAGTCAAAATTAATGATTAACGAATTTATTTAACTTCCATTAACTGGAGCAGAATTTGACGACTTACCGTTAACGGAGGTACATAACTGTGTTACCTAACGAAGCTAACGCCTCGCATTAACTTGCCCATCTATGGATTTACTGCATCAAAATCAGAAAGACAACCTGTAGATGAAGCCAACCGCTTCATTAGTAACCATGGCTTAGTACACTAGACAAGTACCAGTACCGTAGCTTATTTAAATTACACTAGCATACTGCATAGCATACATTGATAGACTACACTAGAGTAACAAGTAACATGGTATCGTTAAGGTGCGATGACACTAACCAGCTAACTCTGTAACTGAGACGTTGAGATATGTTTTGCATTGAGTCATTACGTGGATTACAATCACCTTTGTTACAATTGTGATCTTCACACAGCATTGAGATGATGAATTTTGTCTCGAAGCCGGTGAGATAAGAAGCGCAATGATTGATATTACCTCAATGATCATAGTCGTTGAGACCAAAATCGTGATAATTTTCACTAGATACTCAGTGGAGTAGACCAGTAGACTATAGTAAAGTTCTTGCATGTAGGTGAACTGTGAATCTACTCTTTAAGTTGTTGGTTGTTGCAAAAGCCTTTTCACCAATTCCTTTTGCTAACACTAACAGCTCACAGCATCTGCATGCTCGCGCCTGAAAATGAAACTTTTGATTACTGGAAGCCTGGAAGCATATTTTGGAATGGTTCTACAGAATATTTTTTGTTTATTCTATTACCGCCACTCTGCCCCATCCCGAAATAGACATGAGAAAGTGCGTAAAATCAAAACCTAGAGCTGCATCAAACCCTCACCCCTTGCGTCGCAGTCCAGCATACTCAGTACTGACCAATACACTACCCGCTTGTGCTGACTTTTATATTTTTTCTATTTATTTTTCTAATTACAAAAAAAAGATACAATTTTCTATTTTCACTCATTTTCATCGAGCCCTATCTATTTCCGCAGGACCATTCCGAAATATGCAGCCTGCAGTGACGACTCACCACACCTTTTCTCAAGAAGTGCATTGAAAAATGAAATTGTAGCATGACATAAGACCATGAGACATTCAACAAGAAATTGGAATGGATCATTAATTCGACTGGCGAAGACAGATATAAATTTTGAACCTGCCACTGGATAAGCAATTTAGAAAATGGAGTGGGGCCAGGGCCGGATTTAAACAATGAAAAGCCCTAGGCTGTTTGATCAACAAGACCCTATAGTGATCAGTGCTCGAGTTGTAAAAACACTTGTAGGGATGGTGCTAGGGTGACCATATTATTTCCACTGCTCACTGCGCAATGGAGGACAGGTTCTTTGATGGTCATCACGTCCGCAGATGTCCAATTTTTGGCCCAAAATCAGGTGAAGAGCAAAAAACAGGTCATCACGTTTGTAGATGTAAAAAGGCCTGTGGTAAGCCTAGATGGTACAAGCTTTTCACGAAGACGCAAAGGAGATTTGGTCATTATTTAAAGGGGCAATAAACCCCAAATTTTTACTTTGGCTTAAAAAACTGTAAAAAAAATTATGTTTTTGAATGATGTTTGATTTACATCCAGAAACGCCTACTTTCAAAAGTTATTGCAGCTTTCCAACCTCCATGGAATGGATAGTCCTCTGAAGAGTTAGTTTCGGCGGCCATTTTGTTTTTCATCACCATGGTAACCGTGGTCGTTTGGTCTAGCTAGCCTCATCATGCAAAGCATTGAAGTACCGTACTACAGGATAGACTGTTACTCTACTTCCAGCACACCCTGACTGGCGTAGGCTCTCTCAATCAGTACCTCTTAGTTGATATAGACTAATAAGACTGTAACTTCCAAACTGCAAAGTTTAGAAAGGAATTTTGGTCCATTTTGGACAATAGCACCATCCTTCTTTTCTACCCTGATCAAAGTACATTGGTACACCCTGCCTAAGGGGAGTTTTCTCAAACAGTGACTGGGTTTGCAGATAATTTATTTTGAATGCAAAATTTTGATTGGACCTTAGACTAGACAAAACTTTATCCATTTAGCCAGAAAAGCGTATTCTTAGGAATTTATTTCTGTTTGAGTTGGATATGTTAGGCATAAACAGATAAATGGGTTAGCCTAGTCTACATTTGTCATGGTTGATTTTTTGTTGCTATTATTGATAAGCCTAGGCCTATGCTGTTTTAAGTTTTGGCTAAATTTGTGAAATGTTGTTTTATAATTTATTAGTTATCACAGAGACGTCATAGCCTACTGTTTCCTATACCGGTACTAGTGTACCGGTAAGCAATATTCATGATGATCTCTTGATTAATTACGATATACATTTATTCATACATTATTTTTCAGCTTTCATGCTGGTTTGCTGATAAAATTTTTCTACAAATTTCACTTTTACAGCAATCTCCCGGTTAAGTTCGCAAATCGATTAAGTTCGCATCCTTATTAAGTTCGCAAAAAATTGTCGAAAAATCAAGATTCAACTTTTGACGGTAGTGTATTGATGTTTACAGCAAAACAAACAGGTCATGAAAAAGTGAGCAGTTTAAACAAGTCATGAATCGTCAGCTGATGCGAGCTGCTTTCTCACTTGTTCTTCGCTTCCAAGACCGCCTGCCTCAATTTTCGCTGAAAAAATTCAAATGAATTTTGTTATGATCTATTCCAGCTTCATCTTGCACGTCGGGGCACAGCAACTGATCCTCTACTTCAAGGACCTTATTTTTTTCACGAAACAGTAGGTTCATGCCCTAAGCCCAATGGTCGGAGTCTCCATCAGCGCTGACACATGCCTTATGTTACGTAATAATGCACTTTGTAGTAGCTAACCATAGCCTAACTGTTATGTTCGCACCTACTGCATAAATTCGCACGAACTGTTCAGATTCAAGTCGCGAACTTAACCGGGAGATTACTAAATTTGAAACTTTCATTTTCAAACTCTGAAACCCAAGGAGTCTTTGCTGGACAAAATGATACAACCATGCAAAAATTAGATATTTATTCCAAACAGCACTTTATAAAGAAGAGGACAGAACTGCAGTCTGTGATGCTTGTGTCAAGAGTCTGAGGTAACCCATTGCAAAGCATGCAGCTGTAGGATGTGGAAACAATGATTGCATCGTTCAGGGATGCTGTGTAAATTTGCAGCTGGCTCACAAGAAGGAATACACGCTTGATGATTTGGAACAGTGTGTGGAAAGCAACAGCATTTACAATTTTCATATTCGGTGAAGACTTCTCCAAATAAAATCATTGCTTTAGTTAATTAGTTAGTGTCTTTTATTTCCGTACCGTCAACACAATAATAATATGCATAAATAACATACAGTATAATTGGACAGCACGAGAAAAGGGAAGAAGCAACAAAACGATAAACGTTGTAACATGCAAGGGGAGAATAGAAGATCAAGAAAAGTAACATGAGAAGCATGGTTGCAGCACCCGAAAATCAGTTAGGCTATTGTTCTTTATTGATTTAGTTTTGTGTTTTTGGTCGTGGAATAAAATAAACTCGAACGCTTCATGAAAGATTATGTCGCGGATTCATTAACGTTCTATTCGCGGAATATGTTGGCAGCCTAGGTCTCCAAAAATTGTGTGGCTACGTTGGCTGTTTGATTCTTTAAACTGACTGTTAAAACTTGCTGATCCAACAGACATCTTCACACTTTGACTATATTAGAAAGAATGAACACAACACGAGACGAGGCACTTTCACGTGTCAGCAGGGCGTCAGACAATCTAGCTTACGATCTAATACGTCACAATCGCACAGGCAACAATACGTACAAAAACTAGGTTCCAACACCTCCCTATCAAGTTTGGATCATAAACACGAAATTAGAACACACTCCAAACTTATTAATTATAAATCATTTTCAAGGCCAATTTTCGTCTTCAATAAGTCTCCGTGGCGGATTTACATTACGATGCGGTCTTCTTGAAATACTCGAACCAGAACTAGAATCAGCATTATAAACATGTTTAGGCCTAAGGTCAGGGTCAAACATCAGCAATGAACGCGGTACACGCTTACGAATAAACTTGCGATTTCGAATTAGCATTCCACCATTATCAGTTTTAATAGAGTACTTCCTAAACTTATTGTCAATAAAAATTACCGTGCCATAAATGTCAAACAATTTGCTCTCTCGGTTTTGCACGGCCACTCGGGTACCCACACTTATTTCAGGAAGAGGTGTAGCATGCTGGTTATAATGAGTTTGGGTTTTTCTTAGGGATTCAGTTTTACGGGACTCAAAGTCATTGAACTTAAGTTGCCATTTAGGGTCAAAAGCTCGGCGGTGAACAGGAAGAGTGTCTTGTATAGGATGTCCATAGAGCTTTTGCGCTGGAGACAAACGGTCCTTTCTATTGGGAGTGTTACGGTATTGTAGCAACGAACGAGCCAGAAGGTTTTCATCCAAACCTGAATGATTGGTGCATCTACGGATTAATTTTTTCATAGCTTTGACTGTGGCCTCAGCTTTCCCGTTAGATTGCGGATATCCAGGAGAAGACATCAAATGCATCACCCCCCAATCTAGAAGAAAATTTGCAAACTTTTGGGAAGTGAATTGGGGGCCACCGTCAGAAAAAACAACATCGGGTATAGCAGTTCTAGCAAAATAATCTCTTAGCGCAGATATTAATGACTTGGCAGTAATGTCGCGATGCATTACTTGTATTGAAGGTCAATCTGTGTATGAATCTACCATGATTAAATAATTATGTCCATTGTACTGGGCAAAATCTACAGCAAGATGCTGGAAAGGGCGGTCAGGTTGGGCACGCTGGATCATGGGCTCTTTGGGCAATGAGGGCAGTTCGTCCTGACACTCTTTGCAGGCAGCAATTATCTTTTCAATGTCGCCATCAATGCCTGGCCAATAGACTGCCAGTCTTGCCCGTTCTTTGGTGCGGGTTATTCCTTGGTGGGATTCATGCAAATGATACAACACACGTTCACGAAGCACATTCGGTATAAACAGACGGCATCCAAAAAGAACAAAATCATCATCCAGCGTTAAATCGTGTCGCACTCGCCAAAAAGGCTTCATCCTATCGGGTAAGATGTTCTTACTATGCGGAAAACCACTAAAGATTAAGGACTTTAATTGTTGATATTCTGGGTCAACTTGAGCAGCTTCCAACACTTCTTGTAATTTCAAGTTAAGTTCGTTTCTTTGCTGCACGGCTGCAATTTGACAGGGTTAGGGTCCTGGGTATTCTGCTATTTCATCAGCAGAGACTGGATCGAAAATGGGGTGACGAGATAAAGCATCGGGTGCAGCGTGAAGAACCCCTTTCTGCCAAAATGCCGTGAAATTATATCCCATTAACTTGGTGCGCAGACGTTGTAACCGTGGATTTTCAATCTCGTCAAGTCTGCGATTGTTCAAAATAGGGAGTAACGGGTTATGGTCAGTAATTACTTCAAAATGCGCTAAACCAGCTAAAAACTTGTGGCACTTCTTAACAGCCCACGCCACGCCTAGCATTTCCTTTTCTATAGTGGCGTATCGAGACTCTGGGTCACTCAAAAAACGTGAACCGGCTTGGATCACCTGCCAAGTATCCCTATGCTTTTGTTGTAAAACAAAACCGAGGCCTGTGTTACTGGCATCAGTCATAAGACGGGTTGTCTTAGCGGGGTCAAAAAACTTTAGTGTTGCCACGTCGGAAAGAGCTATTTTAGCCAAATCAAAAGCTTTCGTGTGATCGGGTCCCCACAAAAAATCATTGTTTGATTTTAACAAAGGCCTAAGAGGGTGCAGATACTGAGCAATCTTGTCAGTACTGCCAGCCAGCTGGTTAGCCAATCCAAAAAAGGATCTCAAATCTGTGACGTTACCTGGCAACGGAAAATCTCTTATAGCTGCCATGAGACGATGGTCAACCTTGTAGCCATCCTCTGACAACTGATACCCAGCAAATGTGGTACTAGTCTGGGCAAATTTAAATTTCTCCTTGTTAAGGGATATGCCTTTATCAGCACATCTCTGCAAAAATTGTCTTACGTGTGCTAAATGAGTACTCCTATCACGATCAAAAATAATAACATCATCAACAATACGGCGATAATTACACAATCCAGTAAAAGCTTCGTCCATGCGACGATTATAATGTTCAGAAATCGAGCATATGCCAAATGGTGCACGCAAAAATTTATAGCGACCAAACGGCGTCATAAATGTAGTGAGCAGTTGACTTTGCTCATCGAGCGGGCATTGATGATATCCCTTTAACGCGTCAAAAACTGTAAAAAACTTGGAATGCTCGTCGCTTATGTCAGCAATGGCATCCATAGGGGTACCCGATGAGTAAAATTCACGTTTTACAAACTTATTTAGCTTAGAAAAGTCGATACAAATACGTACATTGTCACAATCTCTTTTTGGCGCTACCACAATAGGAGCGCACCATTCAGTCGGTTCAGTAACCGGTTGTATAATACCTTGCGACTCCAAGGTATGAAGTTCTTGCTGAACTTTGTCTCTGTACGCATATGGGATTGTTCGAGGCGCAGTCACACAAAATGGCTTTGCCTCCTCCTTTACATGGATCTTAAAACGTTCACCTTTCATTGTCTTTACTTGGCCATCGAAGACTGTTGGGAATTCATGCACAAGATCATGTGCAGTCACTTCTACTGAGCATGTCTTTGCTGTCATCGCTTGAATTTGAGCCGGATAGTCCTTTGGCAAAATTTTTAATTGTTGCGCTGATCTCCAGGAGATGAGCATACCACCAGGAATTTTTGGAAAAATGTGCAAGGTATCATCGATACTGACGTCTCCCAGTGTGATGGTCACATGTAATAGTCCAATCGATTTCAACGCTGAACCATCGACAGAGTATGCATGATTTTCTCTTGATGGGAGCAAGTTATCAATATGCTCCCCTAATTTAATTAATATGGTTTCATCGGCAGCGGAAATATCAGCTCCGGAATCTGGGAGAATTTTTAATTGGGCTGAACCATTACGTCCCTGAACGAGCACGCTAACTTTGGGTGCTTTGCCAAGTCCTTGCATTGCATGGACCGAAAACAGGTGATTGTCTTCCGTTTCACTTTGTTCATCAGGTTGGTCCCCTGGCAGCTGATTTATGTGAGCTGATGTAGTGCGACATTGCATCGCAAAATGTCCCACTTTATGACACTTATTGCATGATCTATTTAACGCTGGGCATTGATTCAATTCTTTATGTCGAGGCTTTCCACAACGACCGCAGTTACGCAACGTATTTCTCTGAAGCGGATTTTGTTTCGGCGGCTGCCTTTGCTGGCGCTTCGCTTTATACGCAGAAGTCACGCCAATCTCTGGGGAATTGCCTGTGATTTCTAGTCGTTGTTGTTTCGCTGCCTCGTGCGCCCGGCACACCTGTATTGTTTTTGATAATGTAAGATCTTTCTGTCTCAGCAATTCTTCGACAGTGTCACCGTCTAACAGTCCTTCTATAATCTGATCACGAAGGGCATTATCAGTGCACGCATCTGTGCAATCAATCAATCAATCAATCAATTCGTTTTTATTTCCGCACTCCATAACGTTAGAAACACACGTTCATAATAATTATTGGCCAAGCGCGGAAAAGGGCACACGCAGCAAAACGGGTAATCGTTGAAGCATGCCCGTCAAAATGACTAGGCATGGCTGCGTGACCCTTACGAAAAAAACAAAAAAACAAATGGATTTACCAACAAAAACACACGCACATAACGAACCAACACAGAAACAGAATTAATTAATTAATTAAGCAACATGCCATAGCAAACAAGATCAATTTTTCAAATAAACTGGATTAGTACTAAGATTTCAGCCTGTGACCCCAGCTATTGGGGGGCTAACAGGTTCTAAACCTTGCCCAAGGGTTACTTGGAGGGAGTTGTGAATGGGTACCCTCATTCATCCGCACCTGTTTAAAAGACAAGTTCACAACCAGGTACAGTTTTTACTCATTTCCAGGAGTGTATTGGTATCACATTAACGATACATTAGAAATATATATGCCAGTTTTTTGATAGGGTATTTAACAGTAGCCTACGAATGACTGCAGTTTTGTCTAATATATTTAATCACAAAAAGAAAAAGGTATTTTTTAAAACTGAGTTTTGATAATAATAATTAACCATCTTTTCATAAATAGGCACTGTTCATCAATCACATTAAAGTGAAATATTGCTTCTGCATTGTGGTTCTTGATTTAGTATTGGATGGAGTTGCTAGTCGCTTAAAACTTAAAACAGCATGCTTAAAACATTCACACAAGAATCGTAATCTTTGCTTTATTATTATAATTCGCCCCACTCCCATTAGTCGCTTAGTCCTTATTAATTAGTCGCTTGATCCCATTAGTCGCTAGTCGCTTAAAACAGCATGCTTAAAACATTCACATAAGAATCGTAATCTTTGCTCTATTGTAATTCGCACCACTCCCATTAATTTTTCGCTGCTCTGCGCATAAGCAATACATTAGTGGCGTAGCTCCGGGGGGCACCGGACCCCTATTTTTGACGTAAGATGTTTTTTCGAGATCACGCAGTAGAGGCGAACGAAAACGGTGCCTCAATCAATCAATCAATCAATCAATCAATTCTTTTTTATTTCCGCACTCCATTACGTTATAAACACACGTTCATAATAAGTATTGGAAAAGCGTGGAAAAGGGCACACGCAGCAAAACGGGTAATCGTTGAAGCATGCCCGTCAAAAAGACTAGGCATGGCTGCGTGACCCTAACAAACATAAACAAATTAAAACAACAAAAAAACAAATGGATTTAACAACAAAAGCACACGCACAAAACGAACCAACGCAGAAACAAAATTAATTAATTAATTAAGCAACATGCCATAGCAAACAAGATCAAATTTGCAAATAAACTGTATTAGCACTAAGATTTCAGCCTGTGACCCTAGCTATTGGGGGGCTAACAGGTTCTAAACCTTGCCCAAGGGTTACCTGGAGGGAGTTGTGAATGGGTACCCTCATTCATCCGCACTTGTTTAAAAGACAAGTTCACAACCGGGTACAGTTTTTACTCATGTCCAGGAGTGTATTGGTATCAGATTAACGATAGATTAGAAATATTATGCCAGTGTTTTGATGGGGTATTTAACAGTAGCCTACGAATGACTGCAGTTTTGTGTATAATTTATATATGTAATCACAAAAAGGTATTTTTTTAAAAACTGAGATGTGATAATAATAATTAACCATCTTTTCAGAAATAGGCACTGTTCATCAATCAAAGTGAAATATTGCTTCTGCATTGTGGTTCTTGATTTAGTATTAGATGGAGTTGCTAGTCGACATCTTTTTGGATTTCCAACTTCATGATTCTATTCGTTCTTTGGGCATCTGCAAATAAAGATCAACAGCAGCACCAGAACAGATCAATTCATAAATCAATTACTGTAAATATACAATGACCCAACAGAGGTAGCGGTAATCGACAGAGCTTGTTAACGACATAATAATTAGTCTGTGCTCAAAAAATGTGCTTTAACTTTATCTGAAAAAGATTTTAAACTCTTGCTTTCCTTAATCGCAGTTGGCAATTTACTCCATATTTTAGGTCCTGAAAATTTTATAGACTGTTGGCACATTGTTAATCTATATGATGGGGAGATATAAAGACTATTACTTCTAGTTGATACAAGACTTGATTTTAATTGAAATAAGTTTAGTATTGCGACTGGATGAAGTTTTTTAACGGTTTTATACATGAAAATAGCTAGCTCAACATGATATACTTGTTTAATAGTCAATAATCCATTTTGTTTCATGACATTTTTTACACTGTCACGTTTCTTTAAGCCAAAAACTAATCTGATAAATTTATTACAGATGCGTTGTAATTGATGAATTCTGGTTTCATTGCCAAAACACCAGTTGGTTATACAATAGCGAACATGGCTAAGTAGCAATGAGTGGTAAAGACAAAGCATGGCTTTAGAAGATAAATACACACGAATGCGCATAACAGCACCAAGAGCAGCTCTCATTTTTTTCTTTATCATATCTACGTGGTTCTTCCATGATAAGTTTTCATCTATTAACACTCCAAGAAATCGAGTTGACGACACTCTATCTATCGCATTATTTCTTAGTTTCAGCTGAAAATTTTTCACGGTTTTTGTTAATCGGGATTTTGGTGTTTGAAACAGAATATAATTTGTTTTATTGGTGTTTACAGATAGTTTATTTGCTATCATCCAGTTATCAATGTTTTCAAGTTCGATGTTTCCTTTTTCATGAAGTGCTTGAAGATTTTTATCAACAATAAAAACATTCGTGTCATCAGCGAAAGATATATTTGTGCTATACTGCAGGCAATTTTTAAAGTCGTTTACATAGATGATAAATAATAAAGGTGCGAGGATAGAGCCTTGTGGCACCGAACAAAAGGTATTCATTTGGCTAGAAGAAGTAACGCCAGCATATTCCACAATTTGAGAACGATTGGAGAGGTAACTTTTGAACCAATTCAACGTTATACCTCTTACACCATAGTTATTCAATTTATGCAGTAAAATTGCGTGGTCAATTGTGTCAAATGCCTTTGAGATATCAAGAAAAATTCCCATTACCAATTGTTTTTTTTTCAAAAGCATCTACAATGTTACTAATAAGCAGAGTTGTTGCATGGTTGGTCGAATGTTTATTTCTGAATCCAAACTGCTGATGCGAGAGATTATTATCCATGTTAATAAACGAATGCAATCTAGCGTAAACAATTTTTTCCAGAATTTTTGACACAGAAGAGAGCAAGCTAATAGGTCTATAATTCAAAACATTCTTTGGATTTCCTTTTTTGTAAACTGCTATAATTTTAGCTAGCTTAAACACAGATATAAATTTTCCTTCGCATAAAGACTGATTGAATATGTAAGTTAGGGCGTGTAGTACATTATCAGGAAGATACCTCAAAACGATTGGAGGGATTTGATCAACACCAGCACTCAGCTTAGGTTTAAGTTCACATATAAATCTCTTGATTTCAACTATATTTGTAGGGGTCATGAACATGGAAGAGGGATTTGGTGGTGGTAAATAATCAGTGAATTTAGAGGCAGACAAAGGTAGTTTGTCAGTTAGTTTTTTAGCTTTTGTAGAAAAATGATGGTTAAAACAGTTAGCTATTTCGACAGGTTTATTGACGTGAGCACCCTCATAGCTGATAGATGTAGAACTAGACTTATCGCGAACTTTACCAAGAAGATTTTTCATCAGTTGCCAAGTTTTCCGAATATTATTTTGATGCTTTTTAAATTGATTTTGTACATGCTCTTTCTTTTTTTGAGTTATCGCGTGGAAATAAAAATTTCTAAATTTATGATATTTTTCTTTCGCGCTTGAAGTTTTCTTTTTAAGATAGATTTTGTACAGTCTGTCTTTTTTTCGAGAGAGAAGTAACAGCTCACGGTTATACCATACACAACGTTGAATATTTCTTTTTGGACTTTTTTTCCTCTTAAAGCAGTCAACTAACATGGGGTTAATTTCTCTCAGGAACACTTTGAAGCTATCATCCGGGTCAGACATATTATACACTTCACCAAAGTCCGTTGCTTCTAGCATTTGACAAAATTTTTGCAGGTTAGGTTGACTAAAGTTCCATTCTCGATTTTCAGACTTTAACAAAGGTGTGCCAATATTAGAAACTTGAATTACTGGAAGATGGTCAGCTATTTCATGAGCAAGAATGGCACTTTTTATTTGAGCTCCAGTAACATTTGTCCAAATGTGATCAATAGCAGAGAATTTATCTTTTACTATACGAGTTGGTTTGTTAATCAAGGGGTAGAAATTATGATCAAACATTGTCTCAACATATGTTTCTAAGTTATTATTATTTACATCTAGAAGGTCAATATTAAAGTCCCCCATGATGAAGCTTCTGTTTTTTGACTTATTCAAAATCTTCAAAGTATTTTCAAGGTGATTAAAAAACTGGGTAGAGGCTTCTTGATTAGTCTGGGGTGATCGATAAATTGTCCCACAAGTTATCTCTTTGTTCATGAACTGAATATTTATAAAAATTGATTCAAAAATCTGTTCATTCATTAAAGTCAAATCGTTACACACATGGAAGTTCAAACTATCTTTAATATATAATCCAACTCCCCCTCCTTTTTTTCGCATTCTTCCATTAGATACAAAAATGTATCCTGGTAAGCACTTATACTGTCCAAATGAATTAGGTTGTTCCCATGTTTCAGTTATCCCTATTACATCGGGCTTATAATCTAGCGAAGCGATCAATCCTTCTATTTTGGTGAAATTGACTGGGTTTACTATTGACCGTGCATTTACACATAGAGTTGAGAATCGGTAATTATTGTTTACATTTTCTGCTGGATCTAATAAAAATTGCACGTTGTGACCAAGTCGCGTAGAGCCACTAAAAAATCATCAAAAGATTCTCTCGCGAATTGCTGTCGTTTTCGAAAATTGCGTCTTTCCACCGTTTCGTTAATTGCACCTTTCATGTGCGACTTCAAGGCATCAATGATTTTATTAACTTTTCTTCGGTCTTCCTCTGGCAAACCAAGGTTATCTATCACGGTTGCTGTCTCTCGAGAAAAAGCTAAACGTAGCACGTGGTATTGTATATCGTCACTTTCCTCGCTCAAGCCAGAGACAGCATGATAAGCTGACCATTCTTCGAGCCATGCTTTAAAGCTACTGCCACGATCGACATCTACATCAAGACGTGGAATATCACTACGCCTGAATGTGAATGGCATTTTTTAACACTGCTCCTTTTGGAATCCTTGTAGTTACTAATTTTGTTTTTCAAACTCGCAGCGCCATGTTTGATTCTTTAAACTGACTGTTAAAACTTGCTGATCCAACAGACATCTTCACACTTTGACTATATTAGAAAGAATGAACACAACACGAGACGAGGCACTTTCACGTGTCAGCAGGGCGTCAGACAATCCAGCTTACGATCTAATACGTCACAATCGCACAGGCAACAATACGTACAAAAACTAGGTTCCAACATTGGCAGATTCCAGATACACAGGCTCCAGCTCAAACGCTGCTACGGATCAGCCCAAAGGCTAACGCTAACGTTTTATCTGCCTACATTATTCATTCATTTTCGGCCATATAAGCAGCTGCTTCTTGCAGTCTGCTCTTAGTTGATATCACGTGACTGTTAGTATGTTGCGGAAATGGATGACGTCGTATTCTCAGAGGACTCTCAAATTTTTAAAATTCAATATCTTCGGAATTACGCGATTGAAATGCACCGGGTCAACGCGAAAAATTTAAAAATTTTTTCCCTAACGATTTATTTTATAAAATAAACAACGATTCTGACCTTACTGCCCCTTTAATGAGGGAAAACGATTCAAGATACTCGAATCAAAGAAGTGAGAAGTCAAACCAGCGGGGGGCATTACTGAAATGTTTGATTTCTGATGGCGAGATGCAGCTGTCTTTATGAAGCAGCAACTGTCAATCAGGATTAGTGTCTGGCGATGAGAACGATGAAAATGGTTGTAACGAATTAATAGAACATCGCTTGCGATCTCACACTATCACTTGGCTTTAAGTTTTGATATATTTGTTTCATGGTATTAATGTCAAGCTGAGCGAGTCTACATTTAAGTTGCGATTTTATTATTAAATGGCTGCATAATACACTGTCTTCAAAATCTTTTTTTTTGCAGTAACGGCAGCGGCAAGTCAATTATCTTCACAGAAGCGCTGGTCGCTACCACGCCTAAAAAAAAGCGGCGCTGCCGCTTTTCGCTGTTGGTAGAAAAAACAGCGGCGCTTCCGTCACCGCTGCTGAAAAAACAGCGCCGCTATGCCCACCTCTGAGTGGGGCCACACTGATTGCGCATAATGTCCATAATTAAGGAGCGGTTTGAGGTATGAAAATAAATTTTGATTTGTTATCCAAAAATTGGGGCATCACGACATATTTTGGTACCTTTTCCTAACTTTCTTTTTTCGTGATTCTTTCATTAGTAGAAAACAAAAGATTACAAACAGCATAATCCTCCAAAAATTGACTTAGTTTGGATTTTCACGAATAAATTGGCTGCTCTTCGTAAAATAGCGATTTCAGAACTCGTCTTCTCGTTACTATAAATACTTTTGACGTAATTTTGCGATCAGTTGATCGGGCACATGGTTGTGAACTTTCGTAGTGCAGTTGTAAAAATGGAGTAGATATACCGGTACGCTAACGCTTGGGTAGGTCGAGTTACCGGTAGGTATAAGCTTATGGAAAAATTATGATTTCAGCAGTCATAAGCGATACAGCACGGAATTAGTAAACGTAAACTTGTCACTCGCGTTAACGTGCAAAACTCGTGAATTAAAAGTTAGTTTACTCTATAAGTTTTAAGTTACTCTTGCTGCTACATTTTATTGCTTAACGTTTCTATAGTTTCCGTTATAGTACGGATACACGGATTTGTTCGAAGACTCGGACTTTTTTCGAAATGCAAATATGACCGCTTGGGTCGCTGCTCATCAGCGTTATATCAGAGATCTACACAAACCGGAGTACCGGAATCGACTCCGGCAGGAGTTTCAATGTTTCAGCCGGAGCCGGAGTCATGAGTTTCCAATTGTTGCAGGAGCAGGATCCGGAGTGAAAAATTACCGCGTTCTTGTGATATTTGTTCAAAATTTGCCATAATCAGTCTAGTTTACCTGCCGTATACGGAAATCTCCGTATACAGAAAGACCACGCCGTATGCGCAGAGGGTAGAACGCAGTATACGGCTATATCACTGAAGTAATTATTTTCTATGAAATACTATTGCTATTTAGTCTTTTATGTGGTGCTTTTATTTATTATGCGTTACCAGTGAATTCTTAGGTTGAGAAACTCACAAAAAAATGTCAAGCTTGAGCACAATTGTGCGTTTTTGAACCATACTGACTATTTCACCGGAAAATAACCGTACACAAATTTTTTAGGAAATAAGTATTGGTTGAAAGCCGAACACGTCAACTAGCCAGCTTATAAATAACCATAGATTCTAGTCATTCTACACTTAAAGTTCCTGGAGAATCTATGAATAAATTATTAAATCCCGCAATCCCGGAATGGAAGGTTGTTAGTAGGCTTACTTCCATTCCTAAGTGCTGGTTGTTAAAATGCTCCATGGAAATTTTGTTCCGGCTATAGAGCTGGGTTTACACAAAAGATATGGAGAAGCGGAGAGTTGTTCATTTATATGTCTTGCCGCTTGGCTCCATTAAGCTCAACTTGCAAAACTCAGTATTTCATTCACGGAAATGAAAATTCTGATGTGGTATCCCCACATCTGTTGGTACTCCTTTGGCCTTTGCTATCTTCACGGAATGCAGATGGAGATCCTTTACCTTCTGCATTTATTTTGTTTATTGTACTTTTTTGCGTTTTTATACTTTCAATACGAGAAAACCGATGAAAATGCTATAACGAGCTCGGTTTGGATTGCCATCTGTCTACCACATTATAGATGGAAGAATCTCGTGATTCGTGAAGCACTACCAACGAACTTGTCGGCTTGCTCGAACACAAGCTGTAAAGCAAGGTCCTTCATGGCCTATTGAAATTGTTGAGCACGTCATTGCCTATTTTACGCAGAACATCAAGCGGCGAAGCTGTGAATAGCAACTTTTAAGTCGTCGGTTTGACCAAACTCAGAATCTAACCAGTGTTTACTAATCCAGAAGCAGCGTCTCAGCCATCTGATCGTTGGAATTAAAATCACAACACGACCAAAGAGCATTATTTAAATTTAGTGCTTCATCCATGAAAATATAAATTCGACAATCGACATACGAGTAGGCCTATCCTCACATTCGTTTAGTACTGGTAGGCTACTTCTTCAATTTTTTCACGCAATTTAGATGAACATTCTTTGCTCTTTGAAATTTCTTTTTTATTTCTTCATTTTTTTGCACTTTTATCCCCTACCACAAGAAAGCGACGGAGGCGCAATAACGAGCTTGCTTCAAAAAAATCTGTAGAAAAGCGCTGGTAGTCGCAAACTTCTTGCAGAAGAAATTTATCACGGAAGATATAGGAGCTACCCTCCCATCTCTTCTCTCTATGTCCCCTACAAGATCCTTGAGCAGATTATATGCTCGTGTTGAACCAGTAATTGACCCTGTGGCAATTATGTGCACGTTGGTCGTTGCTGAATGTGGTGCGATTGATTTCCCCGACGATATGTGACTGCTTCTCGACCTTTTTATTGATAGTGTGATTTTTTGTCTTTTTTCCATCACGCTTTGTCGCTTTCGCACATATTTTGTGGTTTATTTTTTCATTATTTCCTCCGTCCTGAAACAGGCAGTTTTTTTCAAAGTAGGCCTAGAAGGTGAGATTTCCAGCAATCCAGCGTGGACATGCTTGTGCTTTGCTTTTTCTGGCATTTATATACTGTAAGTTCGTGTGCTAGCTAAAAATACATCTCTATTGTGGCTCTTACGTCTCTGAGTGGTGATAAAAAAAAACTTAGAGATGTAGGCCTAGCTGAAGAAATCTCGCTAAACCTAGTTTGCGATAGGCCTACAGTACATCAAGTCACCCCGTTAACACGGGATACCAAGGACAGTTAAGCCAATTTACATGCACAATGATAATTTAAGAGGGTTAACTCGGTAAATCCAACCCGCTTACGGCAGACGAAAACTTACGTCACTCTGCTTGCGTAAGCATTGCGAATTGAAAATTACTCGCTTGTAGCCTAACAGGTAAGCTACAGTTGGTTCAACCCGCAAAAACCGCATTGAAAGATGATGATGATTTTTTTGATGATTTCTTCATTTTTATCCTCTTGTCATGAGAAAGCGACGGAGGCGCTATGCGTAGGACGAATCCGGACTCGCTTAGAGTTGCCTTGTTTTCAAGTTTTCCGCTTGAATTTTGCTTCTGACTTCTTTAATTAGCTGCTTGTTAACATTCCACCTAACAGAGATAATTGCCGTGAAGCATCTTATCCAATGACGCAACAACGACGCTTTGGTGGGAGTTGAACCGTAAATCTTGCGATCATGGCCGTCGTAAAATTGACGCTCCGAACCACTCGGCCACGCTGCCGACAGACTAGCGGGTTAGGCAAAAATAAATCTCTCTAAACTGAACTGAAACGTGTAACCCGCTTAATCAAACCCGCTCTTAAACTTTGTTTACTTTTTCGTGTTTCCTCGCCTAGTAATGTGTCTGTTGAAATACTTTCTTTCGTACTAGCTGTATTTTTTACCAGCTCATGAAATACATTCATTCATGCAGATTATGACGTCTTACACATAGCATAGCTGCAAAACACAGCTCCAAAAACCAGTACGCGAACCACTTCGCCAACTCGCTTCCAGGCGATCTTTTGACATGGAATATTCACGCAGCCTTGGGGACAAACTACGAATGGAACACAGAATCGTGCGCATAGCTCATCCAGGCTTCGTGATTCCAAACAAAGAGCCATCCTCTGGCCACTAGGAGTTTGTGTCGTCATTAATTTGTAGCAGTAAATAAAGAAAACATGCAAATTTTACCATATACTCCCATTCCATGACGTTTTTTAGTATTTTGTGGTACTAAAATTTTGATTTGTGGAACTACAAAACTTCCTTAAATGATCTGGCAACACTGTGATGTATTGGGCCTTTGTGTACAGCCAAAGGGCTTTGTGCACTGGAGCGTAAAAGCCCCTCAATCGCCGTATACGGAGTGGCCTCACCGTATACGGCGTTCAGTCTCGCCGCATACGCAGAGAGTAGCCGTATGTGGAGTGCACTGCGTATACGGCAAGTAAACCAGACTGTGATTTTGGTTCTGATAATTTGCTTGTGTTATGCAGTTTAACAGTTTAATTCTACCAACGCAACATATCGGTATTGATAGATAATTACAGCCCACATTTTGCAGCTTGCAGAGCAACCATAGCATACAGTAACAACAAAACAAGTTCTGATGTTATAGGCCTTGTTGCACTGTGCTCTATCTTGTCGTCTCGTGATACCTAACGAAGAACTATGTAAAAAATTGTCTGTAAATATAATTATGGTAGTAGATCGAAACTGGAGTGTCTTCCCGTGCAAGCAGGTGCCGTTTTTGAGATACAACCGTTTGAATATTGAAAAATTTTAGCGGATGAATACTATTGCGCATAAAGCGCATCACCGCTTTTTCGTCATTAGGTGTTGCCGTGTACAGTTTCTAAATGTTTTTTGCTCAATGTTCGATAACATTTTAAACTGAAGTAGAAAAAAATATCCAATAAATTGATTTTTAAGTTAAATTGTAAGCTGAATTTAATTATTTTTGTATAATTTTTAAATGAAGTGACAGCATCTAACTCATAAAAAATTAACTTATGCAAGTTAAAATTTGGAAACATGTTCTTATCAGCTGTTTCGTCATAGTTACGCCAAACAGCTGATCAAGGTAAAACAACGAAATAGTCGAACTGGCAGTCTACAAGTGCTAGTGGCACAAACTTAGGTAGGTTTAGCTGCTGAAGTGTAGAGATAGATAAAATTAAAAAGTTGAAGCGGTATTATTATACCTTTTTAAAAGTCAGTTAGCCTAGCTTATCGAAATGACTTATAGTTTACTTGCAGAAACGTCATATAACCTACGTATCTGTATACTCTGTTGCTGGATAGGTTTGTGAGGAAATGATGTTAAAAAGTCAGGCTACAGTTACGTGCTTTTTGTGGTAATCCAGTATCTGGGTGCAATTCCTACGGACAGACTAGTTTTCCATACTGCTCAGATGGGCGAGTGATTAGAGCGTCCTCCTCGGGAGCTGTAGACTTGGGTTTGATTCCAGGTCGGGTCAAACCAATGACTATAAAAATGATATTCACAGCTTCCCTGCTTGACGCTCAGCATTATACGGACAGTGTGGAGAACAAGCCGGCAAGTTTACTTGTTGTGCCGTTTGAAAATGCACTTAGCGGCATTCCCCCATCTTGGTGTTGTTGACAGATGGCCGGCAACTCCTCAGCGAGCTCGTATAGCGCATTGATCGCTTTCACGTGATAGGAGGATAAATATGCGACTAAATACAAAAATACTCTACCAATACTATTGGTGTTAATAGATCTCATTCAGCTTGGCGCGTATTATTTTCATTTATCGGTGAGTAATAATTTAGACTTTAGAGAATCAATGGCCGTCAGCTCAGTTGTCAAGCGCACGCTCTCGGTGCGGGAGGTCTGAGGTTCGATTCCCGGACCGGTCAAATCGGCACAGTGTCGCCAACGGCTCGCCACCGCTGCGACGTTTCTTCGGAGCTGTGTAGCCCAGGCGCTAAGCCGCGGAGATGGGCCCCGCAACTCGTTACACGCTTCGGCGTAATACCGCGAGTAAAATGAAGATTTGATTTTGATTTGATGAAATGCATAATTGTTCACTATGATGACGTCTATGAAAGTGATTCAAAAAAGTTTACTGCAACAAGTTTCAGCACTCTAAAGTAATGTGCTTATAAATGGCTGAGTTTGGATTGTACTGAAAAAGTTATTGCTGCTAAAAATTTACAATTATATGGGATATAAATTCATTAACTGATCTGTCACCGAGCGCCCATAGACATGGTTTTCATGAATAATGCTATTTTCGATTTACCAATGAAAGAAGTATTGAAAGGCGCATATGTTCGAATTCTAAAAGAATATTTCCAGAAGATGATTCTCCTGAAAGAATTGAAAGTTTGTCCCTACAAGCGTTGCGGTCATCAAGTTCATTCAACATATGTGAAAAAAAAAGAAGTTAGTGACTTGACAGAGGCGATGATCTCTGCTTTTCCATCCACTTCAGGAAGATGTCTTTCAATATTTTGTAAGCAATTACGACATGCTCTGTGCTACGCAAGCCTCTGCTTTCCCTACTTTTGCCCTGTTGCAGTCATTTGGTGTCTACTTTATTACACTTTATTAGCTGTACCCGTCGATTAGATTGGGAAGGTCATTTAAATACTTTGGAGAAGATAACTCCTTGGCTGCTTGCCTACGATTGTGTGAATTATTCTCGCTACGTTCCTGTCTATTTGCATGAAATGCGTGAATTTGAAAAATCACACCCATTTGCTCTTGAGCATTTATGTGCTGGTGAATTTGCAATTCAGCAACAAGAGCTATACGGATTTTTCGCAACAGCTGCAGATCAAGTGATTGAGCAGACTGTTAGCAGAGACAATAAATGAGTGTTCTTGCGTTGGAAACGGCGTATCATGCACCGAACTCTGCTCTTGCGTTGTTTGTGAAAATGATTCGGAGACCGTAATTGAAGTAGAACTAGTGAATGATGTCAGTAATGACGACGATGATAGTGATGACAACCAATTTGTAGCTAGTTGAAAAATGTTAAAATGTGTTTGTCGTAACTAAAGGTTTTATTTTAATGTAACGAAATTTAATATAGCTTATTCACACCAAATTTCTCTTTGTTTTTCAAGTAATAAGACCTGCTTATGAATGTAGCCTGTAAGTGTTTTAGCTAGATACAAAATTTAGTCAATGAAAATATATTACGGCGTAAAAATTTATGTTTATATCTTTTTAAAGTAGATTGGCAGCAACGAACAGTAACTAATAAAATTAATTTGCTGATCCAATAAAGTTCTTTTTCGTAAAATATATTTCTTTCGAGAATTATGATGCCATTATTTAATTGCACAAAACTGACGCAAAGGGTACCGGTATGTTGTTTTTGGTTACATTAAAAAAATACTTTGAAGTGCTTAATTTATACCAATTGAATTCCTTAGCGTTAACTTGATGCAGTAGTTGAAATACGTGAAGTATTGTAAAGTTATCAGCTGTTAGAGAGTAGGATAATCGTCTCGTAACCTAGGAAGTATTTGACAAAACTGGACAAAATTTGAAGGTGTGCCAGTATGTCCCGTATGCTTACTTTATCCACGTCAAGTTTCACATTGTTTTTCAATGAAAATAGTAGTTAAAAAATTTATGTACACTCTGTTCAGAGAAAGTTTTTACTTGTGGGTAATATGACGTCATCAACTTATGACGTCAGTGTTTGGCACAAAAGCAAATTATTGACTGAAAATGTCCCAAACTATTTTTAAGTGTTCGCAGCAATTACTCGATACAATTATTTACTATCTTGTATGATTGCGCGTTAAGCTAGCGGTAAATAACTAATTGTTGTACGTCTATAGAAGAAAAAAAAATACTCCATCAAACTTGTCAAAGTTTTGCAGATGTGTTAATATGTATACTTAGATTTTCCAAGCCAAACTTCAGCTTTTTAAACTTACTATATATGAAGTTATAAGGAACTGTATATGCACCCTGTCTAGCAAAAATATATTTTTTGCAAAATCTTACTTGTGAGTTATGACGTCATCAACTTATGACGTCAATATTTGAAATAGATGCAAATTATTGACTAAGAGATGTCTCCAAGCTATTTTAAAGTGTTTGTATTGCTAACACAAGAAGTTGGAAGCAATTACTCAATATGATTATTTATTTTCTGGTCGGGTTGCGGTTTAAGCTAATGGTTAATATGTAATCATTGTAGGTCAATAGCAAAAAAACTACTTACTAAAACTGGTCGAAATTTTGCAGATGTGGTAATATGTATATTTGGATTTTTCACACCAATTTTTAGCTTGTTAAACATACTACAACCGAACTTACAAGGAACTGTATACACCCCATCCAGAAAAATAATTGTTTTTACAAAATCTTTTACTTGTAGGTTATGACGTCATCAACTTATGACGTCACAGTATGGCATGGACATAGTCTGTCAACCAAAGATTACTTTGAAAGTGGTCTGATGCATTTACATCAACCACAAAAAAATTTAGAGGCTTTTAAGTGCGTGGAATTTCTGCATCTTTGAAAGAGCTATTTTTGTCTTCATGACGTCATTATGACGTAACGGCACCTGTTGGACACGGAAGACACGAGATTTGAATTCAGCATTTCTTAATCTTCAAATTTACGAAGTTTCATCTAGTTCTTCGGTGGGTATCACGAAATCCATTTTCTAGGCGTTTTTTGTGATAGCGTAACAAGGCCTATTAGCAGCATAATGCAATCATTTGGCAAATAAACTGAATTAAAAATTTAGATGCGGGTAGTACCAGACGACAGACCACACGCGGCAGGCCTAATCTAACCCGACTAATTATGACTGTGTATGGTTTGGGTAAGCTGGTAAGGGGTACTAGTACTAGGGGTAGTCAGCTAAGCGATGTAGAATTATTTGTGTACCGCAGTTTAGTGTTTTAATGCAGACTACAAACAGACAAAGCAGTCTTGCAGTAAGCCTTTGTGAATTGCAGATAGGCTGACTTAGTCCAGCAGCTACTGAACCAGCATTTCTTCACTGTGCATAGGCCAAAAGTTCTAAATTCAAGTTTTGCACAACCCACAAGTTTGCCAGAAACTGTGAAAGTTACTGGGTAATTGTGTAAAATTTTTTGTTGCTGCTAGAGTTAACAGGTTAAGGTAAATTGCTTTGTTTGTATAGGCAATAGTTTTTGAAATGACCATGTTTTGCTTAATGATTGAAAAAGTAATTGCCAGTATTTTATTAGTTTGATTTTTCTGTACTGAAGAGAACCAGATCATCAAGTGGCATGGCTGAGCGGAATTGGATCAGTGTAGGCTACAAAGGCTGTTTCGTTTTGAACTGCAGTATTTGGTTCTTTCAAAATAACTACTGGTACATTGCAATTTTAAATTGCTTTTCAACTTTCGTGTAGCTATTGGTAGATATGCATCAAAGTTGAACTGAATTCATTTGAACATTTTTGCTTGTCCAAAATGAGAATTTAAGTCTTGATATTCAGTGGTGTGTTTAGGCCTTGACTATATGAAAACGCAACTTTAGCAGTTGAGTATCTCTGAAGTGACTTTCAAAAGAACATTAGCATTAGCAATTGATCTTTTTCTGCTTCTTCCCAAGTACTTAGAAATACTACAAACCACTGAGCAGTTGCAGCGCTGCGGTAAAATAGCCTTCTGAACTATTTGTCCATTTCCTTTCCTAAACAGACACTTCTACGTAAAAACAGGAGTCGAACAGGAGCAGGAGTATAGAAAGTAGTCATTGACCAGGAGCAGGATCAGGAGTCTGGTTGGTCAAAACAGGAGCAGGCGTCCAAAAAAGGCAACTCCGTACACCTCTGCGTTATATTACGTTATTACTTTGGAATGAATACCGGTACTATACAGAAGCTGAGCTGGATATAAATGTGCGGAAAGTTAGGCTGGTGAAGACTGGAAAGTGTGTTGAAAACAAAGTTTCGTCAGCAGTTTTTTGAAATATTTGTTATTTAGGCTGTCTTTTTTTGCCAAATGAACTTAAGCGAAATAAGTTTACGCCAATCGTCTTTCGACTTCCGCTGCTTTGCGCCAAAGCAAAAAATCTGCTAAAAATTTTTGCCGGCTGGCGTAAATTAGCGTTCTCATTTCCGCCTAAGATCTTCGGCGTAAGTGCCCCCGATTCCAATATGGGGCTGGACAAAGTTTAAAGTGCAGATAGTTGTAAATCTCTTAGCATCGAGTCGCTGCTTCTCCAACTAGAAAGATCGCAACTGTACCTTAGCCATAAACTGAAACTTAATCCTAACCCAACCCCTATAATGTAACACTATCAAGTTGACTGGAATGGTTTAATTCAATGGAGCCCCAAGTTCTTTTCATTACTCGATGTCCTAGATAAACTTGACATGCCTTGTTATACCTAAAACCAGCAATAGTTGTTATAGTAGGATTGACATTCCATTATATTGACATTTCATAAACTTTGTATTTGATACGCAAGATAAGCTTTGTAAGCAAAATACAAGACAAGGTTTGTATTTTAGACTTGTGAGTAGATGTGCACCATGTATGTAAGGGCTAATTTTTTCCTATTGCCCTTAAATAACCAAGAACCTTTCTTGATTGAACTTGGAGTTGAAAGATCACTTTGCAACTAATTAGAAGTTTTTTCGGCTTCGAAGCTCTGAGTGATTACGATCAAAAGTTGGAGTAGGATTTCTTTGTTTATTAACTAAAGTAATGGAAATATTGCATTTTAAGTGTGATTTTCGAACTCAGCACCCTAAAAAATGTCAGAGTACATATTTGGATCATCTCTGTAGCTCAAGGGAGAGCCATTATACAAGAAAAATCACTCACGCGTGACCAAAAAACGCCACCAAATGGTCAAACTTCAAACTGAAATATCTCGAAAACTACTTGACCTAGACTGCTCAAACTTTTTTTAAACCAAATGTTTTAAAAATTTTCACCTACGTGAAAATTTTGAGACTAAAATTAAAACATGGATGGACAAGCCCTAAATTAAATATGGAATGACCCAGACTACTTGCACCATACCCTAATACCACTACGACTGTACCAGCAGAATTTAGCCTTAATAACAACGATGATGCAGTATTTGTGCAGGTGTATATCACTCTATGTCTAGCCCCTGACTATAGACAGGGTTGGGAATCGATACCCAAAAAAGTAAAGAAATAATTGATATTCAGTAGTTCGCCAAAAAGTAAAGAAATAATCGATTTTGATGGTAGTTTAAAAAAGTAAAGAATAAAGAATATGGTAATCAATATTCGATATTACACTGAGCATTTGGCGGTGTATGCCAAACATTTTTTGTGATGTCCTCACATTCATACGGTAACTTGCAGACAAACAATGGACATAATGTATGAAATTATTGATGCAAAGCAACTTTGCTATTAAAAATCTCTTTTTTTTTGGCACAAAAAAAATTTATCAGCAAAAACAAGGTAATGACATACCCACAATTATTTTAAATTTACTAATGTGAGGTGAAGGAACCTGAAAAAAGAATCAAATATGGAATATAGAATTGCGCCAAAAAAAAGTAAAGACAAGACCATATTCGATACTCATTCAAGAAAGGAAAGGTTCCAGTGCATTCGATGAACAAAAAGTAAAGAATATCGCAATCGCATATTAACTACAAATAATCGATTTTTCCCAACCCTGACTATAGCCTTGGTTATTTGAGGTTTGATTTTTTATTTGTGTTTGTTTTAGGGTGTGTGCTGATGTTTAGTTCTGAGTTGAAGTTGAATGAGATTGTCATTTTTGTCAATGATTTGTGGTTATGCCATTTCGTAACAACTTAATGTTTACTGAAGTTGTAGCAAAGCGTGGTCAGTTGCATGATATTGATCATCCTTCTCTTGTTCTTTGCAAACCCAAAATCATACCAATAAAATCAGTCACTCTGTTAAAGATAGAAAAAATGCAAGAAAATCTACTCAACAACTCAAAGGCTGTGGAAAAGGAGGCTGTAAAGTCTAAAGAGTAGTGTCAAATACTGGTAGTAGATCACAAATTTTTAAAGACTTGTTGCTGTTGCAACACTGTTATATTATAAAAGTAGAATCTCAATATGAAGAAGAAAAGAAAATTAATGATAATAAGTGGCACAAGTCTGCCAGCTTGGTCTAATAACAGAAACTTTGATCTCGTTTTCCGTAAATTAACTGGGTCGAAAACCAGCAAATTCTTGCTACCACCTCATAGCACTAATCCAACAGAAAATGGTGTGCCTAAACTGTGGAAAAGTGCTGTTGCCTTTGATAATAAAATACACACAAGTAAGTTTTTTATTGTAGTTTGGTTGGATGGCCCTATTTTGTAATTACAGTGACTAAGTGCCAGTGTTTTTATTATAGTAATCATTTTATATTTCCAGTAATTGTGAGCCTATAGAATTACTTTGGAACTTGATACCTCAGTGTAGCTATAGTGAAATATCTCAAGTCTGTGAATTTCAGTCAATTACATGTTTGTTAATACCTGAGTTGTAAGCAAAGAATGTCATATTTTTGTGATTAACAACTTTTACCACATCAACTGTTTCTCCCAGCTTATTTTGTTTCTTCTTTTAAAAATGGCAGAGGCTTAGGTTATGCGACCGTAACATCAGTCTCTTTGGTTTATTTTATTATCGTTTCACGCTCTCCCTGGTTGTACCAGAGCATGACAAAGTAATGAAATATACCAAAGAGACAAATGTTACGGTCACATAAGAATAGCCACTTCCTTTGAAAATATCATCAGCACACCATTAATGAAAATATTGATGTGCTATCCATGATGCTACCCAGATCACTGCACTAATTTGTACATTTTGTTGCTATGAAATTGTTGATGTTGCATATTTTTTTCTATTCATTGTTGGTATTCTCAAGCAAATTACAGTTTACTGATTTATTAAATAGGGATGTCCATTGCCGAATCTCGAATCCGAATCCTAAATGATTCGTAATCTTTTTTTGATACTGCCGATTCGAAATGAAAATTACATATCAATGCGATGCAGTTGCGTCACTTATCTTGGAGAATTAATAGTATAAACACAGTCACGCATTTGCACTATAACAGCGGTGATGCACACACGCGAGTAAACTCCACACACCTACTGCGCAAGCTTATGCGACAAACACACGCAATTGCCAATGACTGATGGCTGTTTGTGACGATCGTGCGTATTAAAGGCGCGTTTACCGACACGCGCCTAAAATTATAATGTAAGTAAGTGTAGAAGGATTTCGCAGGTTTTCGCGTGATCGGTGTACAGTAAAATAAAATAAACAAGATGCGAAAAATTTTTGTCGCGTATTGGTAAACGCACCTTAAGGCGTGTTTATCGATACGTGGCTAGCGGCAATTCCACTACCTAGTTTGTTTTTTTTTCATTTTGACGTTGAATTTTGATACGGCAACGCGATAAAAACCACTCGATATCAAGGAATTGTACCTGTATGATTTGTACCGCTTCATCGCACGGTATCAAAAAATATTTGAAATAACCTTGACGACGGCAGTGAGACAATGCACGTTTGATTGTTATGACATCATTGAAGAATCAGCTTGCTTGACGCAGGTCAGCAAATTTTATATCGCGTTAATCGCAGGCCAGTATGATATGTAATGGTAATCGCATTGCCGCGTATTGCTAAACGCACCTTAGTACCTGCTTCCTCAACTCCATCAGAGAGAGCTTTTTCAAGCGCCGACCTTACCGTAACAAAATTACGAAACAGACCGACAGGCGAACATGTGGAGGCCATAAACTTTCTTCATATGAATGAAGATGTGTTGCAAATAGGCTTATCTGTTAGTGTTTTTTGTGCATTTTTTTAAGTATATACACTTGTGGATGAATTTGCAGCATTGCATTGCGCTCATTTTGTTAGCCTCCCAAATTTTGGATTCGAAATAAAGATTCGCAATTCTGGATTCGACATTTGTGATTCGGATTCGATTCGGAATCAGCTAAGGTTCGGCTATGGCCATCCCTATTATTAAGGAGTATTTCTGCTTTTTAGTGAAGTTTTAGTCATCAGAATAGGAATTTGGGTCTAACAATGTTTGACATACTTGCTGTAATAAATGTTTAGGTGTCCATGATGTGGCATATCAGCATCGAAAATGCTTTTCATCCTCACTTACAGCTGCAAATGAAACAGTCAAGTAAGAGGTTTTGATTTGTGAAAAATTAGGCATGAAGATTCTTATGAAAGTCAATCCATTGTCTATTTTTTATTATTTTGCAAAATGTTCGAATTTAAATATTGTTAAATAATAGTGAGCCTTATTATTTAAATTTTAGTATAGATACAGTCAAATGACTATTAAATTATGCTGAGCACTGTGAGTTACAGAATTCTTTTATTGTTAATAGGTTAAAAAATTGTTTGCACGATTCTTGGCACACAAGTTCCGAGAAGAAAAATAAGAAGACAAACAATGCAGAAACCTATTTCAATGATGCTGCTAGAACTAAAGTTGGATCCATAACCTTGCAGCAGATTTTGATGCCTCTATGTGCTGACCATCTGTATGCAACAAATAAATTACATGGTCCACGTCAACATCCAAAACCATATGATGTGGTAAGTTTTGGTGAATTGTAGCGATGCATCACTTTTTGCTGGTAATTTAAAACTTATTTCTACATTCGCAAACTTCTGGAAAAAGCAATTATGACCCCAGTCTATCTGCATTTGTTTAGTCATTGCAGCATCAACATTCTGCTGTCACAAAAGTTGATTTATTCATAATGTTATTTTTATGCTTAATTTCGAGAAAGCAGTAAAGTCACCATACAATCTAGCTACTTATTTAGCAATCGCCATTCATTTCCATTCACTTTCCTTTCTTGTATCCGGTCCAAATCCAAACAGGTTAAAAAGTCATTAAGCGAAGAATATTTTTGTGAAGCATGATGCCAGAAAACGAGAACGAAGTTAGGATGAGATTTGCGACCTACTTTGTGATTATGACGATGGTGAAATGATTTTGACCCACCGTGCCCTGCTACGGACATGGAGAGAGTCACACACTCAAAGCATCATAATGTATAATACAATTTCATTTTTAAATCAATTTTAAGTGAATTTATATATTAAAGTGCATTAAAATGCAAAATAATTCTTTAGGCCTTTTGTTCAATTTCGAAATTGCTTTTGTAACTTTTTCGTGCCAACAATTTGATGCGCAAATAGTTTTTTTTTTTTCAGACAGAACTTGCAGACGAACGGTTATATCTTCGCTCCGTGACTGCACCCAACCCTTTCGTTAAGCCTAGTTGTTTTAAGAAACCAAAATCTGCGCCACCAACACTAAAACAGCCACAAGAATCTGGTTATAGAATGATAAAGCTGCAAAACAGACTAGAATTTCTTGATAGTAAGTATATTATGTCGAGTTAAGTTTTTTGTCGTGAAATTTTGGAGAGTCGGCACAACTTTTTTGCCTAAAGGAAACATGAAGAACACGAATGAGCTGATAGAGCGTGGCTTAAATATAACGAAGTCCGTGCAACCAGTAATAAACGATCGAAAACCATATTCAAGAACCAGCTCAGCAGCATCTAGAAGATTAATATCATCAGCGACTAGCTTCAGTAAGTCAGTTAGATTTTTTTCCATTAATAATGCAACTGAATCATTATCAATACAGTGGCAGTACACGCTTTTTGGTAAAAATATTGACCATGTATATTATAATGATACCCAGTATAACATACCAAATTATAGGATTTGTGCTAAACATTTTTGTATCTTGAAAAGCTTGCTGAAGTAGCCATGCAAGTGTTACTGCTTATGTAGAATTACTAACTTCTAGCGCAACAGCTATTATTCGTGCACTATTACTGTTGTTTTGAAGGTCGTCGCAGTGACTACGATATAATTAGCCCCGATATATCCCTCCTTGCAACAGGAGTATCAGCAACCATGCATGTTGCGGAAAGCTCCAGTCCTAGTGGGTTTTTGAAGTCAACACATAGCAGGTAACTCCCCGTGCTTGCTGAACAGTTTCTTGTCTACGACTAGGCATTCTGCCAGCGACTTGTCGTAAAAATGAAAAGTAAAGCAACTTGCGGCGTATACACAGCGAAGTGTTGTTTTTATAGAAAAAATTAAATCGCTTTAGTATTTTTTAATTTTGTATTCTATAATTAGAGTGTACCATTTTCATTCTTTATGTGATCCTCATTGCACTTGGTAATAATACTCTTCCATTCACAAAGTGCACTGCATGGTGCCCTTTATATCGGCCGAATGATGAGATTATTTTTGATACAAAAAATTAGTCATAAAAAAGCTGCATTCATTTTTGACCTTTTATGACCCAATATATCTACGGGCTTCTTCCCAAAGCCATTACTTCCCTTTCTCTTTTGCGTTTCTGTATTGATGCATGGCTGTATAAATTACTATTTTTAGAATAAGACCTGGAAATCTTTCTCGTTGCTTACGAGCAAGTCCGGAAGATATTAAAAAGCGTCCTACGTGGAGATTTTGAAGGATGAATCCGATGTTGCATGATTGCACTAAATATTTTGCCATACTCTGCGCAGTGTTAGCATTCCTACATTGCGAGAAAACTGCCAAAAATTTTTGATAGGAGTTTTGAATCGCGCGTAAGGGCATGAAGACCCATGTTAGTTGCTTGGTACACGAAGTCGTGTTTTTTGCTTTTGGAGTTGTTTTTACTAAGCGTAAGCCTGAAACGGTATTGCTTTGATTACAATTGTTGCTGCTGTATTCCGGTGCCGTTAGTGTTAAATGACTAGGAAAGTCGCTCAACAATACAAAACAAACTACTTAGCATCATCTTTTTAGCAGCCGTGCGTATTAACGTAGAAATATTACTACACATTGAAGTGTTTATTTGTGCTAGTAGTTTTAGCTTTTGTGAGTTTAGGTGCAATATATAGTTGTGATATGGCATGCTGTTTTTGCTGAAAAAAATGCTGTTTCGCAAGGTACACATGTTGTTTATATATTGTATAATACTTGAACAAATTATTACATAATTATGTCAAGTGAGTGGTGCAAAAAGTAGGTTTGTTGTTGCGTCTATCGCAGTGTTTTACATGTTTCCCTGCTATGTTAGTTTATGGAGCGTCGCTGTGTGAAACTGTGCGTACCGTTTGTTAGTTTATCCTGTTGATGTGATGCAAACGTTTATTTTTTTTTATTTCTCAGGCATTCGTGAGTGAGATTACCTCCTTTTTTTTGTTTCCATTCTGTGTGATTTTGCTTGCACAGTGCATGGGACAACCGGTAATATTTTGACTATATTTTTCAGGTGCTTTGTAATATTACTTTAAAATGTTTATACGTTAATGCTCTTGAGGCTACTGTATGTTTTATTAAAAACTCCCAATCAATTGGCAAGTTACGCTTGAAGGTAAATTAGCACAAGTTGTTCATATTTGTGTTGGTTATAGAGTATGACTGTGTCATATCTGATTCGGTGAGGTTGCGAATAAAAACTTGTGATCATTTAACTGCCTCTGTAGACTAGAAGTGCCAAATGTGACACTCACTATCTCAGCAATCGAGAAATTTGATGCGATTTACCGATCTTTACAAGTAATAACTTAATAAGCAAATAATTTCTTGAATTTCACGCCAAGATGTTGCTCAATGTCGATCTAAATAGTTTCAATTAAATTTTCGATGACGTCAACTTTATTTGTGATGTGGTTGTATTGAATGAAAAAGTCGGGTCATCGCACTGAACTTATATTAGTTTTAGAACTAATGTAGATATTGGTTTCCAACCGTTTAAATCTCCATCCAAAAGTTGGTGCGTTTATCCTGAGATCCACAACGATGCATACACGCTTGAGTTAGAAGAGCTGCGTTTTTTCTCGACATCTTTTGATCTAAAGAACATAATGTTGACTTAAGCAGCAGACGTAATTAAATTTAGTTACAGTTACCGAGAAAGTCTAATATTTGCAGTAGCACTCAACCATTTAAGTAGGATTTAATATTGCGCTTGCATAGACCGATAAGGGGGTTTGCAATTATTGCATTTTTTTTTAGGTATGAAACTGTTAACGTTTTAGCTGCTACAACAGTATGAGCTCAACTGTGAAGACATCTGTTGAAAAAGTAAGCTAGTAGATATTTCAATATGTTGTATATGACCTCGAATATGTTTTAGTGTTGATTTTGTTGCTTGTACATGTTGCCCTACTTATGCCAATTGCTAACCTTGTGTGTTCAAGCTGAGCTGACAACAAAACTGGATTTCTAAACTGAAAGTCCGTTTATTTTACATTTTAGGGAGTTAAACTTCAGCTTCATTGGTGGTGGTTAAGTCGTAATGATGATTTTCTACTGCAAACATTGTTATTTTTAGAAGTGAAATAATTGGAGCCGATGCAAGTCTATATATATGAAATACAACTGGATAAATGGTAGGTCTTGAAGACTTACTAAAATGCTAAGCCTGCAGTTGCCGGGGCTTGAGTATGTATAGCTGAAAATTGCATTGATAACGCTGTCAGCCCGGTGGCTGAGTGGTTAGAGAGGTAAAACTCGCAATCACAAGGTCCTGGGTTCAAAACCTGAGTTTTCCTGATAAGGGGTCAAACCGCGAAACTAGTCGTAGAATTGGTTTTTACAGCGTTTGTTTAGTAAGTCCTCAAGGCCTACCATTTATCCAGTTATTTTTAGTGGGACTCTGGGCAAAATTTGTTTTATCCGATTGTCACCAAAAAACGATGAAAGCTTGTGTGTCAGCTGGCTTGGTTGTAATCAATGTTTCAAAGTTAACGAGTGAATTTTGCATGTAATGCAACCCATGCTTGTACACTGCAAAGTATGTTGTTTGTTATTGCTTGTGATTGTAATGCGCTTGTCAAAAGTTGGTTATTGCGAAGCATTTTACTAACATCGCTGCTTTAGAGGTAAACCTAATCAGCCGATCATTTGCATCTTAAAAACATTTTCATCTTTAGGCTGTGGTGGAAAAAGAAAAAGGCAACGAAGCTTACAGGCAGAAAAAGTTTTCTAAGGCGCTGAAACATTATTGTAATACGCTTGTCAAAAGTTGGTTATTGCGAAGCATTTTACTAACATCGCTGCTTTAGAGGTAAACCTAATCAGCCGATCATTTGCATCTTAAAAACATTTTCATCTTTAGGCTGTGGTGGAAAAAGAAAAAGGCAACGAAGCTTACAGGCAGAAAAAGTTTTCTAAGGCGCTGAAACATTATGACAATGCGATTAAACTTGACCCGACCAATATGACTTTTCTCAACAACAAGGCTGCTGTGTATTTTGAACAAAAAGATTATGAAACATGTCGGAAATTGTGCTTAGAAGCTGTGGAAGTGGGAAGAAATAACAAAGCCGATTACATATTAATTGCCAAGTACGTTGTAGATGGTATTTATCGTGTTAGTATATTCGTATCTTTTTTAGTATTTAGTTGCATATTTATCCTCGTATCACGAGAAAGCGATCAATGCGCTGTACGAGCTCGCTTAGGTGTTGCCGGTCACCTGTCTATCACACCAAGATGGGGAATCCTGGTAAGTGATTATCCCAACGGCTCAGCAAGTAAACTTGGCGGCTTCTTCTTCACACTGTCCCTTTAATGCTGAGCGTCAAGTGGGGAAGCTGTAAATACCAATTTTAAAGTTATTGGTTTGACCCGACTCGGAATCAAACCCAAGTCTACAGCTGCCGAAGCGGACGCTCTTACCACTCGGCCATCTGAGCTGTTAAATGTGAAAAAATTTTGTTGGCATTTAGAACTACACAAAAGTATCATTGTCAGAAAGCACTACCGATACTGATAGTGATGCGTTATTCCAAAGAAGTTGATTTCAAGCTTGCGATGGAATGGTAAAAAGTCCATGAGCTTGCAATCTAGTTATATGTAGTAAAAATAACGCATTGCAAGAAATTTTCTTTTTTCCGGGAATGTGGGAAAACTTGCAGATTATCACTAACTCGATTCGGATCTGCAGTTTTATGAGCAACTCGTAAATTCCCTGTTGTACTGCATAGACGATGCTTATTGCTTCTAAAGTCGGCCTGTATTAACTTACGCAACCTTGGATTAATCACTTTCGCATCACCGCAGTATTTTTTGACAAAGTGAAGTCTATTGATATCAGTAGAAAATTTTTACAATTTATGTGAGAGCTTAGATGGCCGAGTGCTAAGAGCGTTTGCCTCTGGAACTGTAGACTGGGGTTTCATTCCGAGTCGGGTCAAACCAATGACTTTAAAATTGATATTCACAGCTTCCTTGCTTGACGCTCAGCGTTAAGGGACAGTATGGAGAACTAGCCGTCAAGTTTACTTGTTGTGCCATTGGGAAAGGCACGTAGCGGGATTCCCCCATTTTGGTGTGGTATACACATGGGGGGCAATTCCTAACCGCTGTGATTGCTTTCTCATGATAGGAGAATGATATGCAATTAGACACAAACACTTTGTTCACAAGTAAAATCATTTTGCCGGAATTGCAGTTTTCGAGTTTCTTGAATGATGCTTTGCTTTCTTTAGTTTGCCGTTTGTTAGGAATCCGCCCTACAGAGGCAATAATTTGGAGCATTTTATGCAAAGATGCAACAGAAAAATATCGGGATGATTTGATCCCATGACCTCGCAATCATGGCCGCTCCGAACCCAGAGTCACGCTGTTGATTACAATTTGTAGCCTATCTCCTTGATGTATGGTTTAGAAAGTTACAACTGGTCGTCCTCGTTCTCACAGAGCATATACACGAGCTGGCAACTCTCATATGAAACAGAACAACTATGCTGCTGCCATAGAACTATATAACAAATCTGTCGCCGAGCATCGATCGAGAGATGTTGTGGAAAAAATCCAGCAATGTGAGAGAGCCATTGCCGAAGCCGAGAGGCTCGCATATATTAATCCTGAACTTGCCCAAAAAGAAAAGGAAAAAGGCAACGCATTATATAAATCTGGTGAATTATACATTTTTAAATACTCTACGTTGATAATGTTTTTATAACAGTATTTTATTTTGCAATTTATGCAGCTTTCAGTGTTTTATTGTTGGATTCTGCGTTACGAGTAGGCTGCCAGTGTCTACAAATGATAAAATGTTAAGTTTTAAACAAGTAAAACGCAATTCTGTTGATTTCATCTTGGTGATATTAGAAATTTGGTCTTCAGTTTTTGCATGAAACATTTTTCGATTTCCAGGCGAATTTCCCGAAGCGTTAAGATGCTACAGTGAAGCAATTAAAAGGGACCCGGACAATGCAACTCTGTATTCGAACAGAGCGGCGTGCTTCATGAAACTAGCGGAGTTTCGACTCGCACTCAAAGACTGCGAAGAATGTGTTGCAAAAGATCCAGTTTTCAGTAAGAAATATACTGCCAAGAACTTTTTAAGTAGCTGTACTGATGGGATTTAAGAGCAAAACGCATCTGCATGGCAGCAAAACCTTTCTATTATTGTTATGTCGTTGGGTTTTCTTGGTTTATTTTGCTCAAACAAAAGGCATAAGAAAGTGTAATCTTGGCGTTTTAATGCCCTACATCCTACTAAAAGATGTTTGTGACAGACTAGCCAAGTATTTATTTGATTAAAACCACTACACTACAGCCTGTTGCGCCGTTGTCGGCTTCTCAAGTGTAATCCAAGCATTAGCTAGCAATAGTTATTTGAGCACTCTGTCAGAAGAGATTGAGCCTCACTTTAACTTAGCCTAAGACCAGCCAAGTATATGAGTCGTCTGGTACGCAACGACCAACATTATTCGAGCTTACTACTTGATCTTCAGCAACTGTCTAAAATGCCCACTCTGCTGCACTGGTTATTATGTTTCCTTTTTCAGTTAAAGGCCACATGCGCAAAGGCGCAGTGTTGGAAGCCTTGAAGGAATATTCGAAAGCGGTTGATGCTTATCAGAAAGCACTTGACATTGATCCAAACCACCCAGATGCAGCAACCGCGTGCGAACGATGCCTTGTGGTGAGAAAAAAATTTATCCTATTTATTGTTTCTAGAAGCTATCTAAATACTCTAGATTACTCTTCTGGTCGGCATATGCCTTCCGCTCCATTAATCTACTGCTTTCAAAATTAATTGCTTGCTTTTTGACAAGTATATTTCAGGTATCAGTTGCATAACTTATTTGGTGCTAACTGACAGGACACGCGTTTTGGAACGGTTTTAAGGGAAAAATTATATTTTGTCTTTTGATAGGCAATGCAGTTTTTTATTTGTGATTTTATGCGTCGGGTATTAGTCTACAAGAGATAGATGCTGTTTATTTGGTATGTTAAATAATGAGTATTCTCTCTTTGGTTTCCCAGTTTCTTGCCGAATCGTTTGCGCTAAACACTACCTCATCCAGTAGGCTACAAATAAGTTTCAGCAGTGATAACAAGAGATGACCGTTGGTCAACCATCACTTTTTAAGCAATGCGAACAGTCTTGTTTGGGTTTGGAAACAAAATTTATTCATCCATCCAGGCTTCCAAGAAACGCAGTCCCAACGACAACGCAGCAATTGGGCTGCGGTTATCGAGGAAGCTCCGTGTTTTGTCAGCAAATAAAGAAATTGTACTTCAATGCTTTACTGCAGCAAAACATTACTTCGTGCGTGCTGCTCGAAGTACGTGTCAAGTGTGGTCGACTCCCAACACGAAGGATCTGTGCACTAGTGTTCAAGCATATACGAATATCCTTGGATGGCCTGCGTGCTGTACCGCAAGGCCTTGTCGCGTGCTTCGCTTCTTAACCACACAAGCTAGAATATTGCATCAGTGCAACACTTTGCATCATGTTGCAGTTCAATGACCCTACGATTGTAGCTGATTTAGACAAATTATTTTCCTCTCAGCTGCATTATGAGATACGCAACAATCCGGAGGAAGTTAAAAAACGAGCTCTTGCTGATCCGCAGATCAGCGCGATTATAAGCGATCCTGCGATGAGATTAATCCTCGATCAAATTCAAGAAGATCCACAAGCGCTCAGGGAGTAAGTTACTTTGCCTCTAGACTAACGTCAAGTCTTGTGTTTGTGAATAAAATGTTTAAATTTGTTGATTTTGAGGCAACCTTTTACGAACGGCAAGCGTGAATTATGTGTAAGCATTATACAATGTGTAAACGCTGTAAAAACCCTGAAAAAACCAATGCTACGACTAGTTTCGTGGTTTAACCACTCATCAGGTTGACCCAGGTTCAAACCCAGAGCCTTGTGATTGAGAATCTACCTCTGGAAGCACTCGGCCACCGGACTTGCTGCGTTTTCAATGCAAGTTTAGCTGTGCAATGCACTGCATACCCAAGCTCCTGCAACGGCAGGTTTTTGCATGGAGCAGCAAGGCCGAGTTGTTGGAAAGGTAGACTCAATCACAAGGTCCTAAGTTCGAACTTGAGTCTACCTGAGGAGCGGTCAAAACGCGAAACTGGTCATGAAATTGATTTTTACAGCGTTTATATAGTAAGTCATCTGGCCTACCACAATATTTCTTAAGGTATAAACATGTATTTGCTTAAATTTTTTATTTTCAGGCACCTTCAAAATCCTCAAGTTGCGCAGAGTATACAAAAACTTATTGAAGTTGGAATAATATCTTTAAGATGAAGTAAGGATACATGCATCACTCCAGTACGTGAATATGAATGAGCGTGAAGATTGCGAAAGCTGCTAGAAAAAGACATGCACGAGTTTTTAAGTTATTTTATAATAAACGTCATGCATTTTATCTTGCCCCTTCTGTAATAAGGGATGAATCCAGTTTTGTTTAGTGTCTAGCACACCGATGCATTAGTTATTTATAAAATTAAGGAAGACTTTAGCCGGGCGAATAGAATAGGCTAAAGATTACAAAATACGATATTATTTTAGGAATGTTTTAAGCGTCCTTCAAATTATGGTACGTAAAAAGGGATGGCTATAGGCTAGGCCTAGTAACGCTGTTTAAATGAAAAAGTGTAAAGAACATGTAGCATAACGCGCACTATTCCAGTGACAAATGACAACAGCAGGCACATTGTTTTGTTTATATTGTATTATAGTGCACACACACGGCCAAAACATGAGAATCGAATTTACGCAATTACAGTAAATTTACAAATTTGTCAAGATTATTGCCTCAACACGGTCCTTCTGCTCATTTGATACCTCATCCAATTTCTTAGCCGGCCCTGCATCTACTTAAATACAGAATTTTTAAAATACAGTATACGCTTGAATATTGAACAATTAGTAACGTCCCGTCACCAAGCACTGCCAAAAGTTAAAAACTTAAATTACGTGGTTCACTATTTCAATGTCACACGTCGCGTGCGTAAAAAAGAAAGGAGAAAGATCAGTTCTTTTTAAACAATTTAATTTCGCTCTTAAAAGCTGGTTTGATACACATAATAAGGGATCAAGTATACCATAGCAATACAAAAAGACACAAAACACAGTCGTTACTACGGAAAAGCACGTGCTAACAAGTTTTTACAAAAAAAAAAAAAGAGAAAAACGTGTTTAGCCGGCGACGTGTTATTTACAAACAAACATGAGTACCAGAAGTGTACTCAATACAATGTACAAATCATCAAACGACAAGTACATCAACCATAGTCGGATTGACTCCAACTACACGAGCTTAGGAAGAGCACGTTAATTGCCCCAATACTGGGCGTTGTTTCCGAACAATCCTTTGGTCGCAGTCTTTCCCATTGGATTCGAATCCTAGAAATTTTTTCCAAAATTAACAAAGCTAAGAAGTAATCTAATTACCAAAAACATCGTTTTAAGGTAATAGCGTAACGAACTGCAAAAGCCATCAAGAGTCTGCTATTTTATTTCAGTCATTTTGCAACATTAGATCTTTTTTTACTAAAAGGCAAAGTCAAAAAGAGGGGGGGATGGCACAATGCTCCAGACATGGGGTAATCGTAATGTAATTAGTAATCGATTACAATTAATTACATTTTTTTCAGTAATCGTAGTCGATTACTAACCCAAAATCAGCTGTGTAATTGTAATCGATAACATTGCAGCTGATTACATCATTCAGTGAATTACGCTTTCGATTCTGGTTGAAGCGGTGAGAATTTTTGTTTTGCGTACTTGCACTGCGTTGTGCCAATTCACAAGTCTATTCGCTGTGTTGTTTTGAACCACATCACGCAGTTGGAAGCAAAAATGTAATTAGGGCATTGCCACTTTTATCTCTTAGATCTGAATAACAGCTGCCGTGGTGCTAAAACTTCTATTGTGCTGTTTTATAGCACCTATGCTTTCTACTAAAACAAACAAGCAACACATTCGTCACTGAAAATTTAATTAGCACATTATTCATTTATTTGATCAGAGTGTGAAGCAAAAAAATTTCTTCGCAAGCTTTGCAGTCTGTGATTAGTTTTTAGTATGAGTTGTCAGTCAAGTCTTAATTTCGCTAAAAAGTAAAACCAAAAAAATCCACCAACAATTCCGCAAGCTGACTAAAAGTAATCGAAATTGTAATCGCGATTACAATTGATGTAATTGTAATTTTAATCAATTACAATAATTTTTTTTAGTAATCGTAATTGTAATCAAATGTATAGGAGTAATTGTAATCGTAATCGATTGCATGAGTTCTGTAATTGCCCCAAGTCTGCAATGCTCCCTCCTGAATACGCTCCTGCTTTACGATAACACACAATTAGGTTTTGTAAGGCGGTTTAGGGACCTGATATGAGTTTCTAAAAATGAAAATCACGAAAAATTAAGGAACATTTTTTTGTTTAGGTCCTTACAGGCTTATTTTCAGCACCTAATATTTTCCTTACAAAGACTGATGTAATGCACAAACGAAAATCTTCAAATGAAAATAGCTCTGGCTTTCGCGTGGTTCATGAAGTTTCACACGAAAAAGTTTTCATATCGCTATTAAACAGTTTTCTAACCGCGCTATTTTATCTAATAAAGACCAAAACAATAACGAGCATAAAACTAAAAATACAGTTTTGCTCACTTGGGACCGCTGGGATCCAACATTTGCACCAGCATCCCCGTGTTGAGGCAAATGAAGATGGATCTGCGAGTGCTGATGAGTCGGGAGCACGGTCATGAATGGGGCTTGCGTATACGGGTTCATTGCAGGAGCTGCTCCAGCTGCAGCTCCAGTGTTGGCTGCGGCCATGGCAGCGGTCAAAGTCTTTAAAAAAAATTCAAACATTACGCGATAAGTACCATTGTGCCGAAGTCATTTACTCTGCTGCTTTTTGAGATGAAAATGCAAAAAATTGTTCAAATTTGTAATTTGCGTTCTTTTCGGTAAAACATTGTTTCTGCAAGTTGACATTCTAATATTACTGCAAAGCAAGTAGGTCATTGTGCGGATTAAACCAACAATTAGGAGCAACGCTGGTCAATCGACCAAAGGCCATGTGGACTAATCGCACACTTATAGATTTCCCGAAAAAATGATTGGTTGAATGTAGCCTACTTTAAACTTACCTGAATGTTGAACGGTGGCGGAGTATTAGTGTGGTGGTGAAACTGCTGCTTGTCGTATCCAGGCTGAAACAAAACACAGTTATTTCACACAAACAGGGGAAAAGAACAGAGTAAACACATAGAAACAAGAATTGTATCGTAAAATTTAGCAGCGTGATTTATCACAAATTTCACACCACCTCATCCATCAATCGCATTATCATCGACAACAGCAACTTTTTTTGTATTTTTAGCGCAATTACTAATATTTTCAAGGACTTTTACTCCTCGTCAACACAAATTCAAGTTGAAAACCCAATCACTCAAGACTCCAATGCGCTGCAGCTGCTACAATCAAAACACAATGCCGCAGCTAGGGTCAACCAGTCACGTAATTTCACCATTTTTCAATCAAATCAGAATCACACCAAGAGGTCACAATGGACTGGCATTATTCAAGAGAATATTACAAGACTTTAACGGCTGGTCAAAAATTGCAACCGAGGCTTCAAAGTAATGTCGAAGAAGTAGTTCCCGGTAAAAGTTGGACGCGCTAACCAACACAATGCATCACATGCCAAAGGTAAACGTTTAGACAGCTTATCATGTAAAAAGATCAGACAGCAGAGGATGACTTACCACGTGATTTTTGTTGTAACCTTGTCCTTGCAGATCATGTAAATTGCTCGCCGACGACGCATTGATTGATGCTGAAAAAGAAAGTTAAAGGTAAGAACAAATTCAATGAGTTAAACAAAAGCAACAAAGCAATGAAGCCAGTTAGCTGCAGCAACATACAGGTCGAGTAAGCATTAGCAAATGCAGTTGCAGGTTGTTGAAATGCAGCCGTAGTGTTACCTTGATGCTTCGCGCTTGGAACCTGAAAATCAAAAGATCGCAGTAAAAACACCATTAAAGATTGTGGCGCAGCAGCTAGAATTTTTATGCATTTAACGAGCTTTGTCATTTTCGTTAAAAATCTAAACAAAAAAATGGGCAGTTTTCAGATTATCCCAATAACCAGAAAACGAACTGCAACAAAAAGTGAATAAATTAATGTCGTAATCATCTAAAGCTTTACAAAAAAGAAAGCCTAGCAAGTACCACATAAGTGATGATGACAGCTAATTCTACGAGAAACGTCCCATTAACAACGCGAATATTATTTTGCCGCCACCATTTTCACGAACTGTCCTTATAAACACTACAAGCAGTAATCAAGGTTTCATCTGCATAGTGTATACCTCAGAGCTTAACATCTCAAAGATAAGTTTTTAGAATTGCCAAGCTATAATAACAAACACGTCATCTAATACTTACAGCAGTAGCGGCGGCAAACATTGTGGGTGGATACTGGAAAGCATTGTAATACAGACCACCATAACCAGCATAAGCAGCGGCGGGTGTAGCCGTCGGTAAATTAACAAAAGGCTGTGCTTGATGAGCTCCAGATTGTGACACTAAATGCAAAACACATTTCAAGCTTAATTGCACGCACAATAATATGTGCTAATGTGCTTTAATCACAGTAATTCAAGTTCGTTTAGAATCAAGGAATTCTCAGATACACTTCTGAAAATGTGATGAAACCCATTTAATACAATTAAGAATGTGAACTAAAATGAAAAAATATTTGAAAATCACCCATGTGTGGATATTTAGATTAAAGCTTCAAGAAACTCTGGCAAATTCACGTACTAGTATCAAGATTGTCTTCTTAAACCTACCTCCAAGTTTTGAAAAACCTCTCTTGATGCACTACATCCTGATTTTCAGTGACTATTACATCAACAAATTAAAAATGCTGCTATTATTCAAGCCTGATCAATTGTCCATTTTTTCCAAATCGCATTAAATTTTCGAAACGCGTAAGTTTTAATCAGCGAAAAAACTTCTGAGGAAAGCTCTTTTCATTCGTACTAGTTTATTGAGATGAAACGAATTAATCTTTTGAACAACACGAAATCACATAGTCAAAGTCAATAAGTTTATTTTGCCTCCAACCACGTCAAATAAACACGCATGCAGAAAAGTAAAGTGACAAAATACATGGAGTTAGCGACTAGTATGCCGCGAAAGGAACTCAGCGGGCTACGAGTCGAGCGGTCACCCTTGTTGTTACCGAAAATATGCGACGTAAGAACTTAACAGAAATATTTAATATTATGAGAAGAAGGCTTATAAAGGAGATCAGCTATTTTCCATATTTGCGTAAGATTGAAGGAAATGTAATTTCAACTTTCGTTGAATTGCGTTTTTGGTAAATTTTGTATATCCAAGGGTAAGTCGTTCTAAATTTTGACACCTTGATACTTTAAACTACGTTGAAGTTTGTTTGCACGATATTTAGGTATGTAAAGATTGTTCGGGTTATTAGAAGATCTGGTTGCACGGTTGATAATTTTATGAGTTTCAGTGAACATGCTAGAGAGTGAGGGTGGGGTTGGTTTGCGCATAAAATTATAGACAAAATTTGCTACTTATTAAGTTTCGAATAGATGGGCGTGACTCTGTCGAAACATTTATTACCACGTAGCGTTGTGATAACTTTGTTTTGTAGGAAAGACTGTTCAAATACGTAGGGTAAGTTGAGCCCCATACGATTAGTCCATATAAAAGATGAGGGTGAATAAAAGAATAGTACAAGGTTCGTAAGGTATTTTGGGGTAAAACGAATTTTAATTTATATAATATCCCCACAGCCCTCAAAATTTTCAGCTCGATTGCTGTCAGGTGATCGTGAAAATTTAAGTTTGTGTCAATAATTACGCCAAGATATTTGACACTGTTTTCAGCGTTGATCGTTGCATCCTTCAGTGAAACAGAAAGATCCATGAGATTAGGTTTTTTTGAAGGAGGGATTATAAGGTGACATTTTTGTGGGTTAATGGTTAGTTTGTTTGAATTGCACCATTCCAGTAAAAGAGATATTTCAAGATTGAGGGTAGATAAAAGGGATGTAGGGTTAAAAGCACGGAGAAGTAAACACGCATCATCAGCAAATAATCTAGGCGTACTGGCGACTGCTTGAGGCATATCTTTCACGTATAACAAACATAGTAGGGGTCTAAGTATTGAACCCTGCGGTACCCCATAGTTATTGTATCGCAAATCTGAGTAAACATAATTTAGCGACATAGTCATAACATAACCTCTGGTTTATAAGCTAGTTCCTACTTACCCTTAATCTGAGTATTATGTTGTCCAGAAGCAAGTTGCTGTTGAGGCAAGTTAGTTCCAGCTGAATTGACAACTCCCATGATGGAAGTAGGACTTGACGGCTCACCACGACCGAATTTGCTGCAAAAATTCAACTCCATAATCTTAATGATAAACAACATCTGCTCACAAAGGAACCATAATCATTAACACAACAATCTGATACGACCTCTTAAAACTCAAAAAAACAATATTAAATCTTTATTATACTCGCGACAAAGCGACGAAGTGCGTAACGAGTGGCACGGCCCATCTCCACAACTTGGCACCTGGGCAAAACAGAAACGTCGCAGCGGTGGTGAGCCTGTTGGCGACAGTGTCCGATTTGACCGTCCAAGGAATCGAACCCAGACCTCCCGCGCCGACAGCGATGCTTCAACCACTTCAGCAACTGGCCAATTCACAAAAAATACTGATTAGCAGCTATTTAACACAAATATTGGCAAAAGTACTAAGACAATCTTCACGAAAAAATCCAACTTCTTGCCCTCACAAGCGTCAAATTCAAACTGAGCACAGCAGCATCAAGTTAATACTGGGAGTGCTTTCAATAATAACTCCAACTGACGTAAATATTCAGAAGTTACAGACATAAAGTAGGACAGTAAAATACAAATACGATCAAAGGAAATGTATCTTGGAATGCAGTTAATATGTTCAATATCAGTCAGATTCATTGTCTTAATCAAATAGTTCTTAGTACAAAAATAAATACAGAATTTAAAATTCACTCACCCTTGACCAGATGACGTTGTACTTGGCTCTCGATTGATTGATGACGTATTAGTAGGGTTGTTACTGTTGTACACGTCATAGTAGTTAGGCTGCAAATAAAGTTGTGTAACAGTTGATTTACAAAGTAAATGGCGGTGTGGAGAAATCTAAAACGATACTAATATTGAAACTCTAAACATTGAAGTTTCAAGAATATGGCATCAACACAGGCAAGTTACTTACCACTTGATGAACTCGTGATTGAACAGCGACCAGTGGATCAGCATAACCATATAACGCTTCAGGCTAAAAAAATTATCAATTTGTGTCAACAAAAACGATTTTCACTGTCAACAACAGTATGAGATAAATAAGCATAATATCAAGCCACAACAACTGCTATTTCAATGGTAAAATAACTCGTAAAAAATCTACTAGAAATAACTGTTGAGAAATCCGAAAGGCTCGCCAGTTGTCACCCCTGCTAAATTCTGATTTCTGATCACAAAAATATAGTATAATGGAAATCAGATTTCCACATGTCTCTATTTTCTATTTGTAAATAGTGACAGCAAGAGTAAGAACATTATGAGCAGTCTCAAAAAACAAACATATATATATATATATTAACTGATTTGTAGCTGATCTTTCTAAGTTTGACTGATTTTTAGATGACTGACAAGAAGTCCGTAGCTTAGACCTACTCAAAATAACAAAAAAGAGGTTTGCTTTAGTGCAATAAGGTGGCAATAACAATAGCACATTACAATAATATTAACACTTGATTTGGGTCGTTAAAAATAGAAATCGAATCTCTAGAATCGGAAAATATTGTGCTGGGAAATTGCTTTTTAGGCCCATTTTGGGCCCTATAGATTTGCTTTGGGTATTTAACATTTTCTTTAAAAAAATGTAAAGCATGTAAGAAAGGACGAATTAGCTAAAAGCTGCATTCACAAATATCATTGTCTTTCTGGCTCGAACTAAGGTATTGCAAAAAAGCAATGCTGCTATAAGTGTACAAGACCTACTGTGTAAGCTTGCATGAGTCCTGGGGCGACAGGGATGCCGTACTGGTTAGGCAGCAGAGGCGGCACACCCAGGGTCAGGTTCGGTGGACCAGTCTTTGAAGCTGAACTTGTAGAAGCTGACGTTTTCGTGGAGCCTGTAATATGGTTGAATAATACGACAGAGCATAATAAAAAATACGACTTAGCAAACATTTTGATTTTTAAAATCTTTGAGAGTCAAGATCATACACTTTTTCGGAACATATTAAAAACAAAGTCTTTCTTAGAGTTGCTGAAATAAACAGATTTAATTAAATATGCTTTATAACTATGCCAGCTGTTGTAACAAAAATGCTGAAAATTGGGCTAACAAAATAAAAAAACTTTTAGTCGACGACAGTGCCATCATCACTTATCACTTGAAAAAACTAGGGTAACGCGGCTGAAATCCCTTTTTAATGATGATGGCGTAACATCACACAACCTAAACATCATGGTGCAGCAGATTATCGAAAGCATTGGTCGACAATAGACATAGGAATGGGCATGACGTTGCACACTTGCACAAATCGTGAATGCACGGACAAAAAATACGTCACAAGCGCAATTAACTTCTTTTCTACCGCTATAACTTACTAGTGCTTGGTAGAGAAAGCACAGAGTTGCCGAGACCAGTGTTTAGTGAACTAGGAGCCATTGATGCGGAGGATACTTGTTGGTGGTTGTGGTGGATAGAGGAGGAGAGACCAGTGGATGTGTATAGATCGCTGCTTGAAATATGTTTACCAGGAGAGGCTGCAGCAGGGGTGGAGGATTGAGTTGTAACGGTAGGAGCTGATGAAGCACTGAAATTGTGAGAATTGTTGAAAAAACGATTTTATTAACGAAATAATTCGACCCTGTTCACAAATTATAAGTCTAGACCGGTAAGCTCAGTCGCTAAAACATTGCTATCGGTGCGGTAGGTCTGGGGTTCGATTCCCGGGTCGGTAAAATGGGACACAGTGTCGCCAACGCCTCGCCACCGCTGCGACGTTTTTTCCGCCGCCACTCGTTCCGCTTCGGAGAAACAACGCGAGTACAATGACGATTCGATTTTTTTGAATTGCGCAGTTTTCTGAGCTGTTTCAGTTCATTTCTTCATTGCTTAGGTTAGAAAGATCGCATTTAACCAGACAATCCAAGTTACGTCTTCGCTTATAAACAATGGCGAATTATCTACTATAACTATCTCAGCCTCAATAAGGGGCCGAACAATGTAGGCTACACACAGCTTACTACCTACTAAGTAAAAATATTCATTTCACTTAAATATTACTTCCAAGTACTTATGTCTAAACAGTGGTTTTCAACCTTTCATGGTTTATGATCCCCTTCTACAGACGCTCAACACCTGTGGCTCCCTGCTCAGCAGTCCGTTGCTCATAAATGGTTAATTACCGTTAACAGGCTAATAAAACTTGCGCTAGTAGCCCCAGGTCAATGTCTCCTGGCTTTCTAGTGGGCCAACGGCTCGGTTGAGAATCCCTGGTCCAAGACGAACCAGGCCGCTCGGCAAATATTGCAATAGCGATATCGCAAATGAGAAAGACGACGGTCACGAAAACCTCCATAAATCATCGGCTAATACAGCTCACACTGTAGTGTATAGCACATAACATTGAACCTGTGAACCAAACTTCCTTTGCAAACATATATATTGTGGTATCCTGTCTTGTGCTCACCACTTTATGCGCCTCATATAGGTGTTTGCTCTATCATGTCATTCAATCGCGAGTTATACTTTTACATCACACCAGATAGATAAGGCAACACGCCACCCCAGAACTTATTGTCACGGGGAATACAAAGTTAATCTTAGACCCAGCAACCAATCAATTTCAACAAAGGCAATGTACTTCGCTACACTGGGCACAAAACCATTTCATCACCAATCCAAGTTACACACTGACCTGTAACCCAAGTTCATAGATCCATATCCTGCTCCTGCTCCGAGTGATGCGTTTGAGTCCGATGATCCTAAGATGCTAATCGGAGCTGATGACGACGTGGTTTGAATTTTTGTCGGGGTTCCACCAACGTGTGACGTCATGTGAGTTTGGGCCAGGGTACCAGATAATGACGACAACGAAGTTGCGGCGGAATTCTGCGTGAATTGCACAATAATCAACCATGTGATTGTGCACACTACAGCAATTTCGGAAATCAGTAACTTCGAGTCATGACATGAGGAACACAAATCTCAAGTCAAAACCGATCGAGATTAGAGTTCTAGTTCCATCGATCAAAATTTTGGGGCAAATACTTGTAGTACTTGCAACATTAATCGATAAGTAAAAACAAACAAAAAGTGGTGTGTAGTTTACGTTCACAGAGGAAACACTTCTATCCCTAACAGTTACAAAGATCTTTGAAAACACCAAACCTACGCAACTTACCCCATCTTTCGACGGTGTACCAGAGAGTGACTTTTGATTTGAAGGAACAGGAGAACGCAGACTGCGACCTGAAAGTTGCTTAGTGTAAGTAACAACAACAAGCAATCCTATCCCACAGTTGAAATGCACAAGCCTTAAACAATTTACTTTGGTTGTTTAAAACAAATCATACGAGTTGCTGCGTTTAGCTTTGTGCACAGGAATGGATATGAATTCGTCAGCGAAATGAAATGGGCCTCTGCACCTCCGACAGGTTTAGCACAACAATTGCGAGGTTAGGCAGTAGGCACCCAAGCGATTCAGTGGAATAAGCAAAAGAACATTAGGTAAGGGCAAGACGACTGTAATTAAAGTAGAATACTTGAGTCGTCTCAAAACCAGCACAAAATTTTAAATTTTGTAAGTTTTTCGATTACAGTAGATTTCATATCTTTGTCGCAAGAGTGATTGCATTCAATCGTTCACTTACCTACAGAGTTGGAATGGTCTGACGTCATATGCTGCGATTGCTGACTGAGAGTTGATGACGTGTAGTATGAGTGAATTTGGTTGCTTAAACTGGGAAAAGTTCATGGTTAGAAAATATAAGTGCCATAGCAAAACACAGTGAGCTTTGCGGCCACAGCATCTGAGTCAATATCCTTTACTTCAAGACAAAAACAAGGCCGCAACTAAAGATCGCAAGATCATGGACTCTTCTGCAAGTAATTGTGGATGTTTATTGCTATCTAATCAGCAACACTACCGATCTTTCAAAAACTATCACTACATCAATGGCATGATGGGGAACAATAAAAATAAAGCCGCAGTTCTTGTAACTAAACGTTTCGACAACATAGATTCCGCTGCCATCATCACCAGAGTATGCAAGGCAGTACTGTATCTACAAATGACAAAAAAAGTGAATAACACAGATTTAATGCTAGCCCAAGTGGCTCATAAGTGTCACACGGTTTGAATACTGCCTCGTAAAGCGTAAACTAATGCCATAATCGATTGCAGTTTCGACTTCTAATTTAAGGTTTCCGTGAAGAAAAGGAGTTGTTTATAAATTTATGGCTCACTAATACGCTCTAGAAAGCCGGCGCTTACTTCTGTGATACTTCATTTGTGGATTCGAGCGGCATACCACTTAATGGCATGTTCCCGGATGCTCCCATCCGTGCTGATCCGTATGAACTTCCGGAAGAGGAAAGATCCGCTGATTGCTGAGCATTGCCACTGAGAATTCCCAAATTCCCTCCAGGAGAAGTGGATGTGGCGAGAGATTGGGGATGGGTGATGCCAGGAGGACCACGCATTGTCGTCTCACTCGACTTTAAAGCTGCAAAAAGGAGAACATCAAAAACCTCATTTACCGCTACGTGTTAACAACGATATCAGTAGTAAATGGATGTGTTTTAATCTTTACAGAGAGGTCGACTACATGGCTAGATTGGATATAAAGGCAAGCCATGCTCAAAATTATAAACATTAAGCATAAACTTAAAAATATGGCGGGAAAATCAAGTGAAAATCGAAAAAAGGAACAAACGCAAAGTTTCGTTAAAGTTCAGGACAAATTAGTTAATAAAAGACTTCTTAATAACAACATGATCAAGTTCCTAAAACCGCAAACGAAAGCTTATATCTTGAAATAACTTAAAGCACAAAACTTACGCATTGAAAAATGTGAAACCATCAGCAAAAATCTGTTACAAGCGATAAAATTCATAACAGATTGCACACTTACATTCAGAGTACCGTTGTGTTGTAGCTGATGCTTCACTTGTCTTCATGCTTGCTTCTACCTGGTTGATGGTCTGCAAAATTAACCTAGTTATAATAGCCAAGAAGAAATGAGGAAACGTTTTGAGCATGGAATGCAGCTCTTCTGCATGATTGTAAATACTTCCACCGCTTATTCTTTCCACGAATTACTATACTTTCACGAACTCCAGCAGAGATGTATTATACAGCTCAGATGGCCGAGCGGTAAGAGCGTCCTCCTCGGGAGCGGTAGACTAGGGTTAGATTCCGAGTCGGGTCAAACCAATGACTTTACAATTGGTATTCACAGCTTCCCTGCTTGACGCTCAGCATTAAAGAGACAGTGGGAAGAACAAGCCGGCAAGTTTACTTGTTGTGTCGTTGGGAAAGTCACTTAGCGGGATTCCCCCATCGTGGTGTGGTAGACAGGTGGCTGGCAACTCTTATGCGAGCTCGTACAGCGCTTTGATCGCTTTTTCGTGATAGGAGGATAAATATGCAACTAAATACAAAAAATACAACAGCTAGCATTGAGTCTTACCTGTGGCTTTTGACCTGACATCTGTGCAGAGAAGATGGACGAGTCTTCCAAGTTTCCACTTGTCATATGATTTATAAGCGACGCAGGAGAAGACATGACACTAAAAAATCGAAAACGGAGGTATGATTCTATTTCGACTAGCCAATATGCAAACCTTCTAGCGAATCAAGTCAAGTCCAGAACTCTTGTTTGCAATGTTACGTCTTATCATTTTCTCAACATCAAAAAGATTCATGAATCAACTCGTTGTATAGAGGGCATCGCTGCGACATTTATCAAAAACGAAAAAACAGTCTCATCTACACAAATAACGGCGTTAGGTATGTTGAATTGAGTAATCAGCGCGCATTTTTTCACAAATGATCTTACTACATCATCGCAACGTTAAACCTGCAGAAGGAGAAGCTTACTTGGAATTGTACATGCTTGCTTGCGTGCTAGCCATAGCATTCTCTCTCATCGTATTATTGACAGAGGTGAAATCACTGCTGGTCACCGCAGGAACCGAATCATCGATACCGAACTGTAAGTTGGTGAGTTCGTGAAAACTACCACCACCAGCTCCTGGCATTTCCACAGCAGAAGATGGAATCTGAAAAAATTAAGATTGTATAGGTCATAAATACTAAAGAGATAATTTTTTGGCACGAATGCTATGCCTGGATTCAATTGGAGCTTAACTCAGCTGCTTGCAGACTCGTCCAATATAGTAAAAATAATTTGTAACGTTCGCATAATCACACCAGCTACGTTTAGGAAAGCATGGAGCTTGGGTGATCCATACAAATGCAGCAGCAATAATAACATAATCCATGTTTTATTACACTAAGCAACAATTTAGACGGTTACCACCAGTAAGGAGCGAAAAAAACTTGTCTTGCATAATGCATATACACAAAAAACGTTAGCCAGCGTAAAATAAGACATTTCCGCTTTTTTTCGATAATTCAAATCTAATGAACAGACCTTAGACGAAACAGTGGGCATTTTCTTTCTTTGTTGTTTTATTCTAACAGATTGTGGAGCTCCAAACGACAACGTGTTCTGTGCCAAGTTTTCATTCTGGTTTAAAGCGGTTTGAGCGGAGTTACCGGATGGAATGGAATCGCTCACTGCCGCGGGAAGACCAAGCTGAGAAGATCAATTTTTAATAAAACTACAAGTATCTTTTTAGGATGGACTTATAACATTTTTGGAGCATAAGGGGCGCCTAATCAAGTATACTCATAACTTTCCCTACAAAGCACAATTCTCTAAAAAAATAAATCGTTGGCTGGCAAGAAGCCGAATGCTTTTGGGCCTTAAACTAACGTTTGCATTATAAGATAAAGCCATCACATCACGCAGGATGGATTCTCAAGCGGCATCCTGTTATGTCACCTAGTAACACAAACTTCGATGAAATAACATGGTCTCAGACCTAACCAAAACCGTATATATTTAAAACATTCTGTTTCTAAAAACAAACAAAAAAATATGTTGCAAAAACCTCCATATAAGAAGTAAAATGATCAAATGACAGCTAAACGAATTCTCTACCAGCAAAAAAAGTAGGTAAAAAAGAGACAGAAGTTACAATTTTCTTCCCAAAGTTATTTAGTATTTACCTATACAGTAATAAAACTTCCTAAAATAAATAAATTATGATACCAAATATAGCACCGACATTGCCAAGTTTTTCTGCGATTCTGCAGACACGCCAAAAATAATTAATTTATTGACTGTGACAAGTTCACTCAACATACCGATGCCTTCACTGCTTCAGTAGCCTCTCTCTGTTGCACTTCGGAAAAATTCCTGAAACCAGTCGTCGTCGACGCTGGGTTCTGGGCATCCGCCTGAAAAGAAAATTTGAAAAATTATCGTAAAATTTTCTGTAAAACGTTTCGGGCATATTAAAAAAAAAACAACTTTTACATCGAAAGCAACAAAAGAATAAAATATACTCTACAAACCCAACAGTCTATTTCACTCGAAACCGGCGGTTGTCTTATTCAAATAGAGATGTCGAATTCTACCTCTATTTGAATAAGACCCCTGATAATCCCGGTTTCGGGTGAAACAAACCGCTGAGCTTTCAGTATTTAAAATTTTTAATGCATTTTATCTGCAAGTGGTATTTTTACTGATAAATCGCTCTGACTCCGTCATCGACCACTTTTGAAAACGCTGATTTCAACCACTATTGAAAACAAATTACATACTTGAAACCAGAGCACCTCAATTATGAACATCATTTAGAAATTTGGTTACAATATGAAGCTCATAACCTGCAGTAAAACCGGGTGTAAAAGGTTTCGTTTTTGTTGACGCAAAGTTATTTAATGCACAACCAATCAAACCAATTCTACAATTCAAAGTTTTGTTTTTCCAACCTGCGTCAAGGGAGAGTAAGGCGACTTCGATATTTCGGAAATTTGACCAAGTCTCATTGCAGGTTCGGCTGCCGGTTTGAACTGCTCACCGAACGTATCAAGAAGCGACGCACTACCTTCAGTGTTCTCCGGCATCAGTTTATCAGAAGCATATTGAGAAAAGGAGCTGCAACGAAAACGGAGTGAAAACATCTACTGCGCATGCGCAAGCAATAAAAAAGCAAAAGCTGTAAAGAGCCATTCCCCACCACCCAATACCTAAGTTTGCTCAAAATTGGTAAAATTCTCAATAGTATGTGATATGGTGGGTCAACGCAGTTCTGAGTTAACTATGTCACTTCAGTAAATCGATGCAAAATGGTCCAAATGTCGTTATAAAAACGACCATGATCACAAGACGGCACTTTGTAAGCTCCATCGTTGCGTCTTTTTAATATCGTTGCGTCTTTTTATTACTAAGCTTCAAAGATATAAACAACAACTCACGAATCGGTAGTGTGCGGATTAAACGGGCCAACATCAGTGGTGGAAGTTGGTTTGGATTGTCGCTCGTAAGCACCAAACAACCTTGACTGTGAATCCATGTCATTTACCAACTTTGTGTCGCTGAACAGGGAGTTTGACTGAAAATAATAATACTCAATGAACGCTATTTGCCAGCAACACGACCTAGCAAAATCGCGTGCAGCCTACATATCAGAAATAGGACAGCAATTAAGGATGACTGCAAAGAGAGCTTACGCTCTTCGAGTAAGCAGCCACGCATGCAATTGAAATGCGATCGGCTCCAGCCGTGAATCGAGAACTTCACGAAGGATTTGTAACCTGCGGGTAATACCGCTAGGCCAGAACCCTACGTCATGGGTTCTCTTCACGGTCGAAGCCCATCGAATTTGACATGTGTGCAGGGACTGACTTGAAGATCGCAAGCTCACTTCGCACTCATTCTCCAATCACCGTTGAATTTTTGTTCAGTATAATTTGAAAACGACATCAGATTCTCTATTCACAGAAACCATGAATTAGGAGCTTTGTGGATGTGTGAAACTTTGAGAAATTCAAGTACGCTCCATCACGCAACCACACGAAAATAGAGCAAATCAACTCAATCATCTGAACGATAAACAAACAAAAATCTACACCTAACTGAATCACGGCGAGTAATATTAAGCGCAGTATTGTAGCGCTGCTAACGGCTCGCCTCCGCTGCGCCATTTCTTGGGAACTGTGTGGCCCAGACGCTAAGCAGCGGAGACGAACCCGCCACTCGTTGCACGCTTCGGCGTAATACCGTCAGTGTAATGACGATTTGATCGTTTTTTTGTGTGATTTTACTTTTAAAAACTTTCAAGTATACTGTATAATATGCAATCTGATCACTCATCGAAGATAGCTTATTCTCAGTAATAATTCGAAAACACAAGGTGTTGCCAAGAAAAACAATACCACAATAAGGATATGTTTTTGACCGTACAACTTGAATTAGTAAGTGCATTGGCAGGATTTCCGTGTAAAACCTAAGATTTTAAAACGAGGAGAACGCAATATATTTTCTCAGTGTGCGTGAGCGACTGCAGCGCAAACCCGTCGACATTATAAGACATCTTGACGTAAAAACGTTTCTGCGTAATCGGGTCTTTCCCTACAAGCTATAATTGCATGTTGGACTCAAAATCGAGTTTTGAAAATACGTAATTCAAAATTTTGTTTCGAGGAATTCTTTGTATGGAACTAAACACTTTAACAACTCATTGCATATGCTAGTACGGTAAAAAGTATGTCACAATGTAAAAATTGAACTCAAGTTAATGGACCCACAATATTTACTGCTAAGAACAGCTGGTTAATTTATTGAACCGTTCACAAAAGTATTTTTATCAAGTGAATAACAGAAATTATTGCAAAAGCCCATCAATGTTACCGTGACTGGTAGAGCAAAACTTCAAACGCAAATTTAAATTACAATTTTTCTGAAGTGTTTTTTCATGCAATGCTAAGGTATACTGACCTACACCATGACGGCAATCAAAAATATATTTTGAGTAAGATTATACATCAATTTGAACATTATCACTTTAGTTTCGACACTTTAAATGAAATTAAACGAATTCGGAAGTGACGACATAGTGACGTCATAGCGAAACTCCTTACAAAACAAAAGCAATGTTTATGACTTTGTAAATCACCGGCAGACAAGTCTATAGTAACTCAACATTTAAACTATCTACAAGAGTGGTTTTCCACCTTTCTGGTGGAGCGGAACCCCAATGAAACATTCCAGAGAACTCGAGCACTCCTGTGCAGTAATTTAACTTAATGATTTACTTGAACCCGGCTCTAAATCGTAAAGTTGCGGAACCCCGGCTGAAAACCACTGAGCTCGAACCTCGTCTATTTCACACTACCTGTCCTTGCTGCTGCAGTTGCTGAATAACAGAAGGAGTTGAATGTTGAGTGGACCCGCTGTTGTTAAACACCATACCAGATTGATTCAACATCGCATCGTTGCTCAGAGGCTGGGAAAATGCGTTTGATTGATCTGAAACAAATCATTATCACGGCTAGTCAACGCCAAATACTTAAATCGCAACTTGATGGTAGTCGTCAGAGGTGAGCAATACAGTTACGATAAGCACAAACGGGAGGCTCTGCTTAGCTGGCCAAAAAAAAATTTAAATCTTAAGGTTCGTTTACAGATACGCGACAAAAGTTATGATGCAAGTAAATGCAGAAGGTTATCACGTGATCGCCAACCAGTAAAATAAACCAACCAAAATGCGATCAAAAATTGTCGCGTATCGGTAAACGCACCCTAACACTTCATTTTTCAAACTTCAACTCATGCTCATTATTCAACAATCTCACTTCAGTTATTAAAAAAGTGTATGCTTGTCGCAGATGATAGTGAAGTTCCTGATTTCAGCAAATTCATGAACCATGACGTCATACAATAAATAAAAGCGTAATATTCTTTAGTAAATAAAACACACCAAACACTTTCTACGTCACAAAGCACTCCAAATCAAAGTAATAGCAAAAACAGTTAAAATCAAGCGAAAAGCCAAAAAAAAGAAAACAAAAAACAAACAAACCAGGGTTATTCTTTTTAAACAAAGTTCCCAAATCAATGCGTTCACCCATTTGAGGAGCATTACCGGAGGCAGACACATGGTTGGGTTGAGTAGGTAGAGAAGCTGGGATCTGCTGAACATTTTGCGACTGAAAAACTTGCGTCTCAACAATCTGTAATAACGAAAAAACAGGTTTGCACAGCGTCACGGTTTAAAATGACGTCATGCATTTGAATATTGCACCAACTATCAACATGAAAGATTTTCGCACAACTACCTATGGCGTCATAACACTTTGATCACATGAAAATGAAGTCAACAAAAATGCAGACGCATGTAAACAAAATTTGACAAAACTAAAGGCAATGACTGCTAAGATGCATCGTTTAACTGAATTTTCTGTTTCCTTAGGGTCTTTGTAGTACAAGCCACAAGTAATAGTTTGGCCAAAAAAAAAAACCAAATTCTGCGGACGAAGAACAAGTTCGCAAACAACCCAACCGCCATTGATGATGAAGCCATTATCCGGTGTTGTCGCCGATTAAAAAAGGTGGCTCAACTAACCTCACTATTAACTTTATTAAATCATACACTGTGACTATGTTGTCATACAACCAGCATTACGTAAGGCGGGGTAAAGAACGTTAGTTTCGCAAGCCGTAGTAGCACGACATTAATACATTAACATTTTCCTTCCAGTCACTATTAACACTGTAAAGATACAACACCAAAATGTATATTAATTATTGGTCGATTAGTAACGCCAGAAGACAAAATGAAACATCTAAGGTAAGCAACTCTATGTAAACAAGTAATGGCGAAGTCAAACCGGAACTATAGCAGGAAGGCGTTTCTCCTAAACCTTTGCAATGTTAAATACTATTTAATTATCCACTCAGTGCTATTACATCGTCGGTCCAACTCCCAGTGCCCCACGGTTCATTTGTTGTATCACTCTTTTTTTCCGTATGTCTCTGTGCGTCGTCATTTGACCAAGTGCCAACCTATAACACAAATACCCAGAATTGGTTATAAAAAGACAACGTACTCGTATGACTGTTTAGTTTCACAAGAATCTTTATAACGTCGATAGATTGATTCCCTCTGAGCTGCAGAGCAGAATTTCATGTTCAAAGAGCAGCATAAAGGACAAATGAAAACAACTAATAACCACATTCACGCGTCTACTTCACAGCTGTGGTACATAGAAGCTGCTCTATAACAAAGCAACACTGGCGTGGTGAAAGCTGGGAGACGGTAAGCAATATCCTAACTTTCCATATAATCAAAACATGTCACTCTAATATTATTATACGTCAAGTTACAAAAAAACGTAAGCAATTAAACATAACCTGAGCTAGCGTTGCATATTTTAAAGAGTAAGATTAGAAAACTAAAGCTACTAACTTGGTTTCCATATTGGGACATTTCAGCAAGATTATTACAATAACATGCAGCACAAAATATTTATAACACTTATTCCTCTCCAAGACATTTAATCATGGAAGAGATAGCTTCTACATAATATTAAAAATAGAATCCCACGATGAAATCAAGGGGACCGGCTGCTAGCCCAGTAGCTAAGCGCACAGACCATCGGTGCGGGAAGTCTGGGGTTCGATTCCTGGGCAGGTCAAATCGGCACAGTGTCGCCAACGGCTCGCCACCGCAGCGACGTTTCTTCGGAGCTGTGTATCCCAGGCGCTTAGTCGCGGAGATGGGACCCGCCACTCGTTACACGCTTCGGCGTATTGACGCGAGTGTAATGAAAATTTGATTTTTGATTTGAAATCAAGTCAACAACTTGGACGCGTGGAGACTATTGATAGAAATAATATAGACCATAAGTTTAACAGTTAACTTCAACAAACCTCTAAGCTCCCCCAATCTTCTTCCGCATCCCAACCCTCATTACTGTGGTTTGTGGTTGCTGTGTTCGTAAACGTACCGAATTTTTCGCCAAAGTCGCTTCTATTCTCGGTCGATCGTTCATTCGAATAAAACTCCCCACGGTTCTGATTGTACCGTCTATAGATAGGACATAAAATCAAAAACATCTCGGCAATAACAAAGACAATGTACGACCCAAATCTCATCTTGGTGAACTACTTATCGTTTACTTAAATAAAAGTACGAACAACCGCATGTCAAATTTGCGGCGTCACATCAAAAAAATTCACAAACAGCATATTTGATCAGGGTACCTCACACAAAAAATGGAAAATTTTAACGAACAAACATCACTGTGATACACAATATCACCAAAGCTATAATACATCGTCAGTGTTGACTTCTTGCAACTTCCATACCTTCGAGGTGGTCCACCACCGCGTCTGCCCCCTCTTCCAAATCCACCACGACCTCTTCCTCTTCTCTCCCTGGGGAATCTTTCTCGAGATTCTGAGCCTCCTTTGGTTTCATTATCGTTTGTTCTGTCAGGTTCACTGTTTTTGCCTGAATGATGAAAATGTTTAGCACAAACTACATTCATAATGACTTACTTAAGACAACGTAAACATAGATAAATATTTTCGCTTTCGTTTGCAGCACACATCAATGTAAGACAAGTCATGTTTAACCAGCTAATTTATTCAAGAAACTACGCTTATTTATATCGAATTGGTACATTTAAGGTCATAACTTGCGTTGTTTGGTTACAAAACAAAACCAAAGGACGCTACATGCCAACAAAGTGCAAGTGCATTTATTTTTGTTTGGATAGACGTAGACATAGAAAGTACCAAAAGCCTTGCAGTATACTCAAAAAATAAACAAATCCACTAGTCAGCTTCAAGAATTTCTAATTCTAAAAACTCACAGGAACCCAATTATTAAACTTAAAGTAGTAAAGTATCTGTCCGAAAAAGCTAGTTCACAAATTAACTATAGTCAGTAACGCGTGACTAGATACGTAACGCTGAAATTTCTCCGAAAGCAATGCTCTTCCGATAGAGTCTATTAGATACAAAAAATATATATCATGTAGCTCAATATCAAATGAATTATGACAACCAAATGTGTTTTATAGGACACACACACACTTCAATTTCTCTCACCTCTGCCTCTCATGCTTTTTCCTCGGCCTCTTCCTTTTGATAAAGGTTTATCAAAACTATCACTATGTGGCGTTGCATCTTTTATGTCATCGTCAAAAGTGTCAACACCTCGAACATTTTGATTTGGTTTGTTTTTTCTTCGGCAGGCCGTTTCCCATTCGTTAGTCTACATAAAAACAATAAATATGACAGTAATGCATGCAGAAATGATAAAAGACTACTTTAAACAAAAATATTATAGATATTGATAGCACGTATCAGATTTTTCAGAGAAAAATACTAGATGCACAAAAATATACCTATTGTGACCCAAATGAAAAACAGTTATTTTCCCCCCAAAATTTTTCTTGATACTAAGGAACCGGTTTTTATTCAAACGCCTCAAAAAAAATTGGTACCGGTATGTACATTTAAATAAAATTGGACACAACAAACTAAAGTTTAGAAACATCAAGCATTCATGAACTTAAAACTATTCTCCACAACATTAAACCTTAAAAAAATATGAAGATCAAGGTTTGACTGCAGCTACCAAATTACATGTACTTAGATTCGTTACAAATAACGCAAGCACGAGAGAATACCAACAATTCATGAAAAGTGATGCTAAGCACAATCCTGGTAGAGAAAAACTTCGACAGAGAAGTCACGACCAACTGGCATAAGGAATTGAAATTGAATTTTTGCATGATCATGATAAAATCAAAATACTGAATCTCGTTAAACCATCGTTTTACTAACTTGTTCAAGTGCATTGTTTTCTAAAATCAGCTCAATTGCTCTGCTGGTGTCGTTATTGGCATCGTATAAGGCAGTCCTAGCACTGTCTTCTGTTGTACCTGTAACTTCCATGACCTGAAAATCATACTTATAATAATTCTTAATACTTGATATCAAGTCCAAACGTATGAGTTTTTCGTAACATAAAAATTACAAAGTTGCATAAAATGAACAGAAATCAATAAAGTGCTCAAATTTTTAGTCATTTTAAAAGTACTTATAAATCGAAAACGAGCTATCAAGTGCAAACACATTTAACAAATCGTTATGATACTGTAAGGATAGCTGCACGATTGCGAGATTGACCAATGTACCTTTGCAACTCTCCGCATCTCGACATCTTCATCTTGTCCTGTGTTGGCTATAATTTGTGCCAAGCGAATTTCTTCAGCAGACGCCTAAAATTATTTAAGGATAAGAAATAAAACACAATATACCATAGTAAAGATATTGCCCAAGTTGCTTATGAAGTACCATAGTTGTAATTATATAGTTCTAGCTATAACGTTAATTCTACCTAAACCTAGCCTGTGATACTGGCACTTTAATTCTAAACCAACAAGCTTGGAAAATATATTGGTAACGGTATTATAAAATCTCAAAATAGCCAGAAGCAGAGGTTTCATATTTCCCGAAGCTTTTCGTCTGACACTTGTCAAGGGAATCGTCAGAATAAAGAATGTAGAGCTGAGACCGCTTATAAAAGCGAGAGAGACTCTCTCTCGCTTTTATAACTCTCTCTCTCGCTTTTATAAGCGGTCTCAGCTCTACATTCTTTATTCTGACGATTCCCTTGACAAGTGTCAGACGAAAAGCTTCGGGAAATATGAAACCTCTGCTTCTGGCTATCTTCAAGTTCTGTACCACCAACCAACTGTTTAAAATCTCAAAATTGATTTATAAAAAATTATATTGTCAAACTACGTATAATAATTATATTCAACTTCCAAAAAATAAATCAAAAACACATGGCTTAAACTACATCATTACATTGGCTTTTTTTGCAAAAACAATTGTAGGCTGGATAAATATAGATCAAAATGAAAGTATGCGTGTTCCTATTCTTACATGAGCGCCTTTGTGTGTAGCATTTGATGATTTATCTCGTTTCTGTGTTCGAGATGCTGAAACCATTGACATTGCTTCTTATATATATACAAATAGATATATACACCACTAATACATATGCTGAAAACAAAATGTTTACTTTGATGTATTTTAAAGCATGTTCCAGATCACATCCAAACGATTTAATCACTTCTTAAACATTGTAAGAAAAAACTTGTTGCAAAAATGTGTCAAAGTCGAAATCATATCAGGGGCGCACCCAGCATATTTCAAAGAGGGGGGGGGGGTTCTAAAAAAACTAGCAACCACTAAATTAGTTGTCTTCGTTTACCTCAAGCTGTTTTTCAATTATTGACCAATTTTTTATTGGCCTGTTTGCTTACAATGACTGAAAGAAATTTGTTATCTCTTAAAGTAGACAGGACTTCTGCGAGATTATGAAGTAAAATAACGGTAAAATGGCATGTACTGTTGGCTCTAGTAAACAGAAGGCTTCAGTGTGAAAAAAAATCTATATAACACTTGCAGAATTATGCAGAAGCATTTAATGAGTAGCGGAGTCCATTTCCGCGGCTTCGCACCCGGGTAACATAGCTTTGAACTTCGAAGAACCATCACAACAGTGGCGAGTTGTTGGCGACACAGTGTCTGATTTGGCTGGCCCGAGGATCGAACCCAAAACCGCGATCCCGCAACAATAACAACGTTACTTACCACTACGCCAACTAGCCAGTTTTGCTTCAGTACGATGTGAAGCAAATTCTGTCACAGCTGTCTTGAAATAAAAGCACGCACTGCACTTGCACAGTTTGGACACTTCACTTAAAAACAAGGGTTTGGTTTGAAACCTCTGGGTGCGTTACTGAACCATATCATACACAAATTCGTCAAATGGTCTCGAAAGAGAGCACAACACTTGTCTACTGAGTGGCAGAATTTGCGTTTCATTCCAGGTTGGTTGAAAGCAAAAAGCCAAAAAGTATTATATATAGTCAAAGCTTTCTAGCTAGAAGGCCTACAACAAGCTGACCTAAACTTTTAATATCAAACTTCCAGTGCTGTTGAACATAATGGCTATGTTTGATTACAAAAAAGAAATTTCTTGCCGAAAATCTTCAGAGACTTTACAATGCTATGCTGTATCAACAGCAATTTAATCGTGTCCAGAGCAACAATTAACATGTCTTCTCAAATAGTTTCAACCAAGTTCAAATAGGCATGAAATCATATGCAAACAGTATGCTATTCACAATTATATTGAGTAGATCCACTGCCGGAGTGGTTTGAAACATTTTTTACAACTGTAATTGCGAAGTTACTAGACCAACTCCAAAAAGGTAAAAAAATTACCCCTAACAAAACAGCATAAAATTAGAAACAAACAAGTAAATACACCCTTAATGTCCAACACTGCTAATTCTTTCACATGCCCAACTTGGTTTTACTGAAGATAAAAACAAAATGGATTAATTACTTTCTCATGATAAGATAAATATGCAATTACATCAAGTAAATTCAAAAGTGCATCAAAGAATACTGTTAAGGAAGATCACAATGATTTAGTATATAGGTACTAGGCAACCACCTGATACATATTATTTGTCAAATGCAATTGGTTCCAGCAACGAATTGAATCTATAACCTGCAAGCAGCACCTCTAAAACATGCTGCCGACAAAGACCTTTTTATGTCGCTGAAATACAAATGCAGCTTTTCTTCCATGGCCAGAACTTTTGTCACTTGGTCTATACATCATATATCTCTTATCACGTCACGCTTGCTCATGATCAAGAAAAACTTAAAAGTTTGTTTGATTTTTCATGCAAAATTTTTTTAGGTATAAAGATTAAATATCTCAACCTAACTTTTGTTCAACCCGACTTGCTTATCCATCCCATGCCATTTAACTTTGAGGCTTCTTCGGTTTGGCAAGGAAAGTTTAGAGCACTTGGTCTGGTTCATTCAGAGTCGAGTCTCAGTTTGAACCTTTGGTTTGGGATTAGAAGTTTGGGTCTATGGCTGGGGAAACCCTTTGAGTCTTTAATTACTGCAGCTTGTGAAAAAAACGGGCCATATCGTTTTTAAGCTGCCATATATTACAATGGATGGTTTACATTAAAGCAGCAAGCAGAAATTCCCCAATACGTTATCGCATAAAGCCAGACACACATTGGGTTAGGGTAAGAGCATGTCTGCATTGCGCATGACATTTTGGGGAACTACCGTCAGCTTTAAAGTTACCATCTATCGTAATGTGGAAGCTCATATCGTAAGAATTAAGGTACTTCACATTATATAGGATGGTTTACTTCAAAGCTGACGATAATTCTCCGAAATGTTGTGTGCGCAATGCAGACATGCTCTTACCCTAACCTAATGTGTGTCTCGGTTAAGCGATGACATATTGGGGAATTCCTACCCACCGCTTTAAACTGTTAAAGTGAACCATCTATTGTAATATAAGTTGGCTTAAAAATGATTAGCCTCGTCATGATGAAGCAGCAAAAAAAATAAAGAAACCCAAAACACAAAAAGACCAGGTGACAAACCGGAAAGTATTGGCAACTATCTCATTATGTCTTTGGAGCTGTGATAGGCCAACCCAGATTGGTTCCACCCCTTGTAACACACTTACTAGGGATGGCCATAGCCAAACCTTAGCTGATTCCGAATCGAATCCGAATCACAAATGTCGAATCCAGAATTGCGAATCTTTATTTCGAATCCAAAATTTGGGAGGCTAACAAAATGAGCGCAATGCAATGCTGCAAAATCATCAACAAGTGTACTTAAAAAAATGCACAAAATACACTAACAGATAAGCCTATTTGCAACACATCTTCATTCATATGAAGAAAGTTATGGCCTCCACATGTTCGCCTGTCAGTCTGTTTTGTAATTCTGTTACGGTAAGGTCGGCACTTGAAAAAGCTCTCTCTGATGGAGTTGAGGAAGCAGGTACTAAGGTGCAGTTAGCAATACGCGGCAATGCAGTTACCATCACAAATCATACTGGCCTGCGATTAACGCGATATAAACCTTGCTAGCCTGCGTCAAGCAAGCTGATTGTTCAATGATGTCATAACAATCAAACGTGCATTGTCTCACTGCCGTCGTCAAGGTTATTTCAAATATTTTTTGATACCGTGCGATGAAGCGGTAAAAATCATACAGGTACAATTCCTTGATATCGAGTGGTTTTCATCGCGTTGCCGTACCAAATTTCAACATCAAAATGAAATAAACAAAAAACTAGGTAGTGGCGTTGCCGCTAGTCGCGTATCAATAAACACGCCTTAAGGCGCGTTTACCGATACGCGACTAAATTTTTCGCATCTTGTTTGTTTTATTTTACTGTATACCGATCACGCGAATACCTGCGAAATCCTTCTACATTTACTTAACATTACAATTTTAGGCGCGTGTCGGTAAACGCGCCTTTAATACGCACGATCGTCACAAACAGCTATCAGTCATTGGCAATTGCATGTGTTTGTCGCATAAGCTTGCGCAGTAGGTGTGTGGAGTTTACTCGCGTGTGTGCATCACCACTGTTATAGTGCAAATGCGTGACTGTGCTTATACTATTAATTCTCTAAGATAAGTGACGCAACTGCATCGCATTGATATGTAAGTTTCATTTCGAATCGGCAGCATCAAAAAAATATTCCGAATCATTTAGGATTCGGTAATGGACATCCCTAACACTTACTGCACAATCCCACTAGTAAGGAAAATGATGTATATAGATTCCATTATATATACAACTTTGTAAACTATATAATATAGCTAGATCTGTGTAAAATTTGGCAAGTCAATTTATGATACAGTCATACATAAACCAATAACCGGCATGTATCAACTTTACAATTTTGCTAAGTTTTGAGTTTGACGTTCTGAAATTTTTACCAAGACTGTAAATTATAGAATTAGTGGTACTATACTATGCTATAATAATTACCGGTACTTCCCCAAAAAAACACATGCCATGGCACTAATTTGCAAGATTACTGATAACAAGCAAAATTTACCAAATACCACAAAACAATAACTGTGATAGTCTTGTCAAAACATTTTATAACTATTCAGTATTGCTGCTTTGATACTGTGATAACTGATAAGACTGATTTTTTTATCCGTTAGGCCTATTCTTCTCTGTCCCATAAAACAGAAAGTGTCTAGCTATCTGTCTATTTTGCCATTATAAATACTGATAGGCTAATTTTTTCAAAACCAGTCATGTGTATAGATGCAGGCCAATCAACAGACATGCGTATGGACGCTAGCCAATCAGTATTTTGCCATTAATGACAAAATAAACACCACTTAAAAAAAAAGCAAATCGACGAAAGAATGTATTACGCTGTTACGGTACTGGTACGCCATAACAAATTAGTCTAGTTAGTAAGTACGGTAATCTAGTTGCCAGGTTATTCCATTATATACCAATAAGCAGGGTTACCATCAGTCCACACCAAAAAATAAGCACGCCACCAGTGTTCCCTCTCCGCTGTGCGCGTTTGTGCGCGCACACGGCTTTCAGAGACCGCGCACACACATAAATTTACTGCACACAAACATATCATAATGAAGCAATCTTCTCGGTTGGCAAGTTGGGGAAAATTGTTTTTGGACTTGCTAAAACAGGGCTTCTTACTCAGGGGTGCGAGATTGATGAACGAAAAATTGGACATCTGTGGACGTAATGATCTTTTTTTTTTATTCATGGGTTGTTGCACAAACATTAATCATTTCTAAAAAAGTGCGCACTCGCCAAAGTTTCTTCGCACACAGACTACAAAAAATTAGAGGGAACATTGCACGCCACTGTTGCAACATGATCATTCCTGCAGATGTCCTATTTTCCACAAAAATCAAGGGAAAAGCAGAAAAAAAGTCATGGCTGCGAGGGATAGTTTGCCCAACCCTCTGCCGTAAATATCAAAAACCAAGTAACTGCATTTTTTTTCAATTTTGAGTTTTTTGCGGTTTTGGCATTCTATCTGGGCCCATTTAAAACTGAATATGAAAACCTTTCCCCAATCATTGTTTTCCCCACTTTTTTTACCTCCTTCATGACATTATTTTCCCAAAAATGCGGCTAATAAATTGTAAAAACAATGTAATGTTTATTATGCTGTTTTTGTATTGCATTTATCCTAATAATGTTCAGTGTTACGTTGATAAATAACAAAAAGACCGTAAGTACTTCACACTGTTTTGGGATTTTTTTCTTGTTTGTAAATCTCTTGAAAACACCGTAATGTTACTCTCATATTTTGCAGTCTTGCAATAGTGGCGTTTTTTCTTGGATGATAAATTGCAAGAACTACGTACAGTATGATAATTGTTTTCATACAGAATATACGGTAGGCCTATTAGTGACAAACCCCAAAAACAACATAACTGCAAAATATCATCGCATAACATTGCAGTTATCAGATTATGCTGTTGTTTAATAATTTAATTTCTTATGCCAAAATTTGAGATAGCACAATTCATTTTGCAGTTACGCTGATTTATCGATTCATTAAATTGATAAAACAACGTAATGGATAGAGTTCAATTTCAATCCACCAAAATGCCATTTTCAAAAAGCCTCATTTTACCAGAAAATTGAGGAAGCTTCTATTTCACCAGAAGTTTCCACAAATTTACGGTTACTTAAGTTCGAAAATCGTGGTAGCAAAACCGGAAACTTCCCCTACAATTACCCTACTGCGAGAATCGCACTATGGAAACCAAAAAACAGTTACCTACGCAACTACGATTTTTAAACTTCGTTTACTGGAATTTCCAGTAAAATATACAGTTCCAAAAATTAATGGTTTGTAGATGAAAGCTCTTTCACTTAAACTTTTAAGTACAAAAAATGAGTGTAAAAGAACAAACAGAAACGGAAGGGAATGCGTGCAAACCTTCTGTTTTTTCTCAGCAATTATCGGTACAGTTTTGCAGTTACGCTGTTCTTGATATTTACAGCAGCCCTAATTTAAAGAAAAAATATTTCAACTAAGACATACTAAGCATAAGATTCAAAATTAAGCGTGTTGATCTGTTTGTTAGACTGTAGATTTAAGCACATTGACGCTTTGTAAGACATTGCCCTTGAAGATAAGCACAAATCTTAGAAATAAGCAGAAATTGTAACCCTGCCAATAAGGTATACCAACACCGGTAGCTCTGTCCAATCTAATAGAGCACAAATCCTATAGCCTACTGTAAACCTAAGGTACCGGTAAACAACATGAAACATGCAAGTTTAAAAAATGGAACGATAAACATTATAGCCTACAATGCATTGGTTAAAATACATTAAAAGTTAACTACGCCAAAAATACTTAAGCCTGCAACAGCTCTACCTCCAGACCCCTGTGCCATCTGACTGAGACAGTGAGAAGCAGGCCGAGTCTGACTATCACCAGATCACCTTAACTACCGGTATGTATAACAGAAGCCTAGACTATGTCAATATATTAACGCTGCACAGCCTAACATTTTGGATTCATATGAAACGGTAATAATAAGATCTACCGTGCAGTCTTGAGCTTGCCAGTTTATAACCCAAAAATTGTTTGCTTTGGTAAAATTCATTTCAAACCTCACCTGCCATCCTGCCTCATTATCAAATTTCCTTTATTGATTCATTACCTGAACTGTAAATGGCGGCACCTAACGTTAACGTAAATATTGTTCACGTGACAAATTATTTATTACAAAGGAATTCAATTTGCCCTGCTTTTAGGAAAACTATTTTGAACGTAAATTTCAAAAACAAAAATTGTTTATGTTAAATATGAAAATCATATAAACCACCTTTTTGATACAAACGCTAAAGTGTAATAGTTTTTTTTGTTACAGTCACATTTTTTTTAAAGTTAAAAAGAGTTTTAAAATCATGTTTCCATTTATAAATATATAATTTAGATTTTCCATTTGGGCAATTTTTTGCAACATTTTAAAGCATAAACAGAAAATAAGCAGATTAAATGTTGGCGTACTACCGCACTCCTCTAGTTAGTTACTATCTTCATTTACAATATGGCATAACGACTCGGGGTAATGCCCAAAAAATGTATTTAAGCAAGGTATAAGTAATGCAAAATCGTTTTATTAAAATCATAACAATATCGATTTAACGCAAAACAAAGTTTCACCGATATATGCATGTTTGTCGGTGCTGCTGTTGGATAAAGTATATCAGTTAGAAATGATAAAATTTATGTATAAATTTAAAATTCACATATTACCTAAATGCTTTACGAATTATTATACTTACAATTTTAGCGTCGACAGCTATTCGACCAGGGGCGGTGTACTGCTCAACTTTTGTGCACTTAACACATTGCATTTCGAGTAAATAAAACTAAAACACTACAATCATTCAATATTTCGGGAGTTAAGATCTGGAATGACCTGCCCAATGAAATAAAATGTTCATTTGCAGTAAGCTTGGTTTTAAAGTATTTGTGAAATATGTCAAAAAGATGTTAGGCTACATAGGCCTACCAGGGGCGGGTCCAGGGGGAATGCATCCCCCCCCCCCACCAACCACTTTCAAACATGTTTTTGATAAATATAACTTTTCCATAATTTCCAACCTATTCGATAACAATTAGTCTTACGCCCTAAGCATGCATAGCGTAATCGAAAATGCAGCCTACCAACAAAAATTAATGCATCATATTTGCTGCAACGGTTTCTTCTGAAAAGGCAGAAACGCATCGCAAGAAAGCAGAAAAATGCTTAAAAAATATATAATGCAACGCAATTTGCGCTATCTGATTTTTAAAGTAGGCTAATTCAAGCGCAATACAACTTTCGCAGTCGAACTTTTTGAGCATTCTAGGCTTCCAGCGCAGCGTCACTTTCGCAATCAAATTTTTATCGAGCGTTGAAGCAATGGGCAACTTCTGCCACGCGATTTTTCTTTCTAGATTCAGGTGTCTTTTTCTGTAAGGTGATTAATGGGCAACGAGAGACCAATTGCAATGCAAGTAAATGTATAGCAAGATGCAGGGGCGTAGCCAGCGAAATATTTAGGGGGGGCCAAATTACATTAGGCCAATCATCATCATCATCATCGTCCAGTTTTAATCCGGTTTTTCCTCGTGTCCGAAGGTGGCCGGATGCACCTCATTCCTTCAGCAATCGCTCCCACTCCCTCTGATTGATTCATTACCAACGTTCACAAATCACATATGCCAAGAACTTCAAAAAATGATGTGTTTAGCAGGGGCGGATCCATCCCCCCACCAGCCCTTTTCAACAATGCTGTGGACGAATAAAAATTTTCCATAATTTCGAACCTCTTCACAACAATACGTAGGCCTATGCCTTAAGCACGTATAATCGAGACTGTGCGAGCAAAATTCATCATATTTGGTGAAGCACTCAAATTTAGGGACCAACAATATGAACAAACTTCACTTGAAAATTGTTCAGAAAGCACTAAAATGGCCATTACAGTAAGCAAATATTAAAAAATTTTCCGGGGGCGCATGCCCCCGGATTCCCTAGAGTCGTTTTGATTAGGCTGCTTAAGATGATTAAAATTAACTCTGATGTGAGGGAGCACTGCCCCGGTGGCCCCCCTGGCTACGCCACTGGCAGGATGCGTGTTGTCGATGCACGGAAAAATGCGAAAAAATCAAAAAATAACCATGAGCCTGAAGTTCAATAAGTACAAACCTATCAAAAAATTTCAAGGTCAAGCTCGAACGTTTTGACCTCGAAATAGTCGTTCCAAGCAAGAGCGCATTTAGGGAAGGAGCATTAGGCCATGTCCCCTTTAGTGTTTGATTTTGTCTTTTAATAAAAAAAAGATCATAACTTATACGTTGCTAAGTGAATGAAATAAATCAAGACTCTTTTGATGGATTTTGCAGGAGGCTATATCCCCCCCTTTTCAATTTCTCGCTAAGCCACTGGCTCAAAGTGAAAAATATTCGATTTCGGTACTATTATTAATAAATGAACTAATATCTTACTAAACCAATTATCGTTTTTCCTAACTTGAGCACTTGCAAAGTGAAATCAACTTTTCAGTTTACAGCGCAACCATAAAACATTTTTTCAGTTAATGCATTTTAAGGCAAGCAGCATTTACTTTTTCTGAAGCGCAGCGCAATGAATAAAATAATGAGTTATAGCGCTTCGCAAGTTCTGCAATCGCGAAGCTTGCGTAAATTGCGTTATAGCGCTTCGCATGTCAGCGACATGGCCTAGCGGTTATGTCAGCGACATGGCCCAGCGGTACCGCGCGCAGGTGACAGATTCTACGTGACGGGTTCGATTCGCGGATGGAGCCGATCGCATTTGACATATGTAACGGGTGGCTGCTGACTCGAAGAGCGCAAGCTCACTTCGCAGTCTCCCTCAATTACCGTTGAATTTTCAGTTCAACATAATTTGAAAATAACCTCAGTTATTGCGCTTCGAATTTCGGAATGCCCATCTCTGAGACTTACCATGGACTATCCAAGGTTACTGGTGATCCACAGCAGTGCACAGATGAAAGCTGCAGCAATACCAGCTTTTTTAATGTATTTCAGCGAGAATTTGGCCTGACCAAAACTATTAATCAATTTTGAAGGTTAAGCATTACTTGGAGGTCAAAATTTATTTCGCAGACAAATTGACGGATACGAAAACAAAATATTAACAATAGAAGATTCAATACAAACTGAACAACCACGTGAAACATGGTGCAAAAACCCAGATTCCAAACTAAATCTCCCCGAACTGACTGGTAAGTAGCCTAGAACCATTGCACAACAACTGTCTTTTTAAAATCCATGCTCTGATAGGGCAAAATCTCCAGCAAATTTTCAAAATTTTGCATAATTCTTCAGCGAGATCCATATTCAGTAGGAATTAGCAGTGCAATATTAAATGCAAATTATAATTAGGATCTTAGGTCTGACAGTTTATATAAAAACTTAAAGAGCCATGCAACAGAAATCTTTCGACAAAATTTTCAGACAAAAGCTTTACAAGATTATCTCAGGTGTTATTTTCCTTAGACATTTTACAGTTTTTATTAACATTTCAAAAATATGTTTAATCCCATAATTATCTAGCTTTCAGAGTTAAGCTCGTAAAACATTAATCAGCGCTAGAACAACGTTCACAAATCACATATGTACAACAGCTTAATAAAATAAAGAAGTCACTGTAACACCACCAAAATTGACATACAACCTGCAAAAAAAACTTGCTGCTGGACCGATTAAATTGAAAAAAAGTTGGTAAAATTAATTGATGTCAAATTCATATTAAATTATGAAATGAAGGTGTAGCAATTGAAAAGCTTGCGCCGATATCAGCAGTTCGTTACAATTTCTTCATCGATCACCACGTTAAAAACGAGAACTGAAACAAAACAAACATTAAAACTTATAACGCTTAAAGTTATTTTTTAATAACACCCTATCTTCATCTAATCCTTCATCAAAGCCAGCCCAAATCAGCAAGTAGTAACAACACTAGTCACACTGCAACTGCTCGAAAGCAAGCGATTGTAGATCGCTAGCTTTCTTGTTACAGCACACTGAAACCGTAATAAAAATCAAAAAATAAAATAAGCCACTCCCCTCATCCGAGGCTACCAAGAGTATGACAAATCGCCATGCCGACCAATTTACTGACAACTTGAACAAAGAAACATGTTTTAAAACTACAACCACCAAAATTGATCCCAATATAAAGTCAAAGCAACGGAAAAAAGCAAGCAGGGCTGCGAATCGAAATCGGTCTTCTTCGCCAATCTTAACTCGATAAGCAGAAAGCCTGAATTCTTACTTGATAGGCTGATTGAGTTTTCAACTTATCCTAAACTTGACAAAAATTTCTTGAACTTAGCCTAACACAGATGAGATTACTTGAACTTAGCATAACTAAACTCGGCAAAAATTATTACACTGGAAATCGATTAAAAATGTTTTCGAATACGCGGCACTGGAAGCAAGACTAGTTCGACCGCACAGCACGTACTTTCCAAGTCACAACTCCAGGTGTGAATAATCAACATTAAAAACTCACAAGATTCCCACGTGCTTAGATTTCATATTGAGCTGTCATTTCCTGCAAAGCTAAGAGGTTGTTTCATGGTCAAACTGACTTACTTTAATAAAGTTTCAACAGCAGCATTGACATTGCCATTCGTGCTAATGAGAGCTCGGATATTAGCTTCTCTGTTCAGAAATCCCATCGCAGCTAATTGTTCAAGTTGGGACTGGAAACGGGTTTCGGGAGGCTCTTGCTGTAAAAACAGCATCAAGTTAGTCGAACAGAAAACAAAAAAAAAATTTGAAAATGCATCACACTAAAACCAGTTTAAAAACTCTTTTGCTGTCATATAATTCAACTGAATTTCGATTATAATGACCGAGCCGCAAGCAAAATATCATACAACAGTTACAACACACAACAACTTTGGGTGATTCCATCGGATTCATTTCATCTTCCTTATCACCGCTTATCCAATGAGTAGTAAGTAATCTCTCAATTTACTACCAACAGCCACTTTGATTAGTTTTCATTTTCTCTATTGTTCAAGATTATAAAAAACGTCATATTTAAGGGCCAGAGGCAAAAGGAAATTGATCCGTTTTTCGCAAAACAACACATCAATAAAAAAATGTCGACTAACTTGACGTTGTGCCGCTCCAGTAGCAAGACTCTGCATCATTTGGCTTATAAGGTTTTGTTGTGCAGATGGTGTGGTTGTGGTAGGTGGAGCAGTGGTGGTGGTGGTAGTGTCACCGCTGCCTGAAGTAGCAGTAGTAGTGGATGTAGCTGAGCTAGGATTCATCATGAAAGGATTTTCAAGTCTAAACACGAGAAATTAATTCATTTGCAAAAACTTGGTCTTCAAGAGAGACAGGGTCATGTATGTTCTGTTGCAGCATTAATAACCACAGTAACATCTAAGTGGGTTTCTGCTATCCATTTACGACGAAGACTAACTAAAATCAAAGCATATACCAAAATCTACTTAAAAATCATCAGTGCTGCAGCTGCCAGCTCTAAAAACCTTATCACTTTACTTGCAAATGACCAACTTTGCTGAAAAATCGATTATACAATCACTGAACAAAAAACATGCATTTTTATTTGAAATATGACAGCATCAAAGTCTCACCCTGGCATTGCTCCTGGTGCTTCTCTCTGTAGAGTTTGCATTCCTTGTTGAATCTGCATGAGAGCTTCCATAGCACGAGGGTTAGTATATAAGCTTTGCATTTCTGGTCGCTGCATGTGCTGCAGCATCATTGGCATCATTTCTCGCATTTGTGGGTTGTTCGCAAACATTGGGTTCAGATTCATGATCTGAAAAATGCAATTCATCGTCAGATAGAAGGAAAAATTAAAAAAAAACAAAACTGAGAACAGAATCAAAACAATATTTACGCATCAGAATTTCTCATTACTATATTTTTCGCAATAGTATCGCCAGTATTTGTATTTTTTGTATTTAGTTGCATTTTTATCCTCCTGTCACGAGAAAGTGATCAAAGCGCTACAACGAGAAAGTGATCAATGGGGGAATCCCGCTAAGTTCTCAAATAATACGATGAAGAGCACCTTCTTTCTCCTAGTTGCAAGTTCTCCTCTTTTCACAGCTTGGTGAAAACCAAAACTACCCTATTCCAGAACCTTAAAATTGGGATAAAACTACTCCATATCAATCCACGTTAAAGTAAGCACGGAAACGCGCACGTCACCTTTGTGTTCTTGTTAGTAGTAGACAGGATGAGTATGAGCATGGTCATCGAATGACAGGTTAAAACTGAAATATTCAACCCGGCAGAGCAAAGAATTCTAGCCAAGGTCAGTAGGCGGGCCAATAAGTTTTCGCCACTACGACTGTACTCGCATATCACAAAAAAAGTCCTTTGAAACTGAAGGAATGCAGCACCAAAATCACAAAGTGTTAAATCACAAGCTTCAATTTAAGGTTAGCATGCTAATTGATAATGTAACAAACAAATAACAATCACACTTCGCCACAATGCAAAACTCTTATTGATTTGAAAGTATCTCATTACAATAATTACCCAACTGTAAACTAAACAAATATTCTTACAAATTGAGTAATGATTGTTGGATAGTCAAGATCTTTTTACCTGCATTGCCAAATCAGGATTTTCAGTCATGCTCCTCATCATGCTTTGCATGTATGGAGCATTCATCATGCTCTGCATCATCGACGGATTCTCACTGATCTGCTGCATCACGCTCTGCATGGCTGGAGTATTGAACATGGCTGAAAAGAAAAGGTTAACGGTCATACATAATAAGGTCGTTGAGCCCACTAGACTAACATTTACAAATAGTTTTTAAACCACGCAGAAGAGAATAACAGATGACGAGTTTGATAGGTTGAGCTAGAAAGCTGCGTTGATTGCAAACCGTTTCTCCAGAGACCATTAAAAATAGAAAATCCAATTTGGGTATGCTTAATCGTAAAATGTAACTCACCAATGTTTTTTTATTTAGTAATGAATCATTTTTACATCTTAATAAGATTATTGAATTATATTTACATTTTCATGAGAATAGAAAATCAACACTATAGCAAAAAAGCATACAATCGATACATCCTCAAAGGCAAAAAATCTTTACGATGAATGTCAGCTCCATGACCTAGCAGTACCTCGCTTAGGTTACAGATCTTTTGCGATAGGTTCAATTTACACGTAGATCGAATGGAAATTGACGTGTATCATGAGTGGCTGCTTCAAAAACAGCCCAAGATTACTTCGCAATTTCCCAAATTACTCGTAAATTTTCAGTTCAATAATATCACTCACATCCCGAGATTCCTGACCCGGGTAGAGAAGTCGACGAGGACGTTGTGGAAGTAGAGGTCGTAGTTGTGGTCCGGGTCGATGAACCAGTACGACCAGCGTTGGAGCCCCAAGGATTGGGCAGCGGCTCCCTGTTCTCAGTATTTGCCGGTGTTCCAGCTAAAATAAAAAATATGATTTCCAATTTCAATGTTTTAACGGTAAGTGCTAAAAGCTTCAATGCAACAGTAAATACAGAATAAACTTAAATTTTAAACCCTTCAAAAAGCCTACTGGAAAACTAGAAAAGCATCTGTCCCTACAACGATAGACTCCACATTAAATTCAGAGCAGAGTCCATACAATGGCTTAAAAGTTGGCAAGCAGCACTGCTTAAAGTTTAGGGTTAAATGGAAGAAGTGAAGACTGGAAAACAAGCCGGTATGCTCAGTTGCTGTGCCGGCACATAAAACAAAATTTCTCCGTCCGTGGCTGATGGAAAGTGGCCGGCAACATAAAAGCGAGCTCGCTACAGGGTATTACACAGTGCCGCTGTCGCTATCTCCATATAGGAAAAAAACATTTTCACTAATAAGTTGCTACTAAACGCTTACTGACAAAATCTATCGTCATACAGTAGTTCACAACGACTTGTATTGTGGCCTACAGCGTCCATAGTAAGATTGAAACTACTAAACATGAAAAGCTCACAGCAGAATTTTAGCTTGTGTAAGTTCCGACTAAAGCAAAACAAAATATTATTAAATGCTTTTAACAAAACATTCAAGATATAGTTTTATTACTCGACGGTAGAGACGATTCCACCTGTTTAATTTTCACCTACGGGATCGTGCGGCCGTTTATTGCAGTTTTCATCATATTTTTAATATCTAGTCACCCCTGAAGATCCAATAAGGTGAAACAATGAGTACAAGTTTCATTCTTGTTAATACGAATAAATCGTTAATATACAAATCTATAAAGAGATTTTTTACAGCAGAGCCATTGACATTTTTGCTCGCATCATCTCTCTAAAATCAGAAGAAAGATGCAGCATTCTTATTAAAATTATATACTAACAAGCATAGTGTTAAAAATTCAGTTAATGAATTAATAAGCTTGAATCACTCTCTTAGCCTAATACCTAGACTGGATAGACTTCGATAAAAGCCTTCACTGCTGAACAAGCATAGTATCATATATAAGAAACAAAGCCCAAGGTAATCTACTCTCTCTAAAAAGTTATGCAATTAATGAATTTTCCGTTTACAATGAACGTTTGGTACAAGAGGGTAATAGCTCTTTCATTAAACTTCCATTCCCATTTAGAAATCAAAAAGTTAAACTACATTTTTATTCACACACAGCAAGTTTGAGCAATCTAGCTTACAGATATATCCTTCAGGAAAAAACCTCGCACAATTTCGGAGTACGCAAATTAGACAAAGCAACATTGCAGCAATACGACAACACAATTACCAGTTGTTTATACATACTAAACTGAGCCAAATCACAGAATTGTATAAGTCTAGACTATTATTTAAAGCTGTTTGTGCATATAATTAACTTTATACAATCTTTATCTTTTAACCTTCCAGATTACAATAACAGATAACAGTTCAAACAAATCACTTCATAAACAAGATGGATAATTTCAAATGACCAACTGTACTGAGATGCAGCAGATCGGTCAAAAATATTCTGTGAACATCACCAATATGATAATGATCAATTAACCAAGAGGCATAGAATTACATCTCACGAATTAAAATATATAATTAATCAAGTGTAGCCAGCGACTACGCTTTAACTTTCATAAAGGAACTACATAAAAAAACAAAATCTTGTGCAAAATAAAAATCGCCTTATTCAACTACTGAAATTCAACCAAACATATATGACAAAACCTCAATCAACTATTGCATTATCATCTCAAGACTTAAAATTATATTTCATGTCTTAAAAAATATACAATCAGTCAAGTGTAGCCAGCGCTTATGCATTAACTTATACAAGGGAACTAATAAAAAAAGAAAATTTCGTCCAAAATTGAAATCGCCTTATTCAACTACTAAAATTCAACTAAACATACATAAAAAAAAAGCTCAATCATCTCTTTTTATTTCTTACTATGTTGAGATATTTTAGGATATAAGGAGCATTTTTTCCACATGTGTCATCGAGATTAGATTACCGTGCATAAGATCAGAATGAGCTTTACTTTATGGTAGTGTTTACTATTTTCAATATGCTTTGTTAGTAGTAACTCAAACTGAAATAAAAACCAACCCCATTAAGCAACGTCAACTTCACGTGAAGAAACGCTGCATTTTTTTCGTTTTTTAGCAAAAAATTTAGTGCTTTTCTCCTTGCACTACGTAACACAAAAGAGTTGACAGATACACCAAGCAAATGTAACAAACTCGCACTGTAATTTCAAATAACTTACTAGTTGTGCTGGTCGTATTGCTAGTAACAAGTGCTGCAAAAGGATTTTGTCCAAACTGTTCTTGAGCGGCATTAAGCATTGGTTCTTGGATATCTTGATACATCCGTCTCAGAGCGTTGTAACCACCTGGAATACTTTCCAGATTGCTCATTGCCCTATGTAATACGATAGATTTATCAAAAAAAGAAAGAGGAAACGTTACTAGCAATGCAATGAGATTGCCCTAGTCTCAATATCTAAAAAGTCACCCATTAATTTTTGTTTACACAAACGAGGATACGAAATAAAAAGCACTTAAACGTTTTTGGAAAAGTTTAGTAACGCGAAATTTGAATCGATATGAAACGGTTATCAGTAAAGCAGTTTTAGGTAAATCAAGTCAAATCAGCAGACATGGAATGAGATGTCTTAAGCAGGGAATGATAAGTGTTTAAATCTTTCATATCCATAAAATTTCCAATTGCAAGCAAGGTAACCACAAAATTGCGCACGCTATGTAGAGTAACCAAGATGACGACATCATCTAGGTTACTCTACATTACTTAGCTTGGTGGTTGAATGCTTCTCCATTAAAACAACGGATAATTCTAAGTACCACAAAGCATGCGCACCTGTCTTGGTTTCGCATCATTTCTTGAAGCATGGCTGGATTTCTTGCCAACTCTAACGTTTGTCGCATTATTTGAGGATTATTCATCATGTGGGTAATCTCGGGGTTGCGCTAAAAATAATACTGACGATAATCGAGGAAATATTCAAAATTTTTAGAGGCTATATTCGTTATAACTAGGCATTCTGCGCACATGTCGGTTATTACCACGTGATACTCATTTTGAGATCTGCTTTTGTGGGGTTTTATTCCCGGTCAAGTCATACAAGAAACTTCAAAACAGCATGCATAGATATGCAACTTTTTTGTCAGGTGCTTAGGAAAATAGATCGACGAAAGAGATATGTTAAATAATGGAGCTTATCACTTAATAATGGATTACACAACGTGTGCCTTAAAGACCAGTTGTCTCATATTTTTGCTAATGTATCACGCAGAGAGCTTGCTGTGCTTAAGAGGAAAACAAGCATCTTTCCGGGAGATACAATGCTCATTTCAAATAGCAAGTGGGTAAACTATGCATCCTGTCAATCCCCAAGTGAACCAATAGATGCTGTTCTGTTCAATACAACTGCTACTAAAACTCAACGTAACATTACCAACACTTGAAATAGAACTAAAAAGTGTAAAACTATTTAAACAAGAATTAAAACAATAGCGCTAAAATTCACCTCCATTAATTCTTGCATCTGAGGATTACTGGTCATCATTTGTTGCAAAATTTCAGGATTTGACATCATACTTTGAACAAATGGGTTTTCCATAATCTGCTGTAAAGCCTGAAATACATTTGCGTATAGCAAATGAATTGCATTACAATATATCAGTAATGCCATATATCAGTTCATAACAATTGAGTGCGCACACCGACATTACTCTATAAATTAGATAAGTGAAATTACTGTGACATTAAATGTACATAAGATTTGATGAATGTCTTCAACAAAGCGTATTATTGTTATCAGGTTTTTGGAAGAGATATGAATGATAGGTGCTCAAAATCGACATGGCCGAGCCATACCGCGAGCAGGTGACAGATCCTAGGTGACGGGTTCGATTCGCGGATGGAGCCGATCGCATTCGACATATTTAACGGGTGGCTGCTGACTCGAAGAACGCAAGCTCACTTCGCAGTCTCCCTCAATTACGGTTGAATTTTCAGTTCAATATAATTTCAAAATAACCACAGTTAGTAATTTAAAAAAAAAATCAACTCAAATAGAATAATAACTAATTTGCTTCATAGATTAGCCCAATTTTATGGACGAAACTTTCACTTCTAACTAACTGCTTGCCGTTTAACATGCAGGCATAAACTTTTTATCAGTACCGGACATTTTTTGCAAAAATCATTTCAGGAGCCATGATGGCACAATGGCTCAAGGCATCACTACCGATGTAGGAGATTTGGAATTCAATTCTCTGGCCGGCCAAATCAGACACAGTGTCGTCAATAGCTGCGATGTTTTTTCGGAATTGTGCTGTCTAGGTGCTAAGCCGTGGAGATGGGCCCTGCCATTAGCACTAGTTACACGCTTTGGGAGTAATACCGTGAACATCAAAATTTAATTTAATCACTACAATGCAAACCTGTGGGTTTGACATAATTTCACGCTGAACTTGCTGCTGCATTTCTGCAAAGTTGCCAGATCCCATTGCACCCAAGTTTTCAAACATATCTACAACAAAACAATTGATGTGCAATTGAATGACTGACCAATATATTGATTATATATTTCTCTACTTCCATTTTTAAAGTAAAACACTTCTTATGTGTTACTATCACCAACATCAAAAACAAAAAATTTGTAAAAAATGGCTCTTAATAATAAAAAATAGGAAGGAGTCTTACCAAACGATAAAAATACGAAGTCATATTGCATTGAAATTTCAAAAACAAAGGTTGCATAGGGTGCTTCAAAAATAAGGTAAACATTTTTTTATGGAAATGTTAGTGGGCTACCCTCCCAAATCTCTCCATTTACTATAAAAACACTCTGTGTAAAATATTTTTGAAAAAAATGAATGTTTGGGGGTTCCCCAAGCCCCCTAATTTTTTGATTTTTTGACGCTAAACCGTAAAGTGGAAATGGCTGTAATTTGAAAGTCTTTCATGCAAATATAGGGTTGCTTGGGTTTATTTTTATCAGCATGATGAGCACAATAGGATAATGCAATTAAAAAACGCATGTCAACATTTTCTGAATATCAAAAAATTTTAATCACATGCTAAAAAGTTGATAAAACGTCGAAATTTTACTTGTTTGTCGTCGAAGTTTTGTAGTTGTTTGTTGTAGCAGCAGCAGTATTCTATCTTGAAATTAATAAACTTGAGCTCACACAACCATTGTCACTCTAGTATCTCTACCATCAAGTGTTACATGTTGTCTATTTAAATCAATGATTCTTTGGTAACCATGAGCTACTCATTGTTTCCCAATTACTGTTACAGTAGTGCGTTCTTTGGTGGTTTGCAAAAATCTTTGCGGTGCTGAGACACGACTTGCAAAAGATACTGCAGTTGCTCTTTTTCTTTTGTCAAACGCCCAGAAAAACTTAGTACTAATGCCACACTTCGTTCTGCATGGTCATTTGTAACAGCTAATGATTTAATGATTTTGCGGAAATCATTTGCGGAAATCTTTTGAGATTTTGAAGTCTTCATTTTCATTCCATTGAGCCATTGGAAGGTGAAGGAATGAATATGGAAGGTTTAGCTTTTGAAACAACGAACATGTGTTGAAACTAGCAAAATCTGCCAGGTTTTGCTGGTAATAGTATTCAGTGAGACAGAAGCTTTCTTCACTGGAGTCTCTTTCTCCTTTGGTTGCAGAATTGCTTGTGCCATCTTTTTCTTAATGCTTGGAATGACACCATCATCAAAGAGTGAAAGACCAACCAACTCCTCTGAGAGGTACCGTAAATGGCGAACCATCTTTTCAGTTGTCACTTCAGAAGAGACAAATCACTGTTTGGAGCTTTCACAGCAAGTGGAGCAGTGATCCATTCTTTGACATAAATTCTCGAAAAAAATATGCACAAATCTCGAAGTCCTTTCTGTTCATGGGAAGTTAAACGAAATTGGCTACGGAACATCCACACTTTGAATGTGCAGATGACCTTGGCCAACCATCGTGCATGATGGTTAGCTGCAGGGACTCGAAATCTGGTTCCACGAGACGGTGATCTTCCAAGGAACAGCAATGTCAACTCCATATGCTCTCTGTAGTCATCTCTTGGCTGTCTCTATAGTCATCACTCCCTCAATAAACTTTATCATTTCTTCCTGGATATCCTCTACACCACTTGCTGCTACCTCATCTGTGGAAGCATCTTCATACTTGGCCTGATCTATAAATTCCCAGTTATCTTTGAAGCGTTTGAAAATCTGTATATTTGGGGATGATGATGATGGCAGTACTTTCTTAAAAAGCTGCGGCAGCAATCAGTTTAAGTATGTGGTGTAGGCACGCTAAATATAATAGGTCACGACTGAGCAGCTGTTCAATCATGACACAAGCTCCATTAATTCGACCAGTGTTTGCACTTGTGGTGTCAAAACATAATGCCTGAACACTGTCTTGTAGACTCCCAATTTTTCAGCGCTTGATAGACAGCACTTGCTTGAGCCTCCCCAGTTCCAGCTACAATAATTGGTACTGACAAGAGCTGTGTATCTTCTCCAAACGACACAAGTATTGGAAGACGATCTACCCTTTTCTTGCCAGTCAAATCACGAAGAAGTTTTTCATCCCAGTGAACTGCCAAAGGTGCATTGGGAGAAAAGTTCTTCAAAATTTCATCTGCGAATTGCTCCCTATGGCTACGTCTGCTGCGTCTTATGCTGGCCGCACTCAAAGTGAAATCCTGAATGTTGTGTCCAAGGCTTTTGGCAGTTTCACCGACAATAAACATAGCAGCTCTGTCAGAAACATTTGCACGATCTAGACGTAATGATAAAGCAGGGGTAAGAATTTGCTTTCGCCTACGCATTGGGGGTAGCAAAGAAACACCTGAAAATCCAGCCATATTTTCATCATCTAAAGTCAAATCTTCAGTAGTTGAACTAGAACTGTCTTCTAGAATTATTAGCATATTTGATGCTTCAGCTTCTTCATCTGCTTTTTCTTTTCGCTCTTTATGTTTTACCAAGTCAACTTGGTTTTTCTTCTGCTTTTTTACTAAGTTAGCATCTACGCCACCCATACATCTTTGACGCCCCTTTTCACGTTGGGCCATGAGAAATTGTTTATCTTCCTCAATTGTCATCATGTTTGGGGCATTCGCATGAGCAACATCAAAGAGATCATCCAAAGATTGCTTAAATTTTTCTTCATGTGCTTTTTGAGTGATAGATTGTCTCTTTTCATGCTTCTGCAAATTTTGCCAGCTGTAAAAGAAAGACTCAAGCTTCTTCATAGCATTTCTCTTTTGCTTTGTCGGAATGCCAGCCTTTTCCCAAAACAAAAAGATCTTCTCAATTGTTAATGTTGCTGCTATTCGAATCGTGTGCTGCACTTTTCGGTGAAGATACAGAAAGTGACCCAAAGCTTGTCTGTTGGAAGGAAGCTTAGACCCTGATATGTCTACAACATACGAATCCAAAAGATAATTTTTACGTTATGAGTTAGATGAGAAATTTGCAAGGGACAATTTAATGTTTCGACTATAACAAAAGTCTCGTCAGCCTTGCTACGCACAGCCAATTCAGGCTAAACTCATTCCACACTGTAAAGACTCTTTTTTGCATTGCTTTACCTGGACATCTCGACTTCATCTCTTTTCTAGGTTGTGCCCTATTTTTAGCAGGCGACTGGCCCCAAACAACAATACCCAATGAAAGAACCTATAACTACTAACCTCAAACTAAGTTACCGGTAGCCTAACTAGCCCACATCACTAGAAGCCCCCATGGCAACCCACTCATTTGCAGCTGCAGACGCGTTTCGACCTTATTATGGTCTCATCAGTGCAGCATAGCAACCTTCCACCTTCCTGAAAAAAAAAATTCTAACCTTCAAAACAACTACACACCCCAAATCTAAGCCTCTACTCGTTCTGCTCAAGGTAGAACATTTGAAATAAAACCTTCAGGGAATTAGTACATGCGGGATTATGATGTCACAGATTCCCTGCAAACAATCGACAAGAATAGAAATGACCGGTTGGTTTAAACTTTATTTTCACCTGTATATAAAAGTGTATAAAACATTATATATACACTTATACACTTTTATATACAAAACATTATATAAAAGTATATAAAAGTGGATGGTTCAATTCCCACCTGTATGGGGGAGTACCATTTTCCATTCCATTAAAAGACTGTACTCTTATTGCTGGAGCTATTCTTACCCTGACACATTGGGCTTTGTTGTTGGCTGACTTTGTTGTGCCTATCGGAAAAGTATAGGATAGAAGAATTCTATTTGACTTACATATCCTTCTTTGTATCATCTTGCTGGATCCTGTAACTGTACACGCAGTTCGATAAACGTACCGGTATATTGATGTTTTAACTACCAATAAGCGCTGACGTTCACTGTGTTTTCTGGGCTGCATGCGCAGACACAGTGCCCGCCTTGTCCCCCGCTTTTTCACGGGAAAACGGGTTGGGCAGAAAGGTTTTTTGCAGGTTTTGGTAACTGGTATAGTTACAAACCATAAGCAAAAAATTCCTTCTCAGCTTACCGGGAAAATAATGTTTAAACCAACCGGTCATTTCTATTCTTGTCGATTGTTTACAGGGAATCTGTGACATCATAATCCCGCATGTACTAATTCCCTGAAGGTTTTATTTCAAATGTTCTACCTTGAGCAGAACGAGTAGAGGCTTAGATTTGGGGTGTGTAGTTGTTTTGAAGGTTAGAATTTTTTTTTTTCAGGAAGGTGGGAGGTTGCTATGCTGCACTGATGAGACCATAATAAGGTCGAAACGCGTCTGCAGCTGCAAATGAGTGGGTTGCCATGGGGGCTTCTAGTGATGTGGGCCAGTTAGGCTACCGGTAACTTAGTTTGAGGTTAGTAGTTATAGGCTCTTTCATTGGGTATTGTTGTTTGGGGCCAGTCGCCTGCTAAAAATAGGGCACAACCTAGAAAAGAGATGAAGTCGAGATGTCCAGGTAAAGCAATGCAAAAAAGAGTCTTTACAGTCTGGAATGAGTTTAGCCTGAATTGGCTGTGCTTAGCAAGGCTGACGAGACTTTTGTTATAGTCGAAACATTAAATTTCTACTTTGTTTTCTTGTTGCAACTGCCATTGTTCACTCAGAGCACACAGCGTTCAGTACACTACAAAACTATGCTCTATTCAATACGTAAATAGTATTGTTGATAATACAAGTAATCTGTGAATAGAAAGAGTGATTACAGAATTATTCCAAGTTTCTTCGAGTTCGTCTTAATAGGTAGACAGTTGGTAAGCTCTGTCATAGTCTTTTAGTTAAGTGATATGTATCCTATGTTCTATTCCAGTTTTAGTGCTGCACTGCTGCAGCTATCTCCTATCTGCAACTCGAAAGGGCGACAAAAAACGTGACTCCTAACTCGTCACCCAATTAGGCTGGTGCTAAGGAGTAAACTGCATCTGAACCAGTGGCCAGTTCTGCCGTTCAGAGCCAAGACTACAAGTTCAAAAGCCCTGAGAAGGGAGAAGAGCAATCACTTCTGTCATTTATCTTAATAGTGACAAATTGAACAAAATGTCATTCTCCACATTGTACCAAATTCAAAAGTAATTTTTTTCATAAATCATTCAGCAGTTTCTTAATTTAAAAACAGGATACTTTGATTAGATAGATGGCGGGAGTTAAATGCATAAAGGTTATTGCTCGAATCAGGTTTTTACGTTTTAAAAAAAAATGTATATTACATCCACTTAAAACAAAAAAATCGAATATCAAAAAAATGTTGACGTGCGTTTTTTAATTGCATTATTCTATTGTGCTCATCATGCTGATAAAAATAAACCCAAGCAACCCTATATTTGCATGAAAGACTTTCAAATTACAGCCATTTCCACTTTACGGTTTAGCGTCAAAAAATCAAAAAATTAAGGGGGCTTGGGGAACCCCCAAACATTCATTTTTTTCAAAAATATTTTACACAGTGTGTTTTTATAGTAAATGGAGAGATTTGGGAGGGTAGCCCACTAACATTTCCATAAAAAAATGTTTACCTTATTTTTGGAGCACCCTAGTATACTTACGAAGATACTGGTAGATTGGCACTCATAGTCTACAATGATCATAGCTAAGATTTGTGTGGCAAAAAATTGCGATTATAACTTAATGCTGGTTCAAATTCTTTTTTAAATTGGTCAAACTGCTTACTCATGAGCAGAGCATCAACTACTACGAAAAAAACACATTTTATCTAGTTATATGCTGATGATGAAAGTGAGTCCTCATCTTCATGTGGAGACATCCACCATTGAGTCAGTGAGGTCCAATAGTTACATACCATCACAAAATAGCAGTACACAGGTAAAACTTACTTAAACCAAATGGTGGAGGAGTAGTAGTGTTGGTTGAAGTGTTGCTTGGTGAAGTTGTGATAGTGGTAGATGGAGCTGATGCAGTTCCACTATTTGTAGCTGCAGGTTGAGAAGCTTTTGGGGCAGATTTAATTACGAGATGTACTGTATGTCCATCTTTGATATTATGTTTTTCAAGAGTATCGGTGTCTCGAAGAATTTTTCCAGAATAAATCAAAACCAGTTGTTCTTCACTTGCTTTGAACTTTTCTGAAGCCTTTGCTTTCAGCTAAAACAGTTAACAAATAAGACATTTGGGGTCAATTATATGCAGAAATTATTTTCTACATAAAAAAAACGTGATTTTTATTTATTCTTACATTCCACCCATTTAGTAGTTGTAGCCTACAGCTTTCTCATAAAAATGTCTTTTGTTTTAAAGAAAAATTGATGCAAAAAAAAAAACAAATTCACTGATTAACAAAATCACAAGCTGGCACTTCACTCGACTTTTTGGCATGATTAATATATTTCTTGTCAAGCTATTAGCATTTGAGCACACTTAGATTGGACTATAATTTGGCCGAAAAATTCGGAGGATTAACGTAATAAGCTGCATGAACAAAGTTTTGACCATACCAGGAACCATAGTTGTGTTTGGTATACAGCACAAAACTGCGTTTATCAATCATTACTGATTTTTAAACACTATTACTTCTCTTTCTTGCTCTCGTAGCATATATATATTTACGCAATATTTGCAATTTGATGAGGTAAACTGCTTGGTGCTACTTGATGTGACTAACCGTTTTGTGCTAGAAAAACTAGATTGTATGACCAGTTAGGTCATACTAAAGACATATAATATATAATAAAACGGCAATCACAATCTACCAGTGACTTAAGACTAATAGAGCAGTTTAATTGTGCAAGACTAAGCAGTTTAATTGTGCAAGACTAAGCTTGGAAAAACTTCGCTAACAACAACTTATCTTCTACTTCTACATTTTTTATCTTCTACTTTGGAGCTTTTTGTAAATACAAGCTTTAAAACATATTTTCAGAAAATACATTCCAAAATCTTGTCACCATATCAATTCGTTTTAAAAACAGGAATCTTGAAACAGAAGTAGCAAAAAAATGTTAATGTGCAAGCTTTGGAAAAAATGATCATCAGCATTCCACTCTATTAAGCTGGAGAGCGACTCATTAGATAAATTGGGGGCAAAGAAATTAAATATCAGCAAAAATACAGCATTAAACTAAATCACAATAGAAATTACTTACATCTTTAATCAACACGTCAGAGTCAACAGAAAAGTCAACTTTTTCCTTTGGAGTTTTTAAAGTTATTGTAAATGTGGTAGATTTTTCTTCTGCAGCCATATCTTCTTTACCATCTCCCATATTATTACACTAATTTTATAATAGTTTATCACTATATAATACTAATCACAGCAAAAAACTAATGCACACCTGTCAATTTTGGTGAAACATATTAATTTTTCAAGTAAAAGTAGTTCTTCGAAGAAATCATAAATCAAAGTTACATCCATAGAAATCTATCATACAATTGCAAAAAATAACAAGAAGACAATCAAAATGCCAAGTAATTCAACAAAGAATTGTTTTCTTAATAGTATGTCAGTTAAGGCTTAAGGGTCTTCGGCAGAAGAAAAAGCTCTATGACTTAGTCAGAGCAGAGCATATGATTTAACAGCAGATTAAAACAGAATTAATTTAATGTGTTATGAAATTACATACATATATGTATACAAACTATACATACATGTTAAAAAGTTTTTAAATTTTTTCCCAATAATGGCAAAGCATAGTATGACAAAAGTTTTGGCAACAAATTTACAGTTAGGCCTGAGCTCAGCTAGACCACAAGTATATTCACCGAACACAGACAACTGACCGCCGTCAACTGACTGCCAGGACAACTGACCGCCATGCAAACTGACCGCCACTACAACTGACAGCAAAAAACAGCTCCATGCGCTGTATCGCAGCGAAAATGTGCTTCGTGCGCTGAATAATTTGACAAGGCTCAAAAACAGACTCACAGCAGGGAGTAGGTTCAATCACGTTAGATTCGGTTCGGGTTAGGTTTGGATTAGGTTCGATTAGTTAGAGTTAGGTTTGGTTGAATAGAGTAAGGTTCGGTAGGTTAGAGTCAGGTTCAGTTGGCTGAGTAAGGTTCCGTTGGGATTAGATGTGGTCAGGTTAGGTTTGGTTGGGGTTAGATCCAGTTAGGGACTGGTTATGTTCATTCAGGATTTGTTGTAGTTCCACATGGCGAAAATTCTTGTCAACAAATTAGGCGTTTTTGACGGTCAGTTGTCCTGGAGGTCCGTTGGCAGCAGTCAGTTGAATTGCAGTCAGTTTGCGGCAGTCAGTTGTCGTGTACCGATATTCACACCATACTGATCAGCACTTCACCTCGCAGTGCACTACCGTACGTGGTTGGAAAAACTACTTTACCAGAACAGTAAATACCATCAGCTTCCACCGATGTGATGTTCTCCGGCTTCAGTGGAAACTGTTGCCGACATCGTGTCAAATCTGATCGACCTGAGATCAAATCCATGACATCTTGCACCAATAACAATGTGCTTTACTCAGGAACTCAGCTAGCCTATTGTTTTCAAATACCAGTAATCAAAACTTATCTTATGAACAGTACTGCTACTGATACAGGTGAAAGGTTTACTGTATTCTGTATCATATGGTACAATGGTATGAGGAATGTGAACAATCCACCGACAGTCTGACAGTATACACAGTGGCAATGACAATGGTGATGTCATAAGATACCAGTAACCATGTTAATGGCAAAATGAGAACATCACACCTACAATATACATTCTTAGATCTACACCTACCAATACCAGTTTATATACAGTTTAAATACTGTACACTACTACAAGTATCAGTATGGTACTCCACCATACTAACTAGTCCTACCAGTATACACTACTCTTATTAGACAGTACAACCCAGTGATCATAGATCCAGCTGCTATGATGTTAGTAGATGCTGGTTCGCTTTTTATCACATTTCTCTCACAACTACCGTGTCACGCTAGATAAATACTCTCAACAGCCTAATGAATAACAGACTGACTGAGGCTATTTTCAAGTCATTTACCTGAAAACTAATGCAATTAGCTACCGGCAAGCTTTTCATCAAACCTATCACACAGTGATATAAGATCTGTAATCTACCAGTATGTTACTGCACATTACACAGTAGCCTACACCCAAAGATGGGCATGATCTTGATGTTCAAAACCATGTATTTCAAGTGATCTTAATTTTGAAGATCACGATCATCATCTGCTGCAAACGTTTCCACCAAGGGTAACTCAATGGCAGGAGCGTATTTAGGGAGGCACTGTGCCATGCCCCCCACCCCCCTTTGACTCTGCCTCTTAGTAAAAAAGAACACAACTAATGGTGTCAAGTGGCTGAAACATGCCAGACTCTTTTGATGGTTTCTGTAGCTCATGACAAGGGGCCGATCTAGGGGGATAGGATGAGGGGTATGCATTTCCCCATCAGCCATTTTCTAAAAATGTTTTTGATATACACAATTTTTCCATAATTTTGCGAAGATGTGCACACAAAATGCATCATATTTGGCGAAGCACTCAGAATTAGGGTCAAAATTTGCCTGAAAATTATTCAAAAAGCACTAAAATAGCCATTACCGATACAGCATGTAAAATTTATAAATTTTCCAGGGAAGCACCCCCTAAACTCCTCTAAAACTTTTCTTGTTTCTCAATTAGCTTCAAATTTGTTCTGCCAAAAAAAAATATGCTTGAAAAAAATGTGGAAATTATGCCCTCCCCATTTTAAAATTTCAAGCTACGCCACTGCTCAGTGGAATAAGGAGTTCGTCTTTGAGGGCAAAGATCTTTAAGTTGAAGCACATAATGGCTGGAACTCCATCTCATAATCTCAGGAACACCGACACCATAGCATACTGTATATACTGGATCAAACATTGCAGCGTAGTAAAATTGTGGAAATGGATGTAAAATGTTCTTTATATAAACAGAACTTCAATTCAATCATTTTTTATGATACCTTAGATAAGCCAAGTAACCAGGGGTGCTGAGAGAAAATCTGCGCCCTGGGCAGTGGGGCAGAGATATATATACTTCGGGCCTCCTCCGCCAGTCCGCTTTGTCGACCTTTTTTTGAAATAATTAGGATAAGTGTTATGAAGTGACTTCAACTGCGAGCCATTACCCCTTTGCACAATCCTGCCGGTAGTACCGGTAATACGCCACTGAAATATTAAAAATATTCTTTCAATTGTAATTTTCATGCAACAGTTTTATGTCCTTCCAACTGGCTAAGTCCCAATTAAAATTAGGGTACATTTTTTGAAAATGTGAATACGTAATTATCTGTTAACTAACAGCAAGTTAATGGGTAAGGTACAAGGTACATTGTACAACTTCAGAGCAAGACAACACAGTAAGAGCGACAACTGACATGAGTTAATAAATCAGACCTCAGGCAGTCTGGAGCAGGGTACCATAAGACGGAGTAACTTTGGACTGATTTTGACATATTTCTACATCTTACATCTTAACAACTACCGTAAAGCTTCTTTTTAGTACCTCAACGTAACACTTCGGGTTGAAGCTCTTCAACAATTCTTTATCAACTCATGACCTAACTTCTTTCTGGTCGTAGTCTCATGCCAAATTTTAGTCCAAAGTTACCCTGCTAACAGAGGAACTTTGGACTAATGCAAATTTTGGATTGTAATCAAACCTTTCTAGATTTCTGACTAAATTCGCATAGCAATGAGGTTACTTCGAACAAAAAAAGTTTAGGGTTAATGTTTCAGTCCAATTTTAATTATTAAAAAAATGGTGGGGACTTCTTTTTTTCGCATGTTTCAGGTAATGTTTTAAAGTTTACAAAAAAAAATGTAGACAACCTGGAGTACATAATTCAAGTTTATAAGTAGTAAGCGTCGAAAAATTATGGGCACAGAGCCTGAGCGAATCTGGAGTCTGGCTGCATTTTTGGATTTGGGGTGGATTCGAATTTTAAGATTAGTCAACAAAAAGGACTCCACAGCGGATTTGGAGTCCAAGTCTTTGGACTCAGAGTGGATGCGGAGTTTTTTTTTTGTGACTCCACCCATGTCGAGTCTGCAGTGCAGCATACTGGTAGTGGTTTTAAATGTCGTTTATATGACGGTTATAATTGCAAGGTCATTGGTTCAACTCCCACCCAAGCATTGTTGTTGCATCTTTGGATAAGTTGCTTATTTTATATGAAACGCATGACTGCTATAGTGTAAATTCATCACAAAATTTATAGAAACACTGCAGGAGTCCAATAATGTAGTAAGCTAAAGTCTAGGAACACTACAGGAGTCTAATAACGCCATAAATTCTATAGTTCAAAGTTACCAGTACCTCGCAGTCTAAAGTTACCCCGTCTTACGATACCGGTATGTATAATAAAAACCCCATGAAAGTGAAATGACTATTATAAGCTCATGGGTGGCCATAAAACTGCCCAAAGTGAGCAGAAGTCAAACATAGAGTTTTAGAAAAACAACACAGGTAGGCTAGGCCTTAATAAACTGTAAAATTCTTAAGCATTAATGCAGCGTTTGCGGCCAGACCACTCAAACATGCTGAGCCCCAGTACTTTGTACCCCTTGCTCCTCCTCTCACCAGCCCAGCGAGTAATTACCGGTTTCTCTAATTATGGAATAGTACCGATATGGAATAGCCTGCCATACTATTCCATAATTGTAGTTGGTCGGGAGATTGTAGTTGGTTTGAAATTACCTTAAAAGTCTTGTAGTTGATTTACAAGTACCTTGTAGTTCCTTGTGCTGTTTTCAACGGTTGCCAGTAACTTCGCCACATGGTAACTTCGCCACAGTAACTTCGCCACATGGTAACTTCGCCACACTTTCATACATTGAAAATTTACATTGCCTACACCGAAACAAGACTTTAAATTCCCGGTTGCCGTACAAAATTTTATCGGGCTTTTCGAGTTACTTGGTAACTTCGCCACATAAGCGAAACTGTGGGGTAAGATGTGGGGAGAGAGGTGTGAGAGAGTGCATGGGGTGAATAAGGAAGTGTGTTGGGGTGTAGGGGGAGGTCAGGGGAGCTGTGGGAAGAGATATGGGGGTGTGGGGGGCGATGTAGGGAAATGTGTTGGGGTGTTGGGGGAGGTAAGGAAAGATGTGTGGGGAGTGGAGAAGTGTGGGGAGGGTGTGGTAAAGTGTATGGGGTGAGTGGGGAAGTGTGTTGGCGTGTGGGGAAAGGATGTGGAGAGGGTAATGGGGAAGATGTAGGAAAATGTGTTGAGGTGTGGGGCCCCAACACACTTTTAATTCCCCACATCTCCCTACCCTTACCTTTCCCTACATCTCCCCTTACCTCCCCCACACCCGATCACACTTTCCTGCACCTCCTTTCATACCTCCTCCCACATCCCTCCTTCCTCCCCCCACATCCCAACACATTTTCCTACTATCCCCACATCTCCCTTCACCTTCTCAAAGTGTGGCGAAGTTACCATGTGACGAGGTTTCTGTGGCGAAGTACACCCGATCACACTTTCCTGCACCTCCTTTCATACCTCCTCCCACATCCCTCCTTCCTCCCCCCACATCCCAACACATTTTCCTACTATCCCCACATCTCCCTTCACCTTCTCAAAGTGTGGCGAAGTTACCATGTGACAAGGTTTCTGTGGCGAAGTTACTGTGGCGAAGTTACCATGTGGCGAAGTTACTGGCAACCTTTTCAACTACCTTGCAGTTGGTTTAAAAGCACCTTGTAGTTCCTTGTGCTGTTTTCAACTACCTTGTAGTTGGTTTAAAAGCACCTACTAGTTCCTTGTGCTGTTTTCAACTACCTTGTAGTAGCTATAAAAGTATCTTGTAGTTCCTTGTGCTGTTTTCAACTACCTTGCAGTTGGTTTAAAAGTACCTTGTAGTTCCTTGTAGTGTTTTCAGCTACTTTGTACTTGATTTGAAAGTACCTTGTAGTTCCTTGTAGTGTATTCAGCTACTCTGTACTTGGTTTAAAAGTACCTTGTAGTTCCTTGTGCTGTTTTCAACTACCTTGTAGCAGCTATAAAAGTATCTTGTAGTTCCTTGTAGTGTTTTCAAGCATTTTGAAGGTTTGAAAGTACCTTGTAGTTCCTTGTGGTGTTTAGTAGGACCCCCATACATCTACGTTCAATTAGGGTAAGGTTTGGACTGTTTGGTTACGGCTAGGTTTGGTTAGGATTAGGTTCAGACTGTTCGGTTAGGACTATACAGCTATAGGTTCAGTTAGGGTTGGGTTCGGTTAGGTTCGGCTAGGGTTTGGTTAGGGTTATCTTAGGTCAGGGTTAAGTGGCAACATCGAAATTGATCATAAAGTATGCTTGAGATAAAACAAGAAACACTCGGGAGTCTCGTTGGCTTCGTTGAACTATGGTGTGACAAAAGTTCTGTGACGAAGGTTCCACGTGACGAAAGTTCTGGCAACCAGTGTACCATGGGTAAGGGCATCAGAATTTTGCACTGTTTTAATTAAAACTAGTCACTAGGCTCAGACAAGTCATTAATTTCTTAGCTTGACTAAGGTATTGGTGTTCAGTACTTGAGCAAGCTCGAACTGGACTAGCCTACCGATACAGGTTTACAGCTGCAAGTTCACTCTTGTTTAGATGTGCTTATTTACAGCCTACCAGTACTATTTACAGAATTAGCCTCTGCCTATTCATCCTACCATAGTCTACAGTCAAGCTTAGCATTTTTAATGGGGCCCCATCACAGTTACCAAGTACCGGTACAAAAGTTTTGTTTAAAAAATGGATAGGCCTACAGGATAAGATAAAATAAAAGAATGCTTTCTTTTCCAGTTTCTTGATTTCCGGTACTAGTCCAACAATGTCTCTATATTAGCTAAGCATGTCTAAAGTCTAATCATGATCTAATCATAATAGTCTACCGTCTAATACTAATGGTCTACCTACAATTGCACAATAAAAAGTTGACAACGCATCTGATCTCGCACAAAAAAGATTACAAAACTTCGAATTCTCTCGAATCATATTTATTTGTCGTGCAGTTTTTTTAGTTTGTTAAAAGGTATTTTTATAGTCACAAGTTCAGCAGAAACTCGAGCTAGTACTATTTTATTTTTAATTATGAACAGGGGGGGTTGCAAGAAAAAAATTTGGGATCGGGGCAAAAATCAAACAGTCACATAATACAGCATTAACTTTCTTAGCTTACAAATTTTCGTAAAGGTAGGCTACAAGTAGCCTGTTTCCATGTCCAAAAATCGTGGGCTTTTGGCTCGCGGGCTTTGCTGAAAATTCACGGGGTTTTCTAGCCCACTTTCGTTGCGCGTTTCCATGTCCAAAATGCTAAGAGTGGGCTTTGAATGCTGAACTGTGTAGAATCTGTGACTCTCTTAGCAGTCTTTTTTACCTGACCGTCGTTTTTTTGTTTTTTTTTCCTTTCTGTGCTGTATGTGTGTGTGCTTTTTTTCTTTATTTGATAAATCTCTATTGTCGGGTGCTGCAACCATGCTTCTCATGTTACTTTTCTTGATCTTCTATTCTACCCATGCATGTAACAACGTTTATCGTTTTGTTGCTTCTTCCTTTTTCTCGTGCTGTCCAATTATACTGTATGTTATTTATGCATATTATTCTTGTGTTGACGGTACGGAAATAAAAGACACTAACTAACTGAGCTAAATTACCGGTAGAGGCGCATAGTGAAACAGTCTAGCAACGATGTAACATAATTTTTCTTGGCATGATTAGCGTCGGTAATGCTGAAGCTATCGTCTTTTATCGTATCAAAATTAAAAGCTGCTTAGTAAGGGTGCTTAAACAATGCATCTTCGCAATTTACTCCTCCATTTCAAAGCGCTTCGCCTATTTCCACCTAATCTGTTCCTCACTAACTCAAAACTTACGCATTAAATCATCCCAATTTGAAGCAGCATAACCTCAAACCATGCCCAAATGATCCCCATTAGGATTCTTACTTAGATAAGAGCTGATAAAATTCTTTTGCATTTTTTACAAGGTATTAGCAATAATGAGCTGCTGGTTAGTAGACGTACCAGTAGTTAACACCAGGGCTGCGAACTTGAACTCGATCATTTTGCCGAACTCGAAGTTGAACTCGCATAAAACTGTTCGAGTTCATCAGAAAGATATTTAAACTGTTGAAAAGAAATAAAAGATCACTACGAAATATAGTTTGTTGTTTAAGCAGTCACAATCCGTGTAAATTAAAGTTACGATTTTATCAAAAGAAAAGCTGCATGTCGTTTATTTGTCCATGCCATTGCGACCTATATTTTTATCTTTTTAATTGCAAGAGCACCGGCGGTAAAAAAGTTGCCGCGATTTTGGATATTCATCTGCCTAGGCCTTGTTGCACTGTGCTCTATCTTGTCGTCTCGTGATACCTAACGAAGAACTATGTAAAAAATTGTCTGTAAATATAATCATGGTAGTAGATCGAAACTGGAGTGTCTTCCCGTGCAAGCAGGTGCCGTTTTTGAGATATAACCGTTTGAATATTGAAAAATTTTAGCGGATGAATACTATTGCGCTTAAAGCGCATCACTGCTTTTTCGTCATTAGGTGTTGCCGTGTTGGTTGCTAAATGTTTTTTGCTCAGTGTTCGATAACATTTTAAACTGAAGTAGAAAAAAATATCTGATATATTGATTTTTAAGTTAAATTGTAAGCTGAATTTAATTATTTTTGTATAATTTTTAAATGAAGTGACAGCATCTAACTCATAAAAAATTAACTTATGCAAGTTAAAATTTGGAAACATGTTCTTATCAGCTGTTTCGTCATAGTTACGCCAAACAGCTGATCAAGGTAAAACAACGAAATAGTGGAACTGGCAGTCAACAAGTGCTAGTGGCGCAAACTTAGGTAGGTTTAGCTGCTGAAATGTAGAGATTGATAAAATTAAAAAGTTGAAGCGGTATTATTATACCTTTTGAAAAGTCAGTTAGCCTAGCTTATCGAAATGACTTATAGGTTTACGTGCAGAAACGTCATATAACCTACGTATCTGTATACTGTGTTGCTGGATAGGTTTGTGAGGAAATGATGAAAAAAAGTCAGACTATAATTACGTGCTTTTTGTGGTAATCCAGTATCTGGGTGCAATTCCTACGGACAGACTAGTTTTCCATACTGCTCAGATGGGCGAGTGATTAGAGCGTCCGCCTCGGGAGCTGCAGACTTGGGTTTGATTCCAGGTCGGGTCAAACCAATGACTGTAAAAATGGTATTCACAGCTTCCCTGCTTGACGCTCAGCATTAAAGGGACAGTGTGGAGAACAAGCCGGCAAGTTTACTTGTTGTGCCGTTTGGAAATGCACTTAGCGGGATTCCCCCATCTTGGTGTTGTTGACAGATGGCCGGCAACTCCTCAGCGAGCTCGTATAGCGCATTGATCGCTTTCTCGTGATAGGAGGATAAATATGCAACTAAATACAAAAATACTCTACCAATACTATTGGTGGTAATAGATCTCATTCAGCTTGGCGCATATGATTTTCATTTATCGGTGAGGAATAATTTAGAGAATCAATGGCCGTTAGCTCAGTTGTCAAGAGCATGCTCTCGGTGCGGGAGGTCTGGGGTTTGATTCCCGGACCGGTCAAATGATGGGCCCCGCAACTCGTTACCTGCTTCGGCGTAATACCGCGAGTATAATGAAGATTTGATTTTGATTTGATGAAATGCATAATTATTCACTATGATGACGTCTATGAAAGTGATTCAAAAAAGTTTACTGCAACAAGTTTCAGCATTCTAAAGTAATGTGCTTATAAATGGCTGAGTTTGGATTGTACTGAAAAAGTTATTGCTGCTAAAAATTTACAATTATATGGGATATAAATTCATTAACTGATCTGTCACCGAGCACCCACAGACATGGTTTTCATCAATAATGCTATTTTCGATTTACTAATGAAAGAAGTATTGAAAGGCGCGTATGTTCGAATTCTAAAAGAATATTTCCAGAAGATGATTCTCATGAAAGAATTGAAAGTTTGTCCATACAAGCGTTGCGGTCATCAAGTTCATTCAACATATGTGAAAAAAAAGAAATTAGTGACTTGACGAGGCGATGATCTCTGCTTTTCCATCCACTTCAGGAAGATGTCTTTCAATATTTTGTAAGCAATTACGACATGTTCTGTGCTACGCAAGCCTCTGCTTTCCCTACTTTTGCCCTGTTGCAGCCATTTGGTGTCTACTTTATTACACTTTATTAGCTGTACCCGTCGATTAGATTGGGAAGGTCATTTAAATACTTTGGAGAAGATAACTCCTTGGCTGCTTGCCTACGATCGTGTGAATTATTTTCGCTACGTTCCTGTCTATTTGCATGAAATGCGTGAATTTGAAAAAGCACACCCATTTGCTCTTGAGCATTTACGTGCTGGTGAATTTGCAATTCAGCAACAAGAGCGATACGGATTTTTCGCAACAGCCGCAGATCAAGTGATTGAGCAGACTGTTAACAGAGACAATAAATCAGTGTTCTTGCGTTGGAAACGGCGTATCATGCACCGAACTCTGCTCTTGCGTTGTTTGTGAAAATGATTCGGAGACCGTAATTGAAGTAGAACTAGTGAATGATGTCAGTAATGACGACGATGATAGTGATGACAACCAATTTGTAGCTAGTTGAAAAATGTTAAAATGTGTTTGTCGTAACTAAAGGTTTTATTTTAATGTAACGAAATTTAATATAGCTTATTCACACCAAATTTCTCTTTGTTTTTCAAGTAATAAGACCTGCTTATCAATGTAGCCTATAGGTGTTTTAGCTAGATACGAAATTTAGTCAATGAAAATATATTACGGTGTAAAAATTTATGTTTATATCTTTTTAAAGTAGATTGGCAGCAACGAACACTAACTAATAAAATTAATTTTCTGATCCAATAAAGTTCTTTATCGTAAAATATATTTCTTTCGAGAATTATGATGCCATTATTTAATTGCACAAAACTGACGCAAAGGGTACCGGTATGTTGTTTTTGGTTACATTAAAAACATACTTTGAAGTGCTTAATTTATACCAATTGAACTCCTTAGCGTTAACTTGATGCAGTAGTTGAAATACGTGAAGTAATGTAAAGTTATCAGCTGTTAGAGAGTAGGATAATCGCCTTGTAACCTAGAAAGTATTTGATAAAACTGGACAAAATTTGCAGGTGTGCCAGTATGTACCGTATGCTTAATTTATCCACGTCAAGTTTCACATTGTTTTTTGATGAAAATAGTGGCTAAAAAATTTATGTACACTCTGTTCAGAAAAAGTTTTTACTTATGGGTGATATGACGTCATCAACTTATGACGTCAGTGTTTGGCACAAAAGCAAATTATTGACTGAAAATGTCCCAAACTATTTTTAAGTGTTTGCAGCAATTACTCGATACATTTATTTACTATCTTGTATGATTGCGCGTTAAGCTAGCGGTAAATAACTAATTGTTGTACGTCTATTGAAGAAAAAAAAAAAATACTCCATCAAACTAGTCAAAGTTTTGCAGATGTGTTAATATGTATACTTAGATTTTCCAAGCCAAAATTCAGCTTTTTAAACCTACTATATATGAAGTTATAAGGAACTGTATATACACCCTGTCTAGCAAAAATATATTTTTTGCAAAATCTTACTTGTGAGTTATGACGTCATCAACTTATGACGTCAGTATTTGAAATAGATGCAAATTATTGACTGGAGATGTCTCCAAACTATTTCAAGTGTTTGTATTACTAACACAAGAAGTTGGAAGCAATTACTCAATATGATTATTTATTTTCTGGTCTGGTTGCGGTTTAAGCTAATGGTTAATATGTAATCATTGTAGGTCAATAGCCAAAAAACTACTGAATAAAACTGGTCGAAATTTTGCAGATGTGGTAATATGTATATTTGGATTTTTCACACCAATTTTTAGCTTGTTAAACGTACTACAACCGAAGTTACAAGGAACTGTATAAACCCCATCCAGAAAAAATAATTGTTTTTACAAAATCTGTTACTTGTAGGTTATGACGTCATCAACGTATGACGTCACAGTTTGGCATGGACATAGTCTGTCAACCAAAGATTATTTTGAAAGTGATCTGATGCGTTTACATCAACCACAAAAAAATTTAGAGGCTTTTAAGTGTGTGGAATTTCTGCATCTTTGAAAGAGCTATTTTTGTCTTTATGACGTCATTATGACGTAACGGCACCTGTTGGACACGGAAGACACGAGATTTAAATTCAGCATTTCTTAATCTTCAAATTTACGAAGTTTCATGTAGTTCTTCGGTGGGTATCACGAAATCCATTTTCTAGGCGTTTTTTGTGATAGCGTAACAAGGCCTAGAACTCGAAAAAGCTTATTTTTGTCGAACTCGTAAAAATTAAATTAGAGAACTCGAACTTGCCAAAATAGGTTGAACTTGAACTCAAATAAAATTCGATCGAGTTCGCAGCCCTGGTTAACACTGATCTCGGCAGCGTGGCGCAGTAGTTGGCAGCGTCGTTTTTACGACGACCATGATCGCAAGGTTGTTGGTTCAACTCCCAACCTAGTCTCATTGTTGCGTCCAAAACTTGAAAACAAAGGCAACTCCTAAGCGAGTCTGGATTCGTCCTACGCATAGCGCCTCCGCCGCTTTCTCATAGCAGGAGGATAAAGATGAAGAAATCAAATCTCAATAACCGCATTTAAAGCAGTACCGGTAGGCTTTTTTTTGGGAGAGATCCAATGCCTGCACCAGGTGCATCCAGCCAATGAGCTTGCAACTAAAATAAAAGATCACTCTTGAGGCCCACAGCTGCTTGGCAAGGTTGTATACCAATTGTCAACTTCGTCAGCGTCATTGCTCAAACTGAAGATTTTCGCGTCTTTTTATCACTTTGCCATGCGTTATTTTTACATCGTTGCGACTAATTCCACTCTACTCAGGGGAGTAACTAGAGACCGAGCTAGCTATCCCCCTTTAGAGGACGAATTTCCCATTAAAACAAAAACATATAGCAAGAGAGTGAAAATTTTGGCCAGTTTGTAGAAACGCTTCGCCTGAAACTCATCTCTTTCCGTGACCATTGCAAAATCGTTTTTGAACCGAAATAACTGCAACTACCCATTGCCAACGTAGAAATTAACAGGTTGATCGTCACAAGCCGGCCTATTCAAGCCAAAAATGCAGTCTTTGGCACGCTGAACTTCATAGCTGAAAGCGAGCGATGGCATAAACGTCATACGTCGTCCAGAAAACAATAAAATTATTGGTTTAACTTGAAGGCTGTCTCAGGTAAGTCTAAGCTCTGGGCGAGGTGCTGCGCATACCGGTATGAAAAATGATGTGCAACAATTTAAAGAATAAAAATCCACAAGTACATAACTGCTGGAAATGCCTTTTATTTTGCAGCGTTAACCTCTGAGTACCGGTAATAATAACGTGATGAAAATAAATCGGGGCGGCACGAGCAAACGCAAGAAAAAGCAATAATGTACGTTGTAAATTGTTTACAACGACTGTAAGCAAGGGCGTGCCTGGAGGAGGTAAGGAGGCAGCACGCTGTAGGGATGGAAGATCTTTTTTTAAAAAAACCCTCTAGAAGACGTTTTTCAGAGGACGCTGTGAGGCAACGTTTTCAAAAACTCGCGCTGCAGAAAAGTTTGGCACGCCCAGGGGTATAAGATCAAGTATGGTCCACAATTATTACACTAAAACAATAAGCAGCAAATTCAACTGGATCATTGCTAACAAAATTTTCTCGGTGATATTATAACCAAACAATCTCTTCACCACAGACATTGCTTGAATTACTAAAGAAACAAATCTGCAGATTTCATCAAAACAGTTGCACTGGGAGTAACTTCTCCTAGCGTACTCTAACGTTATGATCACGACCTCGAGATGGAGGTATATGAAAATCCAAGCAAAATATGTTTTATTTTAATTTGAATTTTTACCCTTCCATTAGGAAAAAGCGATGGGGACGCTTTTAACGGACTCAATCAAAAAATGCATGGAACCTGGTTACAACTCAAAACGTGGGAAATATTGTTAAATGGGAACGCCACATGTGCCCTTTTTAATATCATGTAGGGAGCAATGAATACCAATTCTCTGGTTTTGCCCGACTTGTACCGGTAATTGAACTTACGTGTACGGAGCCAGAGGCAGTCGATCTATGCATTTGGCCATTTAAAAAGCTTAAAATTTATAAGAACTCGTTCACAACCTTTAAATATATACAGTACTTAAACACCTAGTAATTTGAAAGCTTAACACGACCTGCTTGCGTAATCTGGTGGAAAGCAAGCCTTGTGCTTGGATGCAACTTCAAGTGCCAGCAGGCAAATCACAACAAAGAAAATTATTTCAGCATTGCGTTTAAAACATCCATATCAGGCTACGTAATAGTCCTGTCCATAAGATGTTTTTGTTCAGAGTCATCCATGTAACCTCATGCCGGTCTTTACTGCTTCCACTTTCAGTTTTTTGCCATGAACGATCTTTCAGCAAAGCTTATGCTGGGAAATCCCGCTTCAAAAGAATAAGGTAACCATGAAGTTTTCCACCAATTTCTTACATTGGGTTCATTTTAGTTGGGAGCAAGCCAGTTCATTTGCACTTTGCATGTGCAATTCACGTGAGCATCTTGGTCACTGCATATGCGTTTCTTTTACAAACAGCTGTTGACAAAATCCATACCTCTGGCACTAAAATGCAAAAAAATAAGATGTAAGTTTGCATAGTAAGCTACAGGCATACTTTTGCTGGTAGTTTGGTTCTTTGAAGCGGTAAAGCAATTTCAAAAACAGCATATCTCGCTTTTAGATTAAATCTTTTATGAGTTTCGAAAATTGAAGAAGAGAATTACAATCAAGACTTTGCGATAAGCTGTTGAAATGTTACAGCTTAGAAGTCGTTACTTAGTGCATATTTATCATACCATCCTGAGAAAGCAATCAAGGTGCTATAACAAGCTTGCTTTGGAGTTGTTGGTCACCTGCTAAGAGGCGGAGAATTTCGCGTTAAGCAGCGAAGCTGTCAATACCAGTTTTAATAACATTGCTTTGACCAATCAAACCAGAGTCGCACAGTTCACTTGCTCACCAGATATTCACAAACAAGTAGCTATCAGCTGTCTGCACTCTGCACCTACTGCAATTTACGACTAAAAATATAGTTCGGTACATCATAGATGTTGCTGATGATGATATCACAGCTGTTGCAGAGTAATACAGTATGTACAATTATTATTTACTACGACTGCAAAATAGCACAACTTACAGTACATACAGATGTTGTAAAGCCAAACACAACAAAATTGCATTTACCAAGAGTGAAAGTAGCTCTCATGCACAAATATCAAAGTCTGCTCAAAAATTTATTTCGCTGATAATTCATTGGATCAAATCAGCAGCAAATTTCACACCGCAGTTTGCATGTGACACATTTACAAAATATTAAGCAAAGCTTCATAAAATACTAACCAAGATTTGTCGAAATTTTTTTATCCTGATAAGAATATAAAACCAACGTTTCAATCCACTTTTAAAACAAGTGAGTCAAAAACTTCACTTGCTGGCTTCCTTAACATATTTTCAAGAATTTTAATAAGCAATTAGCAAGTTTTCTGATTTCTGAAACATACTAGTAGCACCGTATGATCTGAAATTGAAAGATTAAGTAGATAATCTATTTAAATACCATCAATATTGCATATGCCTCAAATTATTTTCATTTATTTCTGCAATGACATTATGTTGAAAATACCAATTCCTAACGTAAGTAAGATACCAGTGAGTTTTATTCTTTAATATTAATGTCTTTGCATAGTGCCTTCCAGTGACAAAAATTCAAGACAAAAATTCAAAATTAAAGCCCTTAAACTTGCACAAAATATAGCTAAGCCCTTGGGCAAAAAATATATCATGAAAATGTAGCGCACGCGCTAACCCAGCTACAAAATGATATACATTTTTTAGTTGGTGTTTAACTTGTGGCTATTTATGCTATTTGTCAGGGTATGGTCTATTGCTAGCTTGTGTCAGTAACACAAGTGAACAGTAACAATTAGAATGTTAGCCTATTTAAGTAAATAAATGCGAGCATGCAGTTTGCATGTTTCAGTGCGAAAGGGATAAGAGTCTCTGAGTCTATGACTAACAGACTCAGTGGCGACTCTAGCTTTTTATGGCTACTCGGGCTCGACATAAACAGTGTTAAAAAAACGGTAAAAAAAGCAATAAAATAGCAACTTACACAACAGTTAAATTGTTGCAAAATACTTTCATTCATACATAAAGTTCAATCTTCTTAATTTGATGGCAAACTCATACTGAGTTTGTTGTGTAGCTCTTTGTTATCAGCTATCCATTGTGAGCCACAGAGGAACAGACATTTATGACCAAACAAAAAGCCTGCATTTACTACGTGGCAGCATGATGGCAGGCGTCTTCCAATTTCACATCATACGGTGCTACTAGTATGTTTCAGAAATCAGAAATCTTTTTTCTATTCCTCTCTCCAATTGTAGCTCGGGCTATTTCTCGGGCTATTCCACAAACAAGTTGTGTGTGTGTGAAACAAAGAATTGTGTGAAACAACGTAACAAACGTTTGCATTGTCTGACTCAGGCAAATGCGATCGAGCCCGAGTAGGATGTAATAAGGAAAAAGGCTTTTGTCTCGTTTGTCTCTTTCTTTTCTCCGCAATGCGGCTCGGGCTATTTTCCTCTAGCCAGAGCTTATGGCTAGACAAATCGTTGAGTGAAAAACGCAACTGCCACCGCACACTTCGTTGTTTTTTACGATGTGTTGAATATAGGTTAGCGTAATACGTAGCTGGTAAAAAAAAGGGGGGAAGATCGATCCGCCTAGTAACTAGAATGAGATTAACAGCTTAAGACAATTTATTATAGATGTAAGCAGTCCGGCCAAATTGACAATATGCACAGCTTCACAAGATTAACAACTTACCAGCAATAAGTTGAGGCAGAGTTCAATATAACAACACAACTCACAAGTAAATACCGGTTCTCCAACAACGGACACTACTAAATGCTTCAAATGACTATCAGTATCAGCATAAACTTAGGTGTATATAAGCCTCGGCTAGACTGACTAAGACCAGAAACACGCCATGACAACTGAGAAAAAACAGGGAAATATCTATACAGGGCAGGGATCAACGACTCTGACCCACCTACAACTACTACGCTACAATATTATCAATATAATTATAACATTTTATCCTAGGTCACTTCCCTAGCCACACGATATCGGGACACAATATAAAAAAACCGTAATCTTCACAACGGTTCGGAATTACAATATTAGCAATTTTAAAGGGTCAATATTCAACATTCTGCCCCCTAAATTATCGATAAACATCGTAAGGGTTTTGAGATAATTTACAAGAAACAACACATTTTTAGTCCTACACGCGATACATGCTGCAACACTTCAGCTATTCTTCCTTACTAACTTTGTCAGTAAAGCAATATGTACACATCATTTAGCCTACAAGAGCACAACATAATAGGCCTACGAAAAAACACAATACTCAAGTCTACTCCGAGTCAAGGCCACCAACGTCGGCATCTTCTTGAAATCCTTCCAAGTGGACCACGGAACGAATGTCACGATCAAACTCACGCCCATCCGCCATGCAAACCTTGACCGAACGCACGTTGCCATGCTCGTCGGGGAAAACATTCTCAATTATTGCTTTTGGATAGTCTCTACGACCCTCAGTTTGGGCCTCCAACACCAACACTAAATCTCCAACTTTCACATTCGGTTTGACATCACTCCATCTGTGTCGTATTTGTAACCACGGCAAATACATACGGATCCATCGGCTCCAAAATTCTTCGGCAACAGCAACAACGTATTTGTAATTGCATCGGAACTTATCGCTCTTGTTAAATTCATGAGTAGGCGAGTCGGGATGTAGATTTCCGGTCAGAATTGCCATCGGTGTCAACGCTCGCCAGTCTTCCACGTCTGAGGACAGTTTTGTAATAGGACGACAATTCAACACAGCTTCAATCTCACACATAATTGTGAGCAACTCGTATTCGGTAGGATGACGACTTTTCAAGGCTGGAACGCCTATCAGGCCATTGTGCAACATTGCAGCGTAAACATATTTTATGCTTCGAATTCCTCGCTCCCAGCTTCCGCCAGCATGCGGATTCTTTGGCACGTTGAAACGCCATTGTACATCGACTCCTTTACGAGAAAGGCATTGTGCAATACGGTCTCGGTTGACGGCATCAGGGATTAAAGGTAAGTCAGTATTGTTCATCTCTTTCAATGTACTACGTTTCATCAGTCTCTTTAGTTCTGCATCACATCCTTTGAAGTTGGTACCCTGATCGGAGTATAAAAACCGACAATACAAACCGCGACGCGCCGTAAAACGTACAAAACATTGCAAAAAGGCATCGGTAGATAAATCAGGCACAATATCTATATGACAAGCCCGAGAAGCCATGCATATAAATAGAACTCCCCATCTTTTTACAACACTTCGACCGACCTTTATCAAAATAGGTCCAAATAAATCGACACCAGCGTGTTCAAACGGAAACTTAGGCACGTTAACCCTACAAGCAGGCAAATTTCCCATGACTTGATCACAGCATCTTTCACGACGAATATTACAATATTGACAATCGCGCACATATTTACGTACAGTACTAATACCCCCACAAACCCAAAATTTAGATAGCATTTGAGAAATAACAAAATTCGCTCCGAAATGATGCGATTCAACATGGTAATACTTGACAAGCATATCAGTAACAAAACACGTTTTAGGCAGGATGTACTGGTGTATATTTTCAACAGGTAGATTGGACTTAACAATTCTCCCGCCAACTCTCAAGACACAGTCATTATAATCATAAAATGGCAACAAGTTTTTGATCTCCAGCAACTTCGAACGTACTGACTTAGAAGAGCGACTTAACACAGACGAAAACTCATTCGAAGAAAGCATTTTAAGAACATCTCTACCAAAATAAGATTCTTGGCTAATACGCACCATATCAAGCTCTGCACGGTTCAGCTCATGCTGTTTCAGACAACCGTTTTCAATGGTCAAATCGGTCTTAAAACCAAGTTTTTGTAATTTCAACACAACATAGCGGTATCTATAAGCGATCATTTTTAAACATTTGAAGTAGTCAGAATAACGTTTAGTTAAGTACCAGATGTAATCTGGCACATCAACATACACTCTTTTAGCATCAGTTTTGCCACCTTCATCAACGTCACTTTCAGCAATAACATTGTTTACCACATTCACTTCGTTACATCGCACTTTCACTTCACCATCCTCACAGTCACAGTGGTCAACATCACTCAACTCAGTTACATCAACATCACCATTCCTCACTTCATAAGACATCACCGTCACATTACGCTCTCTCAAAAAACCAGGTCCAGTAAAATACATGCACTCAGGGTCAGCTTTCTTAGGGTTCACACCACGCGAACACATATCAGCAGGATTGCAGTCAGTCCCAATATGCAACCACTCATCATTGCCACACAGTCTTTTAATTTCAGCAATTTTGCGAACAACAAATTTCTTCAGACGCTTGTCTTCAACATGCAGCCAGTTCAACACAATAGTCGAATCCGAGTATAGGTAGCATTCAGCAAGAGGTAATTCGATAGCCCTCTTAACTTGATCATGAATTCGGGCTCCCAACAGCGCAGCTATCAATTCTAGCCTTGGGACGCTAAAGGTATTATCCTTGGGTATCACTTTGGCCTTTCCGATAACAAATGCGACTTTGCATTCTTCTTGAGAGATCATTCTCAGATAAGTCACGCAACCATAGCCTCTTTCGGAGCTGTCACAGAATGTGTGCAGCTCCCAAGTTTCCACTTTATCCTTCCAGTAGCACCGTGGGAGGACTAATTTTTCGAGATGGTGTAAGTTTTTAACATATCGATTCCATCTCTTCGCCAACTCCGTCGGTAGCGGTTCGTCCCAACTTGAGACTGTCTCAGCAGCCTCTTGCAAAATCCGTCGGCCTGTCAAAAGGTACGGTGCACATATCCCAATTGGATCAAAGATTTGGGCAACGGTAGCCCATAATCCCCGTTTGGTCAAGGGCCTCTCCTTTATCTTAACCTTAGGAGAAATGGTATCTGAGACTGCATTCCAGTGCAGTCCCAGTACTGTACAGGATGACTGGACATCATCAAAGTCCTTCGCCGTCGCTTCAGGTAGCAGTCTTGAAGGGTCTAAATCTTGTAGGATTTCTGGTCTGTTGGACATGAACTTTTTAAGTTCGAAACCTCCCGATCTTAACAGCGGGACTAACTCATTCACTGTAGCTCTACCAGCATTCACGTTACCACAAGAAATTAGTCCATCATCGACATAGAAACTGTTGTGCACAAGATTGACAGTTTCGTCAGCAGCGTTAATCAAATTTTCGTCTGCGGTCTTCTTAAGACAATAGTTAGCCATGGACATACTACAGTTTAATCCGTATGGCAAACGTTTGAATCTGTAGCCTACAATTTGGCCATCAACATCATGATTTTCGACCCACAGAATTCTCAGCAAGTCTCTATGCTTCTCATTAACACCACATTGTAAAAACATTTCTTGGATGTCGCAACTAAAGGCAACTGAAAATCTTCTAAATCTCAGCAATATATTCCATAAATTGGGCACACAATCTTCACCTTGTAGCAGCATTGAATTTAATGAAACTCCTTCAAACTTGGCAGAGGCATCGTAAACAAGCCTTTTCTTGTTTTGCTTGGTCACAAAGTGCGGAATATAATTAGTTCGTCCTGGTTCGGACTCGGTCTTCAAATCAACGGGTTCCAACTTGTCGGTGTCCACCAGCTTCTGTATAGTATTCTCATAAAATTGTTTAGCACTATCATCTCTCTTCAATATTCGTAATTGTTGAGTCAACCTCGCTCTGGCTTGACTTTCATTATTTGGCAACTTTGCATCAACAGTTTTAAGAGGTAAGTCACAAAAGTATCTTCCGTTCATCATTGTGACAGACTGATTGTAATTGTCCGTACAGCGTGCATCATTAATAGAAGGAGCATTTTCCTCGTCTTCTGCGAGTGTTTCAAAATCAGCATAGAAGAGTTGTTTCATTTCAGCATGTAGTAACTCACAACTTTCAACATCACCACTACACACAAACGCGGACTCAGAACTCTGCACACCATCATTATTCAACAGGCACGCGTGATGATTATGAATCGACTCACACGAACTATCCACGCATGCAGTCACATCAGCATCATCAGATTCACCACACATATTCGCACATCCCACAAGAAACCAACCAAGAGGGGAAAGCTTAGCAGTCAACCTGGACGATGAGTTGCGCCTTATCTCCAGCACATCAAACATTAGTTCATGATCACACCCAATAATCAAATCGATCGACTTATCTTGTAATGAGGGTAAAGCAATATTTCTCAGATGAGTGTGTTCCGCAAGATTCACCTTTAAATCGCCGATCGGATTGTTGTGTTTGCCAATCTTATTCATGCATATCACATTCTTGAGTGAAAAGAACTTGTCTGAATTGCAGCAGCCAACCTCGACATCAATTTTGAAGGCCTTTTCTTTAGTTTCATTGTTGGACGTAGCCATTATTACGTCAGCAGCATCATATTCTTCTTCATTGAGGCCTAATAGCTGTGCAAGATGTCTGGTAGCAAGTGTAGAGTCACAACCTGAGTCAAGTAAGCAATTGACAAGAGCACTTTGACCAGTATGATCGGATTTCACCATGACAGGTAACACAGGCAACAGTTTTCTTTCAACATCGATTAGAGCATTATGGGATCTCACTTTATCAATTTCACGCTTTTTGAATTCAGTCGCTTCAGCATTCAGTTCAGTTTTATTTCGTGGGTTGGATTCAGCTTTATTCTCTCGGCCTCTACAGCCTTTGTCTTTATCACAGAGTAAATAATGATGAGTGTCAGCTTTACACAGATAACATGAATATCGAGACTTACAGTTACTGGCCGGATGTCCGGTATTTAAGCATTTGTAACAGCAGCCTTGCTTCTTGGCAATTGACCATTTATCTCTGTATTCAAGTTGTGCATATTTGGCACATTTCCACAATGAATGATTGTTCTCATCTTTGCATCCAATCACCGGGCATACGAACGCATTTACTCTGTTAGTGTAAGTTCTCACCTTGGAGTTCTCAAAGTTGTATGACTTCACAACATCATGGTTGACTCTCTTGCAAGAATTCGCAACATCATTTTTGTCACTCTTCTTCGGGCGTTCACTCATTTCCAATCGCATTACAGGGTGAGAGACCAGATCTAATTGTTTCCCAACAAATTGCAGCAGAACGTTAAAGCTTGGCATATGAAGGTCCTTCTCACAGAGAATTTCAGCTAATCGATCTCTGGTTCTTTTTGGCAAGCGAGCAATCACACCTTTGACTACTCCTGGTGAATTCAACATGGCAACTTTATCACTTCCAAGAAATAAAGAATATACATCTTCCAGCTCATTCAGAAGTGACTGGAATGCATCCACAGTCCAACGTACCGTCTCATTCCTTGTGATGTGGGCAATGTGAGATTCAATGATGGACACATCACTTCCAAAAAACCTTTCAAGCTTATCTAATGCTGTCTCCACAGCCAGTTTAGGGTCCTTGATTCTATCACAATTTCTCACAGCTTCAGCAGCTTTGCCAGTGCATCTTGATTGGAGGACATCATATATTAGTCCATACTGATCTCCATACATCATCATTACTCTTTCCATCCCTTGACGAAAAGCAATGTAGTTGCGAGAGTCACCATTAAAGGCCACCTTTGCTCCACTCTCAATAAGCACCTTTCCAGCAAGATATTGGTCACCAAAGCTTTGGTAAGCTGTTGGACCTGTTGGTACATTGATTTGTCCCACTTCATTCAGCATAGACTTACTGCTTCTATAAAGAGGTTGAGCACTCTGTGGATTGCTTGAACAAGGATTGTTTTCATCATGATAGCTGCCCCCATGAGGCCTCTCTTTTTGAAAGGGTAATTTTTGAACAATCTCAACATCACTGTTTTGGATCACATTCACTTCTCGTGATGCTTTATCATCATTATTTGATGAGCTGCCAGTGGTAGCCAGTTGCCGAGTCAGCTCCGCCATCACCATTTTCTTCTCAACTTCAATTTTCGCCATTTTCACCTCACTCTCAGCAACCATCATTTTTTGAAGTGGAGTGAGATCCCTATTCGAAATGAGGGAGTGTCTCGAGATGACTGATCGCGACTTAGTTCTTTTCGAAGCAATCGAAGGCACTGTGTTCTTCTTCGATGTTTGTTCCAAGTCTTTCTTTAAAAGACTGTGTTCTTTAATAGCCTTAGAATAGCTCATTTTCACCATTGAGTATTGAGTGTCTATGACCTCCAGCCTTTCAGTGTAATCCTCAATTTGCGCAGCATTTTTAGTTTGGTCTAGTGAGCTCATAAAGCAGTTTATCGACTCGGTTAAATTATTGTAGGTCGTAGTCATCTCCTCATACAATTCACTTATTTCCTCAATATTTTGCTGATTAGCCAATTGTGAAAAACATGCCATGCTTTTATTAAGTGTTCGATTGAGCTCTCGAATGTCTCTTGCAGTTGGCATTTTATTCTCAGTCTCTGGAATTTCACTGGTACTAGCCATATCAGATTGAGCTTTTCTTTACACACAATAATCAGTATTATTAATCCACAATACAGTCAAGTAACAACAGCAATTTTAACAGCTTATTAACAGACTAGAGCCTACAATTCTTCTAGGCCAACCTTCTTACTAAGTCGTTGATTATGTTGAATATAGGTTAGCGTAATACGTAGCTGGTAAAAAAAAGGGGGGAAGATCGATCCGCCTAGTAACTAGAATGAGATTAACAGCTTAAGACAATTTATTATAGATGTAAGCAGTCCGGCCAAATTGACAATATGCACAGCTTCACAAGATTAACAACTTACCAGCAATAAGTTGAGGCAGAGTTCAATATAACAACACAACTCACAAGTAAATACCGGTTCTCCAACAACGGACACTACTAAATGCTTCAAATGACTATCAGTATCAGCATAAACTTAGGTGTATATAAGCCTCGGCTAGACTGACTAAGACCAGAAACACGCCATGACAACTGAGAAAAAACAGGGAAATATCTATACAGGGCAGGGATCAACGACTCTGACCCACCTACAACTACTACGCTACAATATTATCAATATAATTATAACATTTTATCCTAGGTCACTTCCCTAGCCACACGATATCGGGACACAATATAAAAAAACCGTAATCTTCACAACGGTTCGGAATTACAATATTAGCAATTTTAAAGGGTCAATATTCAACACGATGACTGTTTCTTTCAACGAACTTGATACGAATTAAGTTAAAAAAAGCTTTAAGCTTACTTTTTGAAATTTAAATAATAACAAGCCTTCTATCATTTCGTAACTTAGGCTCAGCCCGAGTAGCCCGAGTGCCGGAGTCGCCTCTGTCATCATTTTGTAACTCGGGCTCAGCCCGAGTGCCGGAATCGCCACTGAACAGACTACTCAACAATTTTCAGCTGACATAATCCAAGTAATAACATCAAGTTAGGACGTAGCAAATTATGACCATTAAAGAACTAGGCTCTTGATCTGTGATAGTGAATACCAAGAGATAAATGCCAAAATTGAATAAATGCCACCAATTTTAATATATACCGGTCAAGAATAGACATGGGTAAGGGTACCGGTACTAGATACTAGGAGTATCAGTGGGCTAAATCACCCACAAGCAAGCTTTTAAATATCGAAGTGGCTATTCTCATGGACTCATACACATAAGGACTTTGTTTATTTTATTACCGGTACTTCGTCATGCTCTCTGGATCGGGGTTAGCGTAAAGCGATAATCTGATGATAGAATAAACCAAGTGCTTATTCGTACGGGCCTGTACAAATAGCCAGTGCCGCCTTTAAATATTCAACTGTTTAAGGTCATCAAAAGCAAATGCAACACTAAAAATACTTTTCGCAATTGAGTGAATCTGGAATAAAGTACAGTAGACCTATGCTGGTAGCATGCAGTACCGGTACGAAAGTTGCCTGCGTAGCATTACCTACCGGTATGTCACTCAATGCTGCGACATGCAAAAAGGCCAAGACTTAAGTAAGAACGAACCGATACCGCCTACCATAACGGTTGTTTTTTCAACTAGATTAGGCAAACAGAACTTCAGAACTTGAACAGTAAATTGACTTCACTCTTACTAGCCTAACGAGTTAACTGCCTAAGTCAAGTTGAATTTATCAACAGCTTAACTCTAATTTTAACTTTTATGAAGCGAAATTGCCCCAAACCTACATTCATCAAATAATCATACGCCAACTTCTTAAATATCAACAACCTGTGTCACAGTCTAAGCAGTAGACCTCACGCAACAACTTTCTCAAAGCCCACCGTTTTGCAAAAGACCACGTTCTTAGACCACCTATTTAGATGCGGCCAGCAAAGCCCACGATTTTGCTGAAATTGGCCCACAAAAAGCATGACTTAGCAAAGCGCGCGGGCCAAAAGCCCACGATTTTTGGACATGGAAACAAGCTAAAGGTGAATTAAACAAAATGCAGTTTTCATACAAATTTTGAGTTAAGCTAATGACATGAACTAGATGAATGGAAACTTTGTCACGACTCACGTGATAGAGTTTTGTTTGTGCTCGGTCACGCAGCTACGCTCCGCTGCAGCTCCATCAAATGACTGATGCGATTGAGCGGAGGATTAGGTCAGTGGTGCTGACGTGCTCCAGGAAAGATGTTGAGAAATACGAATTTGGAGCTATTAAAGTTGTAACTGCGTATATAGGGTGCGTAAATCAGTGGCGTACGGTGAGCACTTTTTAGAGGTGTGCTCCTCTACAATATTTGCTGCCGCATGCAGCCATTTATTAAACAAATGTGTGGAAGAGCTCGAAAGTTTAATGCAAATGCGCGAACCAACATCAAGCGCCTTTTCAAGCAGCCTAATTTGCTACTTAATACATTTAATTTTGGTGTCGGCTTTTTAGCTTTTGCTATTTCCAATTTTTCGTCGTAATTTCTGCTACAAAACGGCTTTTCAATCATACTGTCAACACTTACTTCCATTCCACTGATTTAACCGTTCCACTGATTTAACCGTTCCATTCCACTGATTTAACAGCTCAGATGGCCGAGTGGTATGGAGCGTCTGTCTCTTGAGCTGTAGACTCGCGTTTGATTCCGAGTCGGGTCATACCAATGACTTTAAAATTGGTATTCACAGCTTCCCTGCTTGACGCTCAGCATTGAAGGGACAGTGTGGAGAACAAGCCGGCAAGTTTACTTGTTGTGCCGTTGGGAAAGGCACTTAGCGGGATTCCCCCATCTTGGTGTGGTAGACAGATGGCTGGCAACTCCTAAGCGAGCTCGTATAGCGCTTTGATCGCTTTCTCGTGATAGGAGGATAAATATGCAACTAACTAACTAACTAACCTACAACTTGAATTTGACCAACAACTTTAAAATGTATATATTAACCGCCACACTTTCAAAAATCACAAGCAATTACTCGCAACCGCGTCCTAATACGATGTAGAATACAATGGAAAAGGTCTGGCTTGCTTGTGTTCAACGATACCTGTTAAACCTGCCCAAAGAGAGAGCCATTGCATCAATCTTCTGCGATGAAAAAAGCAATTTGCTGTGGCGTGATTGAGCATGTATTGTGACGCGTCTGGGTTCAACTATCAAATAGGACAACTTTTTGCATTTGACTCGTGTGGAAAGAGAAAAAGTCACTCTCCGCTATATAATATGATTCAGAATACAGCGAAGAAGATCTGGCTCGCTTTTGTTCAACGATATCTGTTGAACCTACCATACAAGAGAATGTTTGCGTCATCGGTCAGCGTTGAAAAAAAAGCGATTTGTCGTTCATCAAAGCAAAAAGAACGTAGATTGCGCTGATATTACAGAGATTAAAGACAAGAAAATCCAAATATTTTAGTTAAATGTAATTAACGTGTGTGTCTGTGATATCGCAGGGTGTGCGCTGAACACTTTGAACCTCTGGAGAATACACCCCTGCTGTGAATGCTATCAATATCTTAGTTAGCGTCTGCAGTAAAAGAAAACCCATTAATTTTATTGCGAGAAGCGTGGAAAATGCAGGTAAAGTACATCGGTTCGTGGGCACATAGGCCTACTGATACTGGTAGGCCTATATTTTCTTCCGAAAAAAATTATTATAATATGGTGAAGTGCAACACTTTAAATGCATTTTGCATTTTTATTAAACAACATTAAAAAACAATAAAAGGTCAAACGTTTTCGGCTAAATCAACTGGTCTTCATCAGGACATCTAAAAAACCATACAGTTATTACAAATAACTCAGAATATTACGACATAAAACAAAAAATATTGAACAATTTATAGACAAACAATAATATCAGTCAATCATAGGAACCAGAGAAGAGAGCAGATGCAAAATTAAGTTCAGTCTAAGAAATTATGAAAATTATAAGCAAAAACGTAAGGACTTCAGCGAAGAGATAATAAGCTATAGAATGAAATAGAACAATGGTGTCCGATGAGAAAGAAAGTAAGGGAACGAGAAGATATCAGTAATATAAGGTTAGAAAATGTTCAATAAGAAAGAAGCACCATGAGCATATAACTGCTTGTTAAACTTAGGATGGGTTTTTTTGATGAAGAGAGCTTCTTGAATCTTGGTGTCAAAATCTGATCGGCATTTCTTCAGAATCTTGAAGTTATCAGCAGAAAGTTGGGGTTTGCAGGCTTCACAGCAAACATCACAAAACATCAAGTGGTTCTTTATGGCGCTATTTTTGTGCTGATCAGCTAAGTTAAGATGTTCCCTTGCTCTTACTCCAAGAAGTCGGGTAGACATACCTACGTATGAGAGGTTCGCATCACACGAACACGTAAACTTATAAACGACGTTGGAGCAAAGAGCATGAGAAGTACGACACTTTAATTGAAAGTAGTCACCAACCTTAGATGTAGCAAAAATGGTGTAAAGTTTAGTATTATATCTAGATGCAATTAACCTGAAGAGAGAGGTTACAAAACGCCTTGATTCTTTGTCGATATAAGGCACTCGAAAAAAGCATATTGTGCGCTTATCCTCATCCAATTTTTCTTCAACATCAGTATCTGCATTCAGAAAGTGTTTAAACACATTGTCAAAAAATGTAGCAGAATAGTTGTTCGATAAAAAGAAAGATTTTAATTTGTTCACTTCGTTAAAAAATAAATTTTTACTAGAACAAATTGATTTAGCGCGATGCAGCATGCATAAAATCAAACCAGATTTCCATTTCACAGGACAAGCAGCATTAAAATTTAGAAACAAGCCAGTGTGAGTTGGTTTTCGCCAAACACAGGTTTCAAAAGTACCATCATTATTGACTTTCACATCAACATCGAGAAAATGTATAGACGCTGTAGATTTTTCTACGATGAATTTAATATTATTATGTAAATTATTTAAGACAATCAGAAAGGAGTCAACAGCTGGGTTGTCATCAAATTCTGCAAATACGTCATCAACATAGGGAAAATAAATCTTAGGATGGCTCGGTGACGAATGCTCGAAAACTGAATAAAAATTACTAAATTACTGCCGCTAAAAATTACAGTAATTTTAAATTTGCTAAAAATTACTAAATAAAATCCCAGCAAGAAAACAACACGCAATGGCAAGTATTTATCCTAATTACCAAGATCCAGAGCCGGCAGCAGAGTAGTTGACTTAGGGGGGCCAAGCGTTCATCAGGGGGGGGGGTCAAAGTTTAAAATTAAGCACAAAAGCCGCTGTTTTCAAAAGAGTAAGCTTTTTCATTGAAGGGCCAAGCATGTCGATTGGAAGACCAAACCCCCCTGGCCCTCCTTGGCGGCGGCTCTGCTAAGATCCTTGTTTTTGTCCAGGATGAATTGGGGGGGCATCGCCCCCCTCCTGGCTACGCCTATGAACATAAGCTAGATAAAACATAAGTTAGGTAAAACTGCCCTGCAGCGATCGTGACTAGTAAATCTAAACATGCAAAGTCTACCACCTTATTAATTAAACGTTTAATTCGTTAAACTGCTTGCATAGACTACGATACTTAAGAACTGTTACTTTTGCAGAAGCAGTGAAAAAAAACAAAGCCATTGAAGGCGAAAATAAAAAAGAAGTTGAACTTGCTTTGGGAAGGTGGTTTACTGGTTCCCGTAATCGTGGTTGTGGGAGGAAGAATCGCAATTTTACAAAAAATAGTCATGATCGAGGATGAGATGATATACGACTGCAGTATTTTTACAGATTTTTGTTTGTGTTATTATTCACATTTTGGTTTTGTTTTTTGCTTTGACATGTGTATTTTTGTTCTGAGTTGTAGATTTTGCAAATTAAAAAATAGCAATAATTTAGTGATATGAGCAGGTGAAATTTAATGGCACTTTAATTTGAACGCAAATGGAAACCAAATGGTCAGCTCAAAAATATGCATAGGCAACCGAGGGAGGGAGCAAGTGGGCAGCTTCCAAGTGACCAGAGTTGGCCTAAGTGGGACCCAAGTGGGCAGCTTCCAAGTGACCAGGTTTGGTCTTAAATGGAACCCAAGTGGGCAGCCTTTAAGTGACCGGGTTTGGTCCTAAGTGGGACCCAAGTGGGCAACCTTTAAATGACCGGGTTTAGTCCTAAGTGGGACCCAAGTGGGCAGATCTTGAGGATGGCCAATGTAGGGCGCAAGTGGAACCCAGATGGGCAATCTCCACTTTCCAAGTGGGCAGCCCAGTAGGGGCCAGTTTGGAGCTGAGGTTCAAAAACCAAACGGGGCCCGAGTGGGACAGCCCAATCGGGCCCCATATAACTGCCCACTTGTCTCCCAGTTGGGCCCCATCTTGTTTTGCTGACTGGGATGTTGCACTAAATTATGAATTCGAACTTGCAGAAAATTTTGTTCGTAACTGCCCATGTTCGTAAGTCAGGGAGTGCTTGTATAGTGCTTTTTTAACAACTTTTTGACGAAAATTTTTTTAAAATTTTGCTTTTAATTCTGTGTCGAATACAACATAATTGTGGGGTCCCTATCAAATCCCCCCCCCCCGACCGGGTGAGCCAAACTTTGGAGATGCCTCGATACGGCACTGCCTACCATGCTACAAAAAACATGCAGAAAATATAACAACTTATTTGCAATGTCTTAATCGACTTAATGGGAAGGATGCAGCTGTTTTGGGGAAACAAGTTTTGATGTTTGACGGAAAAAAGATTTGAAAATAATAAAATATACGTTTCATCATTAAAGTCACTGCTATGCTCACGCTCCACTTGCAAACTTTTTACGCCTCCCAGTTTAAGAACCTCTGCTCGAAAGTCTAAACGTTTACAATGAAGGACTTGGCCGATTTTAAGAGCCCCCCTGGGCCCCTCTTACAAACGGTTTTTTTAGAACTTGGGGACCGAGCCCCCCTGGCCCCCCACCAAGGCAACCCTGAGCAGTGGCGAGCCGTTGGCAACATTGTGCCGATTTGACCAGCTCGGGAATCACGCCCCATCCTTCCGCACCGATAGTCTGTGCGCTTAACCACTAAGTTAACGGCCGGTACCGGCCCAGAAATTGAACCCAAAACCTCTGCGCCGATAGCGATGTCTTTGGTTAACCCCAATTGGCTGGTTCGGTTAACTCAAAATTATGACATCGCAAGCCAAACATGTGCCGGCGTTGCATCAATCCTCTTCTAAGAATACTTTCTGCGCTGGAACGTAAGTTTGTGGAGTACAGCCATATAGCCCTTGATAACAATGGCTGTATGACATCACAACACGACTCAAGCTTTAACAATACTCAATGACTTTGTCCAGGCTTGCAATTTCAGTTAGTCATTGGTTCAAGGTCAGCCCTCCTAGAGATGTAAAAAAAGCGTTTTTTTTTTTTTTTGCTTGTATTTTTTACGTTTTTTTTTTTTTGTTTTTTTTTGTCTTTGCAATTGACAAAAACAAAAAAGTTTGTTTTTAAAATAAAACAAGGCAATCAGCGTTAAATCGTACGACTAACATGACGGAGTATCGCACATGTCATTGGACAGGGTGTCCACAAACTATTGCTACAATTTCGAAATTTCGCCACAGCCTTACTTTTTAGATATTTTCAATCGGTTTGTTTTATAGTAAAGGAAAATGTTTCAAGTTTGCGTAGATGCTTTAGTATACTTCTACATGTGCACCATCAGTCGCACGTAGACGCAGGATATCCAATCGATAATCAATTTCTAGCCATGTTCTTGCTCACATATCCACATTAACTGTATCAAGTGCTTCAATTATTCGTTGTTGCAAATCACTAACGTCTCTGACTTGGTTCGGTAAACGATATCTTTTACATAGCCCCACAGGGAAAAACTCAATGGTGTGATATCAAAGGAACGTGGTAACCATGGAATGGGACCATCACGTCCAATCCATCTTTCTGGAAATGTGTCATTCAAAAATTGACGAACTGCAAGACCCCAACGAGGGGGTGCACTGTGCTGCTGGAAAATAACTCGTGGTTGATACTGTTCAAGCTGTGGTGACACATATTCTGTCAAAAGATCGAGATAAATTTGAGCTGCAATTGATTTCTCAGCGAAGAAAAACGGACCAATAATTTTATCATGCATGATTCCACACCACACATTTAGTTTAGGGGAGTCTCGTTCAAGCTCGTAGGTTTCATGCGGATTCTGCGAGCCCCATATCCCGTAGTTGTGTCTGTTTATTAATCCAGAAACGTGAAACGTTGACACGTCACTGAAACGAACACGTTTCAAAAATCCTGGATCTGAATCTAATCTGTGTAGCATCGTCACTGCAAATTCTTTTCGTCGTGGCTTATCTTCTGACTTAAGGGCTTGCAGCGACTGCACTTTACTGTATATGCATAAAGTCGCAAATTTTTATGCAAAACTTTGTGAATAGTGAAGCGTGGGATCTACAATTGGGTAGAAGCCAGCAAATAGACTTTCTAGGGCTTCTGGTATATGCCACTCGCACAGATTCAATTTCTTCTTCTGATATTTGAGGTCGGCCAGCTCCCTGTCCCTGCAACACTCTACCAGTCTCCATAAACTTTTCATGCCATGCTCTAATGGTAGATCGTGCAAGTGGCTTGCACCGGTACGACTAAGCCGATAAGGCAGTGGTCGGCAACCTGTGGGCCGTGGCTCAGCTGTGGATCTTTTAGCAATTTTTCGTAGGCCGCGGACTATTGGGTTTTACAAAATCTTTGTGGGCCGCATGCTAGCTGCAAATAAAAAGCAAGTCCATACAACTAATAATAAAAACCTTCCCTTTATGCTTTGCGCGTAAAACAATCCAATTCTTTTTCTCCCGGCGGTACATGGCTACACCGGCCGGTTAACTCAGTCGCAATGGTGGAAACCTGGCTACTTGGCGTTAGGGTGTCAGTTTCAGTTTCGGTGTGTTGACACCCAGACGTCAGGTTTCAGTTTTGGTTTGGTTTCTCGGCTGCTGAAAAATAGATTTCAGGTTTGGTTTCAGTTTTGCTTACGCACAGCTTCGGTTTCTGGGTTTCAGTTTTGGTTTAAGTTTCATCCAAGTAAGCTATTTTATAAGTGCTCTAGTTCTTGCAGAGGCGTCGTGCAACCAAAAATAAGAAGTTAGGAAAAGAGTAAAGACACCAAAATTTGTCGTGATAACCCAAATTTTGAATAAGAAATCGAAACTTAATTTGATGACCCCGACCGCTTCTTAATTAGGGACATTATGCGCAATACACATTTCAATGGCAACAGCCTTCAAATTTTCCGTAAAATCAGATTTTTTTAACTAAAGAGGTTAAGCCATCAAAAATATATCCATTGATCGTCTCCTTCTACTTAAGCATATCTGCTCGTGGCAAAATTCAACCAGGATCTGTTTTCAAATCACTTCTCCTAAAAGCACCTCATTTTGCCACCCATTTTAGTTTGGGGGTTTTGGTAAAGTTTGTCACGAATTGATCACGCCCGTCTCTATCTTTTGGAACTTCATTTATTTCTTCATGAATAGAACTGTTTGTCATGCTGCTACATCCTGCTTCTACGTTTACTTCCATATTCAGTGAATAAATAGTCACAGACTCACGATAAAGTACCACCGATACTACGTAAACACGATCTCAATATCAAGACACTAACGCTGCAAAACTTTTGACTTAAGGCAACTTTAACAGCTCAGATGGCCGAGTGGTAGGAGAGTCCGTCTCGGGAACAGTAGACTTGGGTGCTATTCCAAGTCGGGTCAAACCAATGACTTAAAAATTAGTATTCACAACTTCCTTGCTTGGCGCTCAGCATTAAATGGACAAATATGAAGAACAAGCCAGCAAGTTTACTTGTGCTGTTGGGAAAGGCACTTTGTAGGATCCCCCCCATCTTGGTGTGGTAGACAGATGGCTGGCAACTCCTAAGCAAGCTCGTATAGCGCATTGATCGCTTTCTCGTGATACAGCAGGAGGATAAATATGCAACTAAATACAAAAAATACAAACTTGCCAGAAATGCAAGAGTTAATTATCTTATGCTTAGCCTAAATCAAGTTTAAGAAAATGGGGAACTGAAGAAAAATTAAATCGATTTCTAAGATGGTTTGTTGAGTCGGCTTCATTTATTCATCTACATTCTATGGGACTCCATTTATTTTATTTATTTCCAAGTCAACTGAAAAGAACTTATATTTCCTCAATTTTAATAAATTTTTAAGCATCTGCAGCTTTGTGATTACTTGCTAATAAACATTATATTATTAGTAGGGCCATTTTTTTTGACCTAAAAAAATATATTTTTGACTTTATTTTAGTAAAATTTTGACTTTATTTTGACTTAACCGCTTCCGCGTATTATTTATGTCTTGTTGCACTTTATTAATTAAATATGTTTTATAATCTGCAATTTACTTAAGTTTTTAAAGAAAAAGGTAGCCTACTTCGAACATTTTCTCAATTACTCAGTGTTGAAGCTAATGCAACAAAGCGACGCATGACGTTAAAACCTAGGATAACGAGCCATTGCGTGTGGTATCAATTAGCCATTAGTGTGTACGGTAATACAAAAATTGCGTTGCTATCGCAACTGCACTGTACACTACGATGATTTTTTTAACGAAAGCCACGCAGTAGAATTACAAAGACGTTTTATTGTAATACAGCATCATAGATTTTTTTACGTTCTTAACAGCAAAATTTCTGTCTTTTCTCAGTAATTTATTGAGCATAGAAAACGACCTCTCAACAGCAGCAGAGATTGGCTGGGCTTTTTGCAGTAGTGCGTAGCTTGTTGGGTCAATTGTCAAGTTGGTACAGTTTATTATTGTTTCTAAATCAGAGTTGGATAGTCGTTTGTTAATGTAGTCTTTAATTGGGCAAGGATCATCATCGAATTGCATATTCTTCAGCAGTCCTCATGCTTTGGTTATTGTGCAGACACTTCCTTCTAAGAACTCTACGTTGGCTGCTGGAGTCCGGTATTGATTTATTTTAACCAAGTCCGACACCAAACCTTCCACATTGATAGCGTCTTTTGCTCTGCTGACTAAGAGGCCTGCACTAGTCCAATTGTTGACAATGGTACGAACAGCTGGAAGATTCTCGCTATAATATAAGGCAGCTCTAATGGCCATCTTGTAATTACAGGGTCAGGAGAAGATGGCAGACCAGCATCATGAAGATCTTTCTTGCGATCTTTGTTTTTGATTGTTGCTGCCTTGATCGTTGCTATTACTTCATCAATATTTTTAAAATGAGCACGCACACGCATAGCGCAGTTATGTAGTAAGTGCGCAACGCAGGTGATATGCATCAAAGAAGGGTATAATTCCTTTAATGTCTTTCCAGCCGAAGACATGTACCGAGCAGCATCAGTCAAGAACAATGAAAAATTCTCACGTTTTATTTCAAGTTGTCGCAATATGTCATCCACAGTGTGCAGAATAATACTGCTATTAACATTGCGACCGCTGTCAAGTGGATGGCAATTAACGAGGAATGTCTGATTTGGAGCATCTAAGCTGCCCACAAGCACACTAATATACTTTTGTTTAGCAACCTCTGCTTCATCCACAATCAAAAAAATTTTGTTGTCACGAAGTAATTCTTGAATTTGTTCCTCTTTTTGGGATGCCAATTTAGCAACACATGCCTGGGCTGCAGTCTCTGAAGGCAATACTTTTCCCATTCTAGCAAACAGAGACTTTAAAGAAGGAAGGTTCAGTTTATGAAGTGGGACATCTGCAGCTAAGAATGAAGAAACAACCTGTTCCTTGAAGTTTACTTGATCGAAATGTAAAAAGGTTTGCTTACTTTGAGATTTGCTCTTTGTCTCCAATTTTCCTTGGTGTTGCTTACTTTTTCGGTGGCTTTCCACAAAAAACTTTTCGTCGCATTTGACTAACACGCCGCAAAGGTTGCATCGCAAGTCGCCGGCAGGAGTTGCCGAAAACTCATCCGTATATTCCTGGCAAGTTTGCCTAACTTTCGCTATAGAAGATTTGGCTTGTTGTGGCATTCTTTGCTTTGCAAGCTACAACTTAAAAGACCACGTGTAAAGAGCACAAGGCTTTTATAGGATTAGATTAATAGTCTAACAATTATGTACTGTATTTATGCAACACCAATGACGTTTCATGCATAATAAGTGATATTTCCTTCTCAATTACCGCACGCATTATTGTGCCGATAGTGCAAATATTGCAACTATTTCAAAAGTTTAAAATCAAATAAAACTGCGCATAAAATTTTAATAGCAGCTCAAAAATTCAAAAAAATATTTAAAAAATATAAATTTGTTCGTTTTTGTAAGGAAATTTTTGATAAAGACAATTTTGACAAATTTTGATTTCATGCAAAATTTTAACTTTATTTTGACTTATAAAATCTACCTAAACAGACTCCTCAACACCTGAAACGAACGTTAATACACATTTGATCATGTAACAAGGTCCTGAAAAAATTTTGACTTTATTGACTTTAGCGGGCCCTAATTATTAGTCGACCACAATGATACTGTTCGATTTTTTACAATTCAATCGCAATCGGCCCGCCCACGCCTAGCATGATTTTAAACATTTTATATTTTGTTGAAACAGCTTCGCCTGCACTATTTTGCTAATCGTTCGAAATAAAAAATATTATGCCAAAAATATCAAATAAATCGCGTTTGTTAACAACGCAACGAGCAACTAAGCTGTTCCACTGCTTTTGGCCATTTTATTGCTTTTTGCACAATTTTCAAGCAAAGTTTGGTGAGATTTTTTGCCCCTAATTCTGAGTATCTCACCAAATATGATGTATTTGCTCGCACATTTTCGATTATGCGTACTTAAGGCGTACGGCTTATTGTTATCGAACAGGTTCGAAATTATGAAAAAATTGTCGGCTATTTACCTAAAACATTTTTAAAATCGGATGGTAAGGAAATGCATCCCCCCACATCCCCCCTGGATTCGCCCCTGTTGTTGGTTGAATATTGACAAAATTACGATTACCTACTGGTACTTAACTACTTATACGTTTTTTACAGCTGTTTTATCTACTGCCTTTCGCAAGGCTGGGGGGGGGCTTCAGCCCCCTTAGACCCCCTGGTTGCGTCTATGCGAGACAGCCGTGATATTGATAATAATGCATGATGAAGCCATGAATCCACAGATCCGCTGGCTGTGATTGTGATGTAATGGGCCAAACTTAGCCTATGAAGATGTGATAGGCATTTAGTAGCAACGAACCGTTTTTGCAATTTACAAAAATTAATCCAAACTTTGCCCCTACCCCCTTAATAAACGCTTGACTTCCCTAAGTCGGCTGCTCTGGCGCCAGCTATGGATTGATTGAAGCAAAAATAAAAAAGAAATTTAAAGTATAAGAAGGAGGAGGGAGGCAAGCAATTAGTTACTTTGAACTGAAGAATGAAAATGAAATGGCATAAGCTGAATTTTTGATTTTCAATTTTTAAGTTATAAAAATAACAAATCGCAAAAAAATTTTGGGGGACCCGGCCCTCCCGGTCTCCAATGGCACGATGCCATGAACTGACTTCTTGGCGTTTTTGTTTTATTACGATAAGTAGCAGCTTAGATGGTCGAGTGAAAAGAGCAATTGCTTCAGAAGTTGTCAACTTGGGTATAATTACGAGTCCGGTAAAACCAAAGATTCAAAAATTAGTATTCACAGCTTCTTCATTTGACGCTCAGCATTAAAAGAACTGTAGCCTACTGGTAATGATAGTGATGACAATTTTTTTTTAACCCAGTACCTCAGAAAATTTTGAACAGGTTTTAGTTTCAGTTTCGGTTTTGACGTTTCAAGAAAAAACGGTTTTGATTCGTGTTTAGGTTCTCACAAATTTGGCTGAGTAGGTGTCAGTTTCAGTTTGGTCTTCAAAAATTTCCTTTAAAACCGGGTTTTCAGGTTTAGGTTTGGGTTTCCACCCTTGCTCAGTCGTTAAGCGCGCGCCATCTGTACGGGAGGTCTGGGGTTCGATTCCCAGGACGGTCAAATCGGCACAGTTTCGCCAACGGCTCGCCACCGTTGTGAAATTTCTTCGGAGCTGCGTCGCCCAGGTGCTAAGCAGCGGAGATGGGCCCCGCCACTCGTTACACGCTTCGGCGTAATACCGCGATTACTATGAAGATTTGATTTTGGTACATGGCTACAAAAGCAAAACCCGTAGTACCATGCACAAAAACGTGTGCCGTGAGTCTGTATATCTTTCATGCAATGCCCGCTTTGTTTCTTCAGTTCTATCGATGCGAGCGAGTAGAAACAAAGCACGAGCTTTGCATTTTCTTTGCTTTTAAAACAACGCATCGTTTCTTCATTTTGTAGTTTGTAGTCATATAATTTATTCGATTTGTAGTCGTGGTTTTAACTGTAATGGGCCTTCAATAGCTATTGAAAGGGTGATCTGGGCCGCGTTAAAAAAAGGTTGCCGACCACTGCGATAAGGTATTGTGATCTAAAATTTTGTTGATTGACACTACACAGTAGGTTACATGAATAATGACGTCCGACTAATTCACTATCTGGTAGTAATTAGGTAATTACATTTCCATTGATTTGCTTCTGTGAGGAAAAGTTTCGTCACAATTAATGACTATTTTAATTAATCAATATTATTTGATTCATCATTTTTCGTAGCAGCTGTCAGCATAATTAGCTTTATCTTTGCTATCAGCTCGCAGCCTACTGTAATATAAGTTTGGGAGAGAGGAGATCTTTAATATCCATATTTGTAGCAACAGATAATAAGGTCAAAACATAAAACGTTTTTAATTAGAAAATAACACGCAGAAAATATGCTAAGCGTTTTCAAACAACTCCACCGTCCTTGATGACGATGATTTCTTTATTTTTATCCTCCTATCACGAGAAAGCGACGGAGACGTTATGAATAGGACGAATCCAGAGTTCCAGACTCGCTTAGGAGTTGCCCTTGTTTCCGATTTTTCCGCTTGAATTTTGCTTCTATCTTCTTCAATTTGCTTCTTGTAAATTCCTCCAAGCTGAGATAACTGCCATGAAGCATCTTATTCAAGGATGCAACAAGGAGGCTTGGGTGGGAGTTAAACAATCAACCTTGCGATCATGGCAGTCTTAAAAACGACGCTTGGAACCACTCAGCCGCGCTGTCGACAACCACTCGGCCACGCGCTGCCGTCCTTCATCAGAACATGATCGAAAATGGAAAGCTAACGCGCCCAGGGCAAACTAATTCAAGTGAAAAGCAAAACAGCAAGGGTACAATACAACTCGTACCCTTGCTGTTTTGCTTTTTACTTATATTAGTTTGCCATGCGTTAACTTATTTCTGATCATGCTGTAATAAAGGACTGACGATTTGTCTGAATAAGCTAATCTTCTGTACCGCCATGTTATTTTGTAAATATTGTTCAGTCTATCATAGTTGAAGAAGTTCATGTTGACAGTCTCAAAACTTTTGAAACGAAATAACGTGCAAAGAAGAACAGAGGTGGGGGATTCTGGGGGGCTCCACCCCCAGAAGTTGACACGGTCTTGACGTTTTAGTTGATGGTGCAATGATTCATCACCCCCAATAATTTCCACAAATGTACGCCTGTGAGCATGACTCACCGGGCACCGGGCACCGCTGAACCCTTAAAACTGCTTCAATAAGCACTTAGATTTCGAAGATTAAAAACCATTGGAGACTGGATTACTGCCAAAAGCCAGGAAATAGCAAAGCACAATCAGTATTCACGCTTGCAACAAAATTTCCAAAAAAAACAGTTTTTTTTTAGGCCATGTTTTTTTTTGAAAAAAAACACGTTTTTTTAATCGTCAATACATTTTTTAATTTAATCGTGATTATTTTTAATCGTCAATGGGGGGGGGACCCCCAAACCCCCCCCCTCCCCCGTGCGTACGCCACTGCTTGGAATACAGGATGGAGAAAACATTCATTTGTCGTACCTCAGTGGAAAATGAAAAGTACTCCCATTGATTTGTACTACTACTCCACGTGCTGAATCGCATGCAGCATTGGAGCTTGTCGCGTTTACACGCACAGTAGTGCGAAAGCATAATATGCAATTTCACTGCATAGTTATGGTATATTGGACAGATTCACAAACTGACTTGGGATATTTGAAAAATCGAAACAAGCGCTTAATCTTATCGAGTGAAGAAAATTTTCGAAAATTCGTCACCAAATCAGTGGAAGTGGCTAGACACAAATCAGAATCCTGCTGATGTCTTCAGTCGAGATGTTTCACCGTCAAAACCTTGGGTTGTTGAAAGCTGGCTTAAAGGTCCTAATTTTCTTCAGAAGAAACAAGATGAATGGCTGCAGATAAATCGAGATAAATGCAGATAAATTTTTCAACTTGAAAAATGCAAAAAATCATTGATGGTTTTTTATTTGAAGAGTTACTAGCTAGTTACTAGTTAATAAAGCAGCCCACAATTTGTTTAGATTATTATCTATGGTTATGGTCCAAAAACGGCACCTATTTAATTAACAGTATATGTAAACCATTCATTTAGTTTTTAGGGTGACTGCTTGACTCGAAGACCTGAAGGTCCCTTCGCAGTCTCCCTGTCCTATATTATTTTTTGTTGTGTATTTCAAGTATTTGTACTGTTTAACTGTTGGAAGAATAAATACGTGAATGAATGAATGAATGACAGCAAATATGTGCAATGAATGAAAGTATACCCATCGAGGATGGCGCGCATTGGTTAGCGAAGTCTGTAGTTTTGATTGTGTCGATTTGCCCGGGGCTGAATCGGTTCGACTTTAATGAGCGAGTTTTACTCGCATTACAGTACGTTTTTGCGTCTTTTAAAAGCTGTGTCGGGGTTACGTCGTGTATTTTTGTTACTTCGTAACCGTATTTGTCGCAAGTGGGGGCAAAGCGAGTTACTTGTTCCCAGCGGGCCAGTGTCGGTTGCCGAGTACGCCCAATCTTTGGCAGTTATAATTTGTATTGTGCAGAAGCAGTAGGTCTGCTCGAGGCTTTAATGGTAGGGGATTGCCACGAGGTTGATGCCGGTAGACATGGAGTTAAACTTAAAGAGGTTTTGACTCCATTGCGTAAATATTGCCCGTTTTTATGTGACGACGTTATGAGCATTCAGGGGCGTGCCCAGAAATTTGAAAAGGGGGGGGGGAGGGGGCGCAATTTTCGACGTCCAACCGAAGACCAAAAAAAAAAAAAAAGGTTTTCACGGCCCGTATGCACAGTTCTCACTAGTAGCACGACTATGTAGCCATGCTTGAAGTCATGCTAACAGCCGATAGTCAGACTTAAAGTAGCACGAACTACGTAGTCTTACTACTTCGTATGCACCAGTGTTGCCAAATTCATATTTTTTTCCAGCCCAATCAGTGACAAAAACTTTTTTGTGGAATACAACACATCAACTAAAACAGTAACAAAAACAAAAATAGGTGGTGCAAAGCATAGATCAGAGGTTTTCAACCTATGGGCCATGGTCCAGCAGTGGGCCACGGCACTGTTTTCAGTGGGCCACAGAGCTTGATTAGAAAGCAACATCAGCAGTCTCCAATCATGTCATTATGTTAACTTAGTACTTTTTGGTAATAGTTGTTGGGCCACCGTCATATTTTATCATGTTAGTGAGCCATAAGCAAAAAAGGTTGAAAAACCCTGGCATAGATGCAAATACCAATGGTCAGTAAGATAAATATAAAAGTGGCAAGTGAAATAAAAACAGTGCGATTGGTTAGATAAATAGTGTGGCAAGATAAATGAAAGTAAAGAAGCAAGCTAAATACAAACAGTGTGACAAGCTAAATACAAACAGTGTGACAAGCTAAATTAAAACTGTATGGCAAACTAACATAAACAGTGTGACAAGCAAATTGAAGAATTGTATAAAAGCAGTGTACATTAACACTTAAAGTATTGATGGCAAGTGATTGCCGATGGTAGCCCACTGGTTTTGGCACATTATCACAATCATTAACATACTGTGGAATAAAACAAATATGAAGAACCTTTGACCACCTAACTAAACTTAAGAAAATACGTCGTTTGACATTTAAATAAATGAAGAAATAAACAAAGCGTTATATGCATACTAGCATTGAAAGTAGGGTTGGATTGAATTTGAATCCGCTCACGAGTTGTTGAGTTTGAGTTTGAATTTCGTTTTTTCAAAGTCAATGAATTTGAATTTGAATTTTGTTTTTTCAAAGTCAAAGAATTTGAATTTGAATTTCATTTTTTCCACGTCAATGAATTTAAATGCTTTGATTAAACATTCGACGAACTTTGAGTTTTTCGGTTTAAACCGTACAAAGCAAATGTAGCAATTTGTAACTGGTTTGTATCAGTTAATGTTGCAAACGTTCCTTAAAATTTTATCAAGCCAACAGAAAGTTTATGATGGCAAATATGACGCTGCAAGGCGCTTTGAAGTTGTTTTTGGCCACAGTAACCTCCCTAGTGCACCTGCTAGAGAATGGACTTTACACTCAATCGCTCGGATTTCATATCTGCAAAGGTTTTTATAGCATTTTAATTTGAAGTGAAGTTGCCAAAAATGAAATTCGTCTTTACGTCAGCAATTTTCGTCTTTTCGTTAATTGTTCTTCGTGTTTTCTAATAAAAGTAACGTTTTTTTGCATCTTGTACTGTCATTTTTGCAGTTAGCTACACTTTTACTTTGTTTTACGCATTTTTTGAGTGAGAATATTTTGAACAAGTTGCTACTCGCTAAACCTACAGTACTGAAAAATATTTCTTGTTTTAAACGCATAATTATAATAATCTGGCTGACCAAATATGGAATTAGTAGAGATGGCTGATGAGTGGCGACACTGGTGAGTATACTGGTGACTGGTACTGTAAGTTGGATTAAATTTGAATTTTGAATTTGAATCCGCTCACAAATTCTTCATGAATTTGAATTTGAATTTCGTTTTCTCAAAGTCAATGAATTTGAATTTTTTTTTCAAAGTCAATGAATTTGAATTTGAATTTTGTTTTTTCAAAGTCAATGAAGCTGAATTTGAATTTCGTTTTTTCAAAGTCAATAAATTTAAATTTGAATTTAGTTTCTTCAAAGTCGATGAACTTGAATTTCGTTTTTTCAAAGTCAATGAATTTGAATTTGAATTTCGTTTTTTCAAAGTCAATGAATTTGAATTTCAAAATTAGAAAAAAAATGAATGGATCCAACCCTAATTGAAACATGTTCAGAAAAGATGTACCGGTACTACAGTGCCCCAAAACCAGCTCAAAAACCCGCAGCTTTAAACAAAAAATAGCCCAAGAAACCGCAACCCGCAAACTTTAAAATTTTCCCGCAACTTCCTATCGAAACCAGCCCAATTGGGCGGGAAAACCGCCCAACTGGCATCACGGGTATGCACACACATCACTAGAAGTCCTGCTAAAATAAGTCCGGCTATGTAGAGCAATAGTTTACGTTTTTTTACATTCTCCATTATTACATCAGCATAGCCTCTAGTCTTGCGTAAATCTCTAATCACAACTCCCGGAGTTCATTATTGTAGTGATAAAGGTACAGTTTGCCCCGTTTGGTAGCTCGCACGTGTTACATTTAACAACCTAAAGTAGTACCGTAATGTCAAAATTTGATAATGAAAAGGATGGCCGACTGGCCCAAACTATAGTCCATGTACCACTCTGCGAAGATAGAAAATTTGGATCATATGGCGAATATTTCATTTTTCTTTCAAACTAATTGCTTTTCAACGGATTAATTTTAAGAGTAGGTTCCGCATAGCTAATGGAATTTTTGTGCAAAAGTAGAGCGTTTTTGAGACACCCTCAAAGGAGAAGTGACCGCTTATACAAAAACTTTTAAAAAACGGACAAGGGCGTATAGTCACCTTTTTCTATAACTGCTCAATAAAAGATTGATAACTTTTTCAGATTAGCCTCAAATTCTCGGCTTTTTCGCACGTTTCATGTTCATAGCTTTCAACTTCAGCCATATATTTTTCACTTTTTTAGAGGGCTGTGAACATTCTAATTTCGCTTCCATTTTAGAAGCACAAAATTATTCAAAATGAACCTTGGTGCGAAGAAGTATTTCATTTGTGACGTATTAGTTGTATTAATGCGGTCACAATTTAATATTTTGCAAAATACCGAGCAAATGTTACACTTGTTCACCTTATGATCTGCTTTGGAGATCGCGTAAACAACTTAAATATAGAATTCTTCAATCATAATAATCTGATCAAAGGTCTAGGTCGGCTAAGGCAAAGAAGGCCGGCTTGAAAAGGCACTAGGCCGGCTAAGGCAAAGACACAGCATTTCGGGTGGTTTGTCTTCTGGATTCGTTCTACGCATAGCGCCTTCGCCGCTTTCTCGTGACAGGAGGATAAAGATGAAGGAAGAACCGAAAGCGATGACCGTACGTACTGCCGCTAAAACCTAAAGTAACTAATGATTAGACCTCGTTGAAATTGTTTAATGAAAATCTAAATACTCTCGAGGTTTTTGCTTTTGCCCACGATGATGCTGATAAGCTTTCAGGTCAGTTACTTTTTGATATTGCAAACCGCTTGCCCGGTATTTTAAAAAGTCGTTATCTCAAATCTCTGGATGAAAGAAGCTTGAATCTTAAGTCACCCTGGGTTCGGTTAATTTTAATTTCGTCGCTCACTTTGCGGAAATTCGTCGCTCACGAGATTAAAATGATGACGATAAAATAAACGAGCCGCTTTGGGTGGTCTTATCAATCTTCGTGCCAATCATAACAAAATTATTTGTTTCAAGAGGATTTTTCGCGATTTTTACGCGATATTTTTCACAAAAAAACAGCATGAGGATGTAGAATTTCTGACGCCTTACCTCCCACAAGTTTTATTTTTAAGATCCCATAATATTAATCTTTTAGTTTTTAGAGCTTGTTGTAACTATCATCTTCGCAGAGTGGTTCATCTACCCTATGTCGAGAGCATAAGGAAAACCTCGAAGGCTTGGGAAACAGTTCCCACCAAAACAAAAAGAGAAATGCTTGGAACCACAATACTCAGGCAATCAACATCGAAAGCAAAGCAAAGTTTACATGAGAGCAATGTAAAAAAGATTGCGAAGTATAAAGCCTGCTTCCAAAGCGACTAACGCGGCCAACAAGAGATCGTTTTTCAAAACTGGAGGTGGTCCTTCCGGCAGAAAATTTTTGTCTGATACAGAGATGGAAGCGGTCAGGATTTTCCCGACTCGATCGGTAAAATTCAAAATCTACGCAGGTTAACCGGTCACTGACTGGCCCGGTCGACCGTTATTTTTACTGAAGATTTATGTTCAGTGTTCAATAAACCTAATGACAAACTGCAGTTTACACCAATTTTGTCACCAGATGTATGGAACACATAAAATTTTATCTCATAAAAAGAGTATTTTCATGAACGTAAACCGACAACAAACTTTTGTTTTCAGGTGTGATTTGCTAATGCCGTTTTTCATAAACTACTTAAGAAACAGATATCGGTATGAATATTTCGGTGATGTTTAGGTGTATTTTAGTAGCAAGAAAGAAGAAGACCGTTTTTTTGACCGGCCGGTCGAAGAATCTCGACCCGACCGGTTTTCATCTCTGGTCTGATACAACTAAGAAAGTTCTCGATTTTCTTGGAGAAACCGCTGGCTTCAGGGCCAGCGCCAAGGGAGGGCCAGGGGGGCCTGGAAACCCCAACTAACAAACTTACTCTTTTGAAGAAAGCGGCTATTGTGCTTAATTTCAAACTTTGGCCCTCCCCCTGATAAACGCTTGGCCCCCCTAAGTCGACTGCTCTGCCGCCGGCTCTGGCTGGTTTTCAAGGCTGTGATGATGGGGTGGAAACACCACTCAATAGTGAAAACTCGCTACCGGTTTTTGATCCAGTTCTGCTCAATGAATTGGAACCATTGTCAGATACCAAAGATTCCCAGCCCCGCGAACCCAAGCTTTATCCACCAGGTTTTCCACTACAGCAGTTATGCAACGCCTCACAGTTGATTGACCAAGCATAAAAGTTTCGGCGACTGCTTGCTGGTAGGTATTCGAGGCCAAATACCTTAACGCTACGAGCAATGGTGTTAAAGTGACACTGGTCGTCCTCGGTCATTTCCAATTGGAAAAAATCATTTTTAATGAGATCAGTCACGCTATTTCGTCCTTCCTCAGCGAACCTGCAGTTTTTATAAAGCTCACCGCTATTAAGGGCACTAACCGGATCACAATGGCTCTTGTATGATCGTGAAGTTGCTGCTATTATCACATACGATGCCATATAGTTCTTTTAAAACGAGCGGTTTGATCGAGCTAGCAATAACAAAGAAAACTGAATGCGTTTCAAGTAAAAAACGTGCTGACTTCGATAAATGCGAAGAAAGATGAAATTTTTGATTGACCATTGATGTCCCAACAGTGCTATTATTTCCAATCTGCGTAGAATAATAGCCAAACCATGGTTAAACGAAGTTTTCTATGCTGATTCAGTTGACCTCAAGCGCATCATAACTCGCTGAACAATCATCATGCGAATTAGTTTACAGCAAGTGATATTGCAACAAAGAATTGTATTCGCACAGCTAAAATACTTGTATTTCGCTTGTTTTAATGGGTTGCCGTAGAAAAAATATGTGCAAAATCAAACAAACAAGAAGCACAAGTTTTTTGCTTGTTTTACTTGCATACCACATGGCCAGTAATATAGTTGTTATACTAATTATTTACTCACATATTCATGTCGTTACTGCAACAAAGCGATTAAATAAGTGGCATAGTGTGACTTCAAGACAGGTCTCGATCACACTAGCAAATTTGAGCGAAAATCAATAATTTGACTACTAGTGCGAACTTACTAGTGAGATCTCTGCATGCAAACTCGTGCTACAAGTGCAAATACATAGTCTGACTATCAAAGTTCGTTCTACCAGTGAGAACTGTGCATAGGGGCCCACGTCTTTCGACGTCCTATTTACCGCTCGACATCAAGTAAAAAAAAGGCCTTCGCGTCCTCAGCTTATACTTCAGCGGGGGGAGGGGAGCGCGGCCCCACCGCCCCCCCCCCCCTTGGATACGCCCCTGGCATTGGTGATCATGCAACTGCAAAAATCTGAGTTACTACTTGACACAAAGCATCCAATTGTTTTGCCAAAGCGTCACGTTGTTCCTGTGCTTATTGTACTTGATGCGCACGTTAAATGTGGTCATTTTGAGGCAAATTATGTGTTGAATGAAGTACTTTTGAAATATTGTATCGTTTCGGGGAAGAGTACTGTTAAGCATTACCTAAAGAAGCTGTGTATTAAATGTCGTAATCGTAATACTCGACTGCTTGTTTAGCAGATGGCGCCATTGCCCATTGGCCGGGTGACTGTTACCTTTTTTTCTTTTTGAGCATTGTGGGATAGACAGTGGCGTAGCCAGCCAAAAATTTCGGGGGGGCAAAACTTCATAGGCTTGTCCCAGTGGAGGAGGTCTGGAGGCATAGGCGCACGCACGGGGGGGGCTACGGTGCGATGCCCCCCTCCCTTGGCCCTGTAACAAGGTGCTAAACCTAACTTTCAGTCAATAATTTTTCAAACTAATAATGGCTGCAGCCTCCTTTCACTTATTTTAGCCGAGCTTCTGCTTGTACACACAAGCTGCGAAACAGTGGCGTAGCGAGGAATTTAAAAAGAGGGGGGGGCATACTTTCCACATTTTTTTCAAGCGTATTTTTTTTTTTGCGGAACTAATTTGAAGCTGATTGAGATAGAAGAAAAGCTCTAGGGAGATCCTGGGGCATGCTACCACAAAATTTTTGAAAATTTACATGCTGTAATGGCTGTTTTAGTGCTTTTCGTAAAATTTTCACGCAAATTTTGTTTAAATTTTTTGACTCTAATTCTGAGTGCTTCGCCAAATATGATGCATTTTGTTCGCACATTTTCGATAAATCGTGCTTAAGGCCAGTGGTGTAACTGTAAAGGAACGAAATACTTTTACTTGAGTAGATTACTCGAGTAGTTTTTTTCAGTAACGAGTACTTTTTTGAGTAGTTTTTTTTGGGCTACTTTTACGTTTACTTAAATACTTTTAATATAAAGTGACACTACTCGGGTAGTTTATATTTCAGAAAAGTACAAAGTAATCCTTGAGTTACAAGTCTCACTTGAAATCCCTTGTTGCACCTAAAATCTTACGTTGCAAAGTTGCGTCGCATGCAATGTCATTGTTGTTTGTAATTACTCTACCACTGCATGACCGTAACCGCTTAACCGCAAGTTACAGAAAATGCTGGAAATGTCCACAATAATTATTCATTCCACAAACCTGTAGACCTAGCAGTAAAACTATCGTATTTCTCTTTCAACCTTAATTATGAAAGAAAGCAAATTGCCAGGCAAAAATTGAAGTGTTTTCAGAAATCAGCAGATTTCCGCTTTTGAGTTAATGTTTATGTATTCATATGTTTATCCTTCTGTGCAACGGAGGCGCTATAACGCGCTCGCTTAGGAGTTTCGAGCCACCTGTCTGCCACTCTGAGATGGGAAAATCTCGCTAAGCGTGGTTCCGAACGGCATAACAAGTGAACTTGCCTGCTTGTTCTTCACGCTGTCGCCGTTGATGCTCAGTGTCATGCAGGGAAGCTATAAATACCAACTTTTAAGTCGTTGGTTTATCCCTACTCTGAATCGAACCCCGAGTCTACTGTTCCAGAAGGAGACGCTCTATCCTCTAGGCCATCTGAGCTGTAATAATTTCTTTTGGTTTACCATTTTGCCACCTTCAGAGCTCATCGGCAAGTGCGCCGTTGACACTTTAACGATTGAGAACGCTATACTTTTACTTGAATAGTTTTTAAATGACTATTTTTTTACTTTTAATTACCGTATTTTCCCGTGTATAAGAGACCCTTGTGTATAAGAGACCCTTCAATTTTTAGGTAAAATTTTCAGGAAAAAAGTTTTTTAGTAATGAATAACTTTACTAATCATAGAAATCATTATTAATCATAGAAATCATTAAATCAATACATACTGGCGCTAAAAGACTTACTCCCATGTATAAGAGACCCCCTATTTTTAAAATTAAAATTATGAACAAAAAAGGGTCTCTTATACACGGGAAAATACGGTAAGTACTTTTTTAGTCAGTACTTTCTACTTTACTTCGAGTAGTTTTGCCGTCAGTAACAATACTATTACTTAAGTACAGTTTGAAAATACTTTTTACACCACTGCTTAAGTTGCTAGGCTTACCGCTATTGAAGAGGTTTGAAACTATGGAAAAATTGTATACATCGACAACAGTTTTGAAAATGTCTAGTGGGAGGACACATACTCCTCATTCAAAATACTTTTTACACCACTGCTTAAGTTGCTAGGCTTACCGCTATTGAAGAGGTTTGAAACTATGGAAAAATTGTATACATCGACAACAGTTTTGAAAATGTCTAGTGGGAGGACACATACTCCTCATTCAAAATACTTTTTACACCACTGCTTAAGTTGCTAGGCTTACCGCTATTGAAGAGGTTTGAAACTATGGAAAAATTGTATACATCGACAACAGTTTTGAAAATGTCTAGTGGGAGGACACATACTCCTCATTCTAACCCCCTGAATCCGTCCCTGGCCATATTCTACGGAAACCATCAAAAGAGTCTGGCGTATTTCAGTCACTTGGCACCATTAATTTTGTTCTTTTTTTACTAAAAGGCAGAGTCAAAAGGGGGGCATGCAGTGCCGTAGCAGCTCAACTTTGCGCCCCCTCAAAAAACCCTTTCAAGGGCCCCAATACTTAGCTTTCGATATGAATTGTTTTAGGTTTTTCCAGGGGTAACAACTCAGTTTCTCACCACAATGCGAATACTGTGGTAAAATTAAAACATATAACGCGTTATCACTGTGCAAAAATAAAAGGTGTAATTTTAAGACAAGTTTGTTACACCCAATTCATTTTCCATTAAAATCGTCTAGCTCAGGGTTTTTCTACCTTTTTTTTTGCTTATGGCCCACTAAAATGATAAAATATGATGGTGGCCCAACAACTTTTGCTAAAAGGTACACAGTCAACGTGATGGCATGATTAGGGAATGCTGATGTAGCTTTCTAGTCAAGCTCTGTGGCCCACTGAAAACCATGCTGTGGTCCACTGTTGGGCCATGGCCCATAGGTAGAAAACCTCCGGTCTAGCTAGAGCGCACTTTTTCGTACACAGGTGCTCTTTTGACAGCATCATAATCTGGAGATCGGGCGCATTAACTTTCGATTGACAACTTGGCCAGCGAAGAACCAATCGGATGGCCGAGTGGATAGAGCGTGTGCTTCTGATCCAGAAGGAGTGAATTGACTGAGGGTTTGATCACTAGTCAAGTCAAACCAATGACTGAAAAATTGGTATTCACAGCTTTCCTACTAGACATTCAACATTAAAGGGATAGTGTTAAGAAAGCCGTCAAGTTTGCGTGTGCCGTTGGGAAAAACACTTAACGAGATTCCCCCATCTAAGTGCGGTAGGTAGACAGATGGCCGGCAACTCTTAAGGCAGCTCGTGTAGCGCCCATTGCTTTCTGTGATAGGTGGATAAAAATGCCAACAAATGGAAAGAAAAAAGATAGTCTGCTATTTGCCATATTAGATGTAATAAACGTTTTCATAAGTTTCAGTTTTCTGAAGCTTTGTTCAGCACTAGTAACAGTAGCAGCGCATTTTGTAAACTGGAGCAGCAAGGCAAGCGAGCACTTACTATTGAATTAAAAGTTCAACGGTATTGAAGGGAGACTGCCAAACGAGCTTGTGCCGTTCTAATCAGCAACCATCTGATATAAATATCAAATGCAATATACTCCAGCCGTGAATCGAACCCGTCGCAAGAATCTGAACCTGCGTGCGGTACTGCCAGATCATATTGCTGACAATGGTTGTTCATGCACGAAGCTGCTGGGTGTAAACAGCAATGCAAAGACAGAAGCGACATCACATGTCAGCTTAAAACTTTCCAGTATCGACATAATAGCCCTGTCCACCAGTTGTTTTAAAAAGTTTGCTTTGAATCTCTTCCTCAGAAGCTGTACGATATAGATTTGCATCGTAACTAAACATTTTTTTTTTTTTTTTACTTTTTGATTGAGGAAGACCGGACCAATGTCCAATTCCTGCGCTATTTCAAAAGCACACGTTATCAAACTAGCAAATCCTTTTTCAATGGACTTTTGTATTCGGTGTCAGATTATGGTTGCTGACACAGAAATAGGGTTGGATTGAATTTAATTTACCGATCGGATGGCCGATTGGATAGAGCATCTGCTTCTAGATTGGTGGACTCCAGGGTTCAATTCCGAGTCCGGTCAAACCAATGACTTGTTAATTGGTATTCACAGCATTTTTGGTTGACGTTCAGCATAATGGATAGTGCGAAACAAGCCGGCAAGTTCGCTTGTTGTACTATTGGGAAAGGCACTAAACGGGATTACCCCTTCTAAGCGTTGTAGACCGATGGTCGGCAACTCGTAAGCGAACTCGTATAGCGCCCCGTCGCTTTTTCGTGATAGGAGAATAAAATTGCGAATAAATAAAAAATAAATTGATAAAATTCTAAATCTGCTCACAGTGGCGTGGGAACGTTTTTTGGACAGGGGGGGCTGAAAATAGTACGATCGTCTCAACGTCTGGGGGGCGAAGCCCCCCAGACCCCCTTTTCTCGAACCCACGTTTTCTCGAACCATATTTATGGAGCTGAAAATTTCTTAAGCCAGGTAGTAGGGGTGGCTCACAGCCTCACATGTGAGTTGTAGACGCCAGCATTTCATCTTGATTGAACAGCGTCTAAACGTAAATCCTTGTTTCCACGTTTACCCCGCTTACAAAAACCAAGCCAAATTGCTTGAAATATCGAAGAGTAACTCTTAAAGGGAAAAGACAATCAGTGGATAAGTGTTTCGAACCTCACTGTGGCACCTGCTACAATGAGTAATCAAATATATACTGCAATTTCTTGGGCTTTAGCGATTGAATTTTGTTTAAATAAAATTTTTTATTGATAGTGATTCAACATCAGTTTAAAATGAGATATAAATTTATGTGTGGTACGGTAATAAAGTTGTAAACAAATAGTATAATTCAGAGCAAAAATATATAAAAATAGCATTACGTCTTGCTTCATTAAAACAACTACAAATCAAGAGTGTATCAGTTTACAATCAAGATTATATTTTGCACTTTTCGAACGTCGATTGTTACAGCACAATGCCTGCGAATCGATTTTCTGCTCAGTGAGATTGTGATTACGTCATACGAAATTTCGGCGAAAGAAAATATGCTTAGGCATTGCATTTTGCTATTCGTCTTGATAGAAGCTTGCTTTGAGTGGCTATATGAGGTAATAGTCGATTTCATGCTTGACTGCTTGTGTTCAAGGATGGCAGTACGGTACGGTACGGTACGGTACGCAAGTACGGTACGCAAGTACGGTACGGTACGCTCCATTTTTCGGCAAATAGTACGGTACGCTTGTACGGTACGTAATTATTGCTAAGGTACGGGTACGGTACGTTGGTACGTGTTATATAAATATGCGTACTAACCGTACCTTACGTACCGTACCATGTGGTACAGTACGTAACTTGGTATTGTGAAATTTTGTGAACAAGAAGAACAAAGCTTTTATTGACGTTCAACATTTCCAAAAACAAACATAAGTAAACGGTAACATTACACTCTGTAGCTTCGGAAATATGCACATAGGAGAAGGCGAAGGGAGCAAAGTTCATTTAGGTCGCTGCCACCTGAAGTACAGAAGATCAAGGACCGATGGGACAAAAACGCTGAATGATTAATTATATTCACGGCGATACAGAATTGATAATAATGTGTAGTACACAATCAGTCCTGGCGGTGATCTTGAAACTACGGACTTGCAAAAAAAAAATAGTAAAAGTAACCGACGAGGTTTTGGAAGCACAAAGCAGGAATTAAAACACGTAAGCATGCAATTATACAATTTTTAAATGTTACAATTAGATTGTCCCTGAAAACTGATTGGTAATTATAAAAAAAAGGTTGTGACAAAAAAAGGTTGATGCTCTTGCAAAACTTTTAAGTTGTATATAAATAGCTATGGTCAGCAGTGAGTGAACAGAGAACTCCTCTGGGGCCTAGCACAAACAGACTATTTTTCATTTAGAATATTAATATGCGGCATTACAAATTCACAATAACAGGTCGCAATTATACATGGTATGCATCCACCGTGAATTTCAATTGAGAGAGGATTCATGAGCACAACAAAAGATGCTACCGGTAAGTCATTGGAGAAGTCTCTTTTGGTCTTCTGACGTCCCTTTAGTAGTCCTGGCTTCCTTGAATCAGGGCTCGGTAGGGTGCAAAGTGCAGACTACCAATAGGCTTATAAGAGAAATTTTACGCAATGCGCATTTCAGTGAACAAGTTTGGACTTCTTCATAACGTTCTACTGTCACCGAGCAGCATTATTTTCTGTCGTAACCTACAGTATTTGGAAAGCAATTAAAAAAAAGAAAAATTCGGCTAATGTTTACTCAGCTTTTACAAAACGTAGGAGCTAGCTGCGGTTCCGATCGCCCACATGAATTGTATCGATCAGTGTGACTGGGATCAACGGCGGATCCAAAAATTTATTTATAGGGGGGTGTAATTTTATATTAAGTTGAATGTTAACTAAATACTAAGACGTTTAGATTCGAAAACGGCCGTACATAAGCCCTCTGAAAATGTTTTGTATCAGGGGCGTATTCAAAATCTTTTTCAGGGAAGGGCACCAACTTTCGTCACTTTTTCAAGCGTAGTTTTTTTCCGGCAGAGTTAATTTTAAGCAACTTAAGTAACAAAAACAGCTCTTGGGGGACCGGAGACATGCTCCCCCGGAAAATTTTCAAAAATTTGCATAGTGCAATGGCCATTTCAGCGCTTTTTGTACAATTTTCAGGCAAAGGTTGTTCATAATTTTGGCCCCTACCTTCGAGTGCTTCACCAAATACAATGCATTTTGTATGCTACGCACAGTTTTGATTATGCGTGCTTAAGGCGACTAAGGCTTATTGTAATGAAGAGGTTCGAAATTATGGAAAAATTTTATTTATCCAAAGCATTGTTAGCAGGTGGGGGGGGTGCATCCCCCACACCTCCCCCCCCTGGATCCGCTCCTGACTGGGACATTGCTTTTCCAGACCTTGGTAGTTTCGAGGACACCACACAAGTATTTTTATTGTAGCTGAAAAACTTGTATAAGGTTCAATTTCCGATCAGGTCGCATATAGCAAACTTTAACCTATTTATGGGCATTGCAATAGCACTTAGCTAATTTGGCGTGCATCCAAGAATGGCGGTAGGTAGGTACGGTACGTAATTTTTAGGTACGGTACGTTTTAAGCGTACCATTTATTGGTACGGTACGCGGTACGGTAAGCTTGTTAAATTTATTCGAAGTACGTTACGTTAGTACGGTACGGTTAAAATTTTGAAGTACGGGTACGTAAATTTTGAACGCAACGTACCGTACTGCCAACCTAGTTGTGTTATCTGAAAGTCGGTTTCATGTTATCCTTGGCTGGTGAAGAATTTGAAAGTAAACATTTTGCAGGAACGTGCTAAAGAGACACTCATTATTTGCTTGAGATTCTCCAACTCTGAGATCAAACCACACTTACAGCTCTTTACTTTGCAGCAGGCATATTGGATTTTTACTTCCAAGTTTTGTAACCGTTAGCAGTGGCTGTAAAAAGCTGAAAATTTCTTTGGCCAAGTCTCACAAACAAGGAAATTTTCAGCTCTTCAGCCCTTGCTCTGTAGCAGCATTCATTGGATTTTCCTTCAGAGTTTCGTGACCGTTTGTAGGGGCTAAAGAGTTGAAGTTTTTTCTGGTTTGTGAAGTCTTGACGATAGATAGATTTGATAGAAAATTTTAGCTCTTTAGCCACTTCTAACGGTCGCAAAATTCTGAATGAAAATCCAACAAAGCCTGCTACAGAGCAAGTGCAATGGTGTGATTTGCTCAGAGTTCTCTGGCAGCGAGTAAGGACTTTGCCTACAAAACTAGTACCCGTTTACCTTCAATTCTGTGAAGCCCAAATCATACGCTTATACAGCACCTCTCTGGGATTTCAGATCAGTTGGGACACTATGCTTAACGCCTTCGAACCGGTTATGCTAACATAACGCACCGGAAGCCAAGACTGTAAACATATCATCATTTAACCCATAAAGTTTAGAAAAGGATTAACAGTAAATGAGTCATTTCCAGTTGGTATGCCCGAGCTTTTGCCTCTTGCAGGCACAGGGCTACAAGGCCAAGATGGTCAGATTGGATGACTGAGCAGCTTTTTCGCTTCCACACCAAGAACGCACGCACTCGTTTATGTACATTTCTCACACCAGTATCTAAATTTTTGTTGAAAATTTTGCTTTTGACTGTCATTCGTAATAACGACAGCAAAGCAAGAATCTATGTTACATTATAAAGAACCAGATGAAGTTTTACACCCAACAGCGTGGATGTACAACTAAAACGTATCAGCAGCTAAATCCATTTTGAGTGTGATCACATTATTCTACACATGCCCATAAAATGCAGTAAAAAAGCATTTCTTCTAAAGATGTAACAATAATTCAGATTAAGGCTAAAACGAAAACCGATTAAGGCAAAAGATGATAATTTTTGCGTTTGGTAAAAGGTGATTATTGTTTTATTCTTGAAACTGTCTGTAAAACTTTCCGATCTATATGGGGCGCCGTTTGGAAAAAAACTATTCGTTTTGTGAACCATGTTTTTTGAGCTTATTTAGACCATAGTTTGTCCGATATGTATATAGGAAATGTCCTACTTATATATCGGACAAAATGTACTTTAAGTCGGACCAAAATACACGCGCAAAATAGGTCGGACAAAATCGTTTTTTCGAAACGGCGCGCCACACGCCGTTTGGAAAAAAACAATTTTGTGACCCCTGTTTTTCGAGCTTATTTGGACTATAATTAGTCCGATATATACATCGGAAATATCCGACTTATGTATCGGAGAAATTGTGCTCTAAGTCGGACCAAAAGACACACGCAAAACAAGTCGGATATTTTCGACTTATATATCGGACAAATTTGCCGTTTGGAAAAAAACTACACGTTTTGTGAACCATGTTTTTTGTAGCCTACTGATCATCGGTGCCAGTTTTGTAGTGATTTAGCCGCTTCATTGGGTTGGTAGAAAAAATTCAAAACCATTAAAAAACTCAACCAGATGAGAACTTGCACCAGCTCATATAAGCTTGATCAGGGGTGCCCAACCAGTCGATCGCGATGTACCGGTCGATCTTTGGATGCTTGGCTGTCGATCCCGGGTCAATTTGGCATGTACATAAATCAGGTTGGCCACCAACATTTCCAGTTCATGTAACGCGTCCGGGCCGTGAAGACCTTTTTTAGCTCTTCACAAAAATTTTGGTGGAATTCGGAACATCTGAAGGATTGAGGACCGTTTTTTTGCACTTCACCGCATTTTCGTTTACGATTTGCGTAATTCCCATGATCAGTAGCGACTTTCATGAGCATTCAGAGTAGTTTGGCCTAAAGTGTTTGGCAGCTACAAGAATTGGCAGCCGTTATACTTTTAGTGGTCCATCGTCCATGACTGCTGTAAAGGTTTGCAAACGCTGATGATATAAAACACTGTTAAAAATGAACTTCAAACATTGAAAATTTAACCAAATTTTACGTTGACCTAGTGAATAATAACTGAGTGATTTTTAAAAGAATAGTGATTCTTCGTTGGTCAAAAGCACTATAAAAATATTTGCTTTATTACGTATGTACGTTGCGAGCATTAATCCCGTCGCACTCAGTGCATAATTTTTTCAATTGTCAGTGGGGGGCTCAAATGGTTCAGGGGGGGGAGGGGGGCTAAAAAAGTTCAGGGGGGGCTTGAGCCCCCCCTGGCACTCTACTTCCCGCGCCTATGTCTGCTCACAAGGTGTTACTGAATTTGAATTAAATTTTTTCAAAAGGAATGAATTTGAATTTAAACTTTGAAAAATGATTGCATCCAACTTTGCACCGGCCTTCTTTTTCAAGTCCTACGCGCACTCTTACACACAGTGTATTGTTTCTGACATCATTACGCAGTTTATGACGCTATTTGAAAGTAAACGATAGCGAAAAATTTTAAAACTGAAATATATAGAATCTGAGCGCAAAAAATCCCATTCAACGCGATTCGCAAAGCAAAATTTTGTTTTTGAATGGATGCAACTTTGGGTCCTTCAAGACAATTTGGGGCCCCTTTTGGCAGAGTGGGCCTCCCCAATTGGGGGGTTTGGGGGGCGGCTGCTACAGCTCTGGGGCATGGCACAATGTCCCCCAAATACGCTCCTGCTGTCAAAATACTTTTGAATTATCTATAGTGACTGCGCTCACTGCATGCCCTTTTTCGATGCAAAGCCCCCGGCCGCTGACGAATATTTGCGGTTTTTCAACAAAAAAACCTGTACTTTTTCGCTCTTTACATAAAAAATAGCGTATACCTTTATTTATTGCAAAAATACCTTCAACATGTAACAGAAACTTGGATCTTTGTTGTGTGGTTGATCCATCTGGCTTGTTCTATGACGATAAATAGGCCTACTCTAGCAATGACAAGCAACGACAAGTAGGCTACAACGGATCATCGTCAGTCGGACACAAATAAGACTGCACTTTATGTAAAAAGCTTTAATTTTGTTGATGATAGTCAATTTTGTTGTCTACTATGGTCAAAGGGTGGTAGGGGCGTATAGCCATGGCACGGTACCCCCTGGGTGAGCTCTTGTCTGCCTACACCGAGACAAGCGAATGATATAACCTAAGTAGGCTAGTGGTAACTAAAAATATTTCGGGGGGGGGGCAATTGCCCCCTTTGCTCCCCCCCTGGCTACGCCCCTGGCAATAAGCGTACCAATTTGGGAAAATAGTCATTGAAAGTTTCTACGATAATTTGCGAATCGGTGAGAGATTCTCCTTTATCTGTTATCAGTTCAGTAAGGACAAACTGCTTTCGTGGCTTAAATTTTGAAAGATCGTAAATTATATCCCAGAACTTCCCGGGTGGATTTTTATTTTCATGCACTAATTCGTAGTAGTACATTTCTTTAGCTTTTTGAATAGCCCTATTTAGAGTGTTGCGATAGCGTTTGAAATGTTCAAAATGTTTTTGGTCAAAAGACGATGAAGATTACTAAACATTTTCTTCTTGCGTTTGATCGATTTAAGTAGGCCAGGATATAACCACGGCTTAGCTTTCAATTTTTTTTTTGTTCTCGTTGCTGGCTCTAACTACGCGAATGGAAATGTGTTTTGAATAGGCCGTCTTGAAATATAATTTGAAAATATACTTGCCGAAACATATTTTGTTTGCCTTCCGTTCGGATGATTAAATCTGGTATTAATAAACTAACCCGTTTCAAACGGTCACAAACTGCAGATACCACCGATCAGCAGTGTTTGCTTATCGTAATACTGTATATTAAGCGTGAGAGAAGTTGCGCCTGTTACGTTCCGTCGTCGCGAAATTAATGACTAGTTGGGCCAAAAAGACCAAATAAATCAGAAAATAAAAAAAAATTGCCCAAGTTAAATAAAAGCGCAACCAGTTTTAATTCTTGTTTATTGAATTTTTGTATGGTAGGGAGATGCCTAGTACACCCCATCATCGTCAAATTAATAAAGAAGCCGATTGCCCATCGTGAAATTATTGTCTACTGAAGAAAAAAGGGCAGCCAGTTTTAAGCATTCTTCTACTTGAGCTTAACGTTGCATGAGCTCAGGAAGTGCTTGGTATTCTGAATAGCATAACAGTGATATCAATAGCCACAGCTCGGTTAAAAGCAATCCTTGCATGGTTGAAGGTGCTTTTGTTCTAGCTACATGCTATAAAATGCTAGTAAAATGAGACTGTGGTCAAATGCTTTCACTGCAGTGCTGGCAGAAATGATATACGCAGAAGCAAAATTAACAAGTGTCAACCTAGAGCTTTTTTAAATTGAATCTAGAAAGAAAAAAGTTAAAATGGCAGGTTTTAGTCGTAAAAGCAGGTTGGGATAGACTAGGAAATATGGTGACGATCACGTCGCTCTGTGCATCTTAAGATCATCCGTTGGTAGCGGTAGAGGTTTTGTTTGCTCGTAATTAACCGAAAATCATCTCAGATGCTCCGCTGACAATTTTTATGCCTAGGCCTATATGTCCTTGTTCTGTGATTTTGCCGACGAGTGTTTAAGCTGAAAAAAGGTACAACATTGACTTGTTGATCCTAAACACAGTCTAGTTATACCCAGGAGCGTATTTAGGGGGGCATTGGGCCATGCTCCCTTCCGTTTGACTCTGCCTTTTAGTAAAAAGAACAAAATTAATGGTGCCAAGTGACTGAAATATGCCAGATTCTTTTGATGATTTCTGTAACTTGTGGCCAGGGGGGGATACAAGGGGGAAAGGGTGAGGAGTATGCATCCTTCCACCAGCCATTTTCAAAAATGCTTTTGATGTATACAATTTTTCCTTAATTTCAAACTTCTTCCATAGCAACAAGCCTTAAGCACGCATAATCAAAAACGTGCGAACAAAATGCATCCTTTTGGCGAAGCACTCAGAATTAGGGTCAAAAAATTTAAACAAAATTTGCGTGAAAATTATTCAAAAAGCACTAAAATAGCCATTACAGCATGTAAATTTTTTAATTTTTTCCGGGATGGCATACCCCCCCGAACCCCTTAGAGCAGGGATTCTTAACCGGGGGTAAATTTACCCCCTGGGGGTAAATTTTAGCTACCGAGGGGTAAATTTTCTGAATTAAAGACTAAAAAAACTTTAATTTTTAGTACTGAAAAGGCAGTAGCGGTACACTGGGGGTAAATTATACTTTTTTCTTTCGGCAAGGGGTAAACGAGACAAAAAAGGTTAAGAAACCCTACCTTAGAGCTTTTCCTGTTTCTCAATCAGCCTTGAATTCGTTCTGCCAAAAAATACGCCTAAAAAATGCGGAAATTATGCCCCCTCTATTTAAAATTTCTCGCTACGCTGCTGGTTATACCCAGCATAGTAGCAGGGAGAAGAGGGGCACAGGTGCACTTTCCCTTTTTGACGTAGCCTCATCTGAAGTCTGTCTAATCTTTGGCCTTTGATTTGCCGCTCTTTTTTGCTCACTACGATTCTAATTATAGCGGCCGGAATCACAAAAGTAGAAATGAGAAGTGTTGCGAAGTTACAAATACCGATCTCTATAGCTTTTTTATGCATAGCGTTACTTTGGCTTTCGATATGTGAGCCCGAAAGCTTTAAAATATTTTCACACATAACGGTCCTCCGAAATAGCAGGCTCTAAATTTACTTTTGTTAAGTTGAGCATAATTTTGACTAGTTTTAGAGCAACATTGTTTTTTGAGGATTTAAAAACAAGGTGATTCACTTTTTGAAATTACTAAAATGTTTCAAAAGCATAAATCCGAACCTACACGATTCACAATGTGTGAACATTTTTTTAAGAATTGTTGTCTTATCGCCAGTGTCTGTCGCGAAAAACGTTATGCGCGAACGCCTTAAAATAAATAACTAAGGTTATTTTCAAATTATATTGAACTGAAAATTCCACAGTAATTGAGGGAGACTGCGAAGAAAGCTTGCGTTCTTCAAGTCAGCAGCCACTTAAGAGTTATGGAGATGATAAAATAATCAATGACAGCTAGTTTACCAAACATCGATTTCAGACTAATTGGTAAACGAATTTTATTAAATACAAGGCTAACAACGCTAATACAATGCTAGATGGTGTTTGCATATACTATATGTAATGGGGTTTATCTGTGCCATAGTAATGCGGTATAGTTATGGTAATGGTATATTGTATCGATTTTTAGAACAGGCTAAATACTTGAAAATGGACCATGCATGTATAGAGTACCTTTTGTTTTGTATCATCAGCGTGAAAATAAAATAGCAAAACTAGAAGCAAACTTGACGGAAAAACAAAAAGTAACAATACACTAGCCAGCTAGGAGAGAATTGCAAAGTAGAGACAGAAGCAGAGAGATAAAGATAACGAAATTATTGACATTGCCAAACCGCCGGGATAAAGTTGTAACTAGAACAAAAATCAACAACAAAAGCAATATTGCCCAAGTCCTCTATGTGCAGCTCTTCACTAGTGACTAGGCTTCGAGCATGATAGATGAAGTTGATGTAACCGCTAAGAATGCTCGGATATGGAAGTGCGTGAGCCTCTAAAATTGATCTGTTATTACTGCTTGTTGCGGAACCGTCTTTAAGTGCGAAACTGTAACGGGAAGTAATTCAAAGTCTCACAGGACAAAAGAAATTATTGCTCAGGGGAAACTCCAAAGCCTTCACTAGATCTCCCTCAATTCCAATCAATAACTTATTGAGATAAAAGATAACTGGATTTAATAACATGAAAGTTGGGATCACTAGCCATAATTCACCGAGGTTGACTCAAAATAAAATTTCCAATAAAATTGACAAGTAATAAAATTTCAACTTAAATAACGTGCTGTGTACATCGACCCAAACAACTTAAAGACTCAAGCACTCAAATCGTGAACGAAGTGCCAGTGCAATTTGGTGTCAAATCGTTGCTGATTGTTGTTATTGTGTGGTTTTATGGCGCTTTATAACTACTTAAGGTCCTTTAGCGCCAGGACTAAGTTTTTTCAAGAATTCACTGACCTATTTTTATTGTCTGTTCATTGGATCCTCCTCGCTACACTTAATTGCTGAGCGTTTAGCAAGTGTAACAACAGACACCAGTTTTAAAGTCTTTGGTTTGACCCGACTGAGAATAGAACCCAGTCTACCAGCTTCCAAGGCGAACGCTCTTAACCACTACGCCATTGCATACAAATCAGGTGTTATTTTTTCGGTTATCTACTAGCTTCACGAAGTTAAAAACGCAGAGAAAACCAAGTAAATCACGCTGCTACAGGGTTGCCAATCGATACTCAAAAAAGTAAAGAAATAATCGATATTTGATAGTTCACCAGAAAGTAAAGTATTAATCGATTTCGATATAGTTTAAAAAAGTAAAGAATGAAAAATATTGCATTCGATATTCGATATTACACTGAGTGATTTTTTGCTTTTTCAAAATATTGCAATTTGCAACCCTAGTGTTGACATCAAATGCGCTTTTGCAAACAAAGATACTGGTACTCGCCAAAATCATAGATTTTGTAAGATGCTTTAAATTTCTCAACTTTCTGCCAACACTTCCATTTTGGCTTGGCAATTTGCTTTTGTCCATAGTTAAGATTAAAAGAGAAATGCGGTAGTTTTACAGGTACAGGTTTACGGAATAAATACTGTTGCGAACATATTAGCGCTAATTGACTGAAATGACAAAAACATCTTCCACCTACATCATTGTACAGAATTAAACAAGGTATTGGTTTACAACCTGCATACACTACCACGATGATCTTAAAAGAAACTGAAGTGTTGATTTAAAAAAATAATTGTTGCTTACTGGTGAATGAGACTATAAAATTGACTGATGCTCAAACAGTTAAGCAATGATACTGATAAAACATTTTAAGCAAACGGATGGTTAAGCATTTGAACCACAACAGTAACATTTGGGCCCTTGATCGGGCCCAAGTAGTGCTTTCTTTTAATTCAAATGCAATTTGATACGCTAAAGTAGGGGTGGGCAAAGTGAGGCCCGCGAAACCGTTTTATGCGGCCCACAGGCACTTACAGAAATATAAACTCTTATCGTGAATCAAGCCGAAGACCTTGTTTTTCTTTTTAGTTCCGCGCTGAATGTTAGTAAAGAAAAGGACATCTGCGGCTGTGCAAACCATTTTGTTTTGATTTTTGCTTTTCATCGATTTTCGGTGGCAAACAAAGGACATCTGTGAACGTACAGACTTTTTTGCGTCTTCACCGATTTTCAGTCGTAAAAATAGGACATCTGCGACCCTGTGGACTTTTTTTCGTTTTTTTTTGTTTTTTGCGCTTCACCGATTTTCAGTGGCAAAAAATAGGACATCTGCGAACGTGTAGACTTTTTTTGCTTCTCACCGAATTTCAGTGGTAAAAATAAATAATTTGTGCACGTGTAAATCTTGTTTTGCTCTTCCAATCAGTGCGGCCCTCGGCTTCAAATTTTTTTCAAATGTGGTCCTTCGTGTGAACAGTATTGCCCACCCCTGTTATATTCTAAACCGTTTATAGCGGAATCAACGCAACATTACGCAGCGCTGAAAAAAACTGAGCAAATAATACAGAAACGATTTAACGAATTAAAGGCTGCTACAGCACCGTTGTCCACTCAAATGACGTTATGCATCGCTTCAATGCTGTAGCTGTGAGTTTTTGTTTGCAGCATATTACCTTGGAAGTAATTTTTTTGATAGCTTTGTTTGTATAGTTATATCCAGTCAGTGGTCAATCAATAATGGCCTTTGTTTAAAGAGTTGGAAAATTCCGAACCTGAATTAAGCCAACATATTTCACAATTGTTAATTATGGCAACGAGATATTCTTGGAAAACATGCTATTTAGCCGGATCACTTGCGATGATAATCGCGTTTTTGGTTCCTGTAGAAATATATAAACTTGTACAAGAAAACGAGAAAAGAAAGAGGTAATTCATTTTGTCAGTAATAATAATTGGCGTTGGCCAAAATATGAATGGTGGAGTGGACAAAGCATCAGACTCTGGAGCGGTCGATTCCGAGTTTGATTCCCAGTCGGGCCAACGGTATCTATAAACTACACTCACAGTGCCCTACTTGACTTTTAGTATAAAGTGGACGGTGTGAAGAACAATTAGTTGGAAAGACATTTAACGGGATTCCCCCATTTGAGAGTGGCAGACGGATGACTGGCAAGTTTTAAATAAGATCGTTGTAGTAACCAAAATCACATCAAAAATTTCGATGTATTATGATAGGGTCTGCTACCTGGCTTGTATTGGCTAAGCATACGGGGCTGCGTTAAAAGAAGGTTTTCAGAAAGCGACCTGTTTTGTCGCTTTTCACGTTGCAACCGGCCCAATATCAAAAGGTAGGCAAATACACAACTTTTGACTTTGCCTTTCAGAAAAAAAGATTAAATAATACTGAGTAACTGCGGCAGGCCTATACCAAACTCTTTTGATGGATTTTACAGTTATGCCCCTCCCCCATTTTCGAATAATTTCGCCAGGCTACTGATGTCAAGTCGTTATGTTTCCCTTCAAAGTCGTAACAACTTCATTCAGGCTTTGGCAGCTCGTACCACTTGTAGTTGGTTGTTCCATTAATCGCAGAGAACGTGACACATGTTCATGTCACGCATGAGCGATAATCCTATCCGGAAATTTCGCTGTTGACCTGGATTGTTGGTTTGAGAATGTAGCGAGCCTTGCATCGATCTTTCTTTCGCAAAAAGTTGAGAACAAATCAAACCGATGCTGACTACCGCGTCTGTGTTTTTTTTTTGGACATTGTCGAAATTTTCTGCTCAATGTCTGCAATATTTGGACCAATTTCGGACAAGATGTCCGAAAAATTTTTGTTTTAGCACAACAGTACGCTTGTGGCGGCTCCATGCTCATTAACTTAACTAAAATTTTGCGAGTTCCTTTTTGCAACTAAACCGTTGTCACTGTAAGGTCTGATGAGTTTTTTGCAGTATGCGTAGGCCTACTTATTCAAACTTTCTCGCTTGTCAGCGAGGAGAAATTGTTTTTGCGTTTTACCATATTTTGAAATTATGTTCAGACGTTTAGAACGATTGTGGCTACTGCGTTATCGCGCATGGGCCTGTTGATTTGGACTCCCTCCAGACTTAATTTAATGACAACTGGAACACCCGATTACTTATCGATCACCGCTTTCAAATGCGGAAAAAGTCTGCAAATCCTACCGCTTTTAAAGACACAACAGTACGTACTTTCTGACTTAACAGATGATCGTTTTGGCTTTGAAAGCCAAATTAGTGATACGGGTTAGGCAGTGCCGAAACTAGCGCCCCCCGAACCCCCCAACCGGGGGGGGCCTCGCACAAAAAGGGGGCCCCTAAATAGTCAGTACGTAGTACTATTTACTCAACGTATGATAAAGGTGCCTTAAATAGGCCTGTTTTAAGAATTAATATATTTTTTGTCTTAACTCACGCGATGTGGGGCCCCCATACCATATTTATGCTTTTGACCATAGGGGGCCCCTGCTAATTTTTCAAAAAATAGCAGTCGCAAAACTAGCAAACAAACGTTTAGTAGCATACCAAGGGCCCCTCATCCTCAAGTGAAAGGCCCAAAAATAAGCCATAAAAACGTCTTTTTTTTGGCATAGGTGGCGAAATGTTAGAGTAGGGTTTGCTTGCAGCATTATTTTAGTGGTTTTGGAAGGGACCTAGTAAAACAGACTACTAAACCTTGTTAAAACTGAGGAATTTTGAAGGCTCAAAACGCACAAAAAGCCTCCAAAATAAGGTCAAATTCTGCAAAATTCTCTGGGGGGGCATGCCCCCAGACCCCCTAGCTTGGCATCGCCCCTTCGGGGCTCGCTCTTTTGCATCACCATCCAAGAAAAAATATTTTGGGGGAGCCCCGCATTGCCTAGTTTCGGCCCTGGGGTTAGGTTATGGTTACTCTAGCGTTAAATGAGAGGTTACCCTACCCTAAGCACTAGGTTAGGGTAACTCTAACCTAGCCCTAATTTTAACCTGACCCTAACACTAACCCTTGCCATATCAGTAACATTGCTTTTAAAGCTGAAACGATCATCTGTAAAGTCAGAAAGTCATTACTTTTTTGGCTTTGAAAGCGAAAGGATTTGCAGACTTTTAAAAATCAAATCTTCATTATGCTCGCGTCAATATGCCGAAGCGTGTAAAGAATGGCGAGGCCCATCTCCGCGTCTTAGCGCTTGGGCTACACAGCTCCGAAGAAACGTCGCAGCGATGGCGAGCCGTTGGCGACACTGTGCTGAATTGACCAGCCCAGGAATCGAACCTAAGATCTCCCGCATCGATAACCTGTGCGCTTAGCAACTGAGTTAACAGCTGGTCTTAGCATACTTTTTCTGCGTCTAAATACAGTGATCGCGCGATAAGTAATCGGATGACTTCAGACAATTTGTTGCCTTTGATATTTTGAGTGAAGTTGTGAAATAAGCAGCCAAAATAGATTTTTGAAAGTGTTTTTGTGAAATGCAACAATTATTAACATTTGATTTAGTAAACTTATACAATCGTTCGTTCATAAATCTTGCCGAAAAAAATTTTAAGTGTACGAAATTTTTTAACCAAATTCGGGCATTTGTCCGAAATTTTACTGCAAAAAAATAATACCCAGTAGGCCTACAACGTGCTGGCTCGATACCCAGCTGGAGCCGATCGCATTTGACATGGGGTAGGCCTATGTGGCTGCTTCGTAGTCTCCTTTAATCTATTGAATTTTTATTGAATATAATTTAAAAGTAACTTCATCAGTCTTGCCTTAGCTGTTATTATTTTTTTAGAGCGTTTTTGGAAATGAATCAGGAGCTTCGTGAAAACTTTTCATCACCAGTTGAGAACCAATCAAATGTTGTTAAAGCACCTTTCCTTTTTCAATCCGCTTGTTGGAAAACTCCATGTCTGCTAAAAAAGCTAGGTTTGTAGCTGTTACATTTCACGGTTAGCCTACTCGTAAAATTGGTAATTGTGTATTTTCAAATTAGTGCAACAACTGCACGATGCATAGTAGCCTGGGCCTATGTATTTTTCGTTTATAACGGAGATGCGGAGGAGTTGGGTTGCCTAAATGAGCACCGTAAAACCAAGACGCACATCAGTAATAGCGGCTTTTGAAACGAGCAAGCTGTGCATTGTGCAAGTACACAGTTCCCCTATCCCTACATATAGCTTATCACGTTAAAGAGCCTCCTCCCTCACGACTTTTTGCGCTCAAGAAAATTCAAAAAAATATTTTGCATTGCACAGGCTTTCCCTTGAGTAAAGCCAACATTGCGCATCAGACAATAACTAAAAAGCAATGTCCTTCCCGTCCGGTAGGCCAGGAAGGACATTGCTTTTTGGTTGTTTGCTCTTCACCCTGGCCACGTAAAGAGTTTGACTGGAATGGTGACGTAACCACACGAGTGAATTGCGTACCACAAAAGTTAAATTCTTTAAGAAATATTTATCCGAAGGGATGAGTGATGTTGGCAAGATCATTCGTCCTGGAAGATGAATGTATCTTACCTGAGGGCGGCTGATGAACGCTAATAGCCAGACACAGCGCTGTCTCGCTCTACGGTACGATTTACTGGAGTGCTTTGCACTGATGGTGATGGAGTGCTGTTATAGCCTCTGACCCAACAAGAGGAAGTCATCATGACTTCCCGTCCGGTAGGCCAGGAAGGACATTGCTTTTTGGCATCAGACAATGTCGATCTCCACGAAGATTTTTGTAGTTTTGAGTGTGTGTGTGACTGAAAAATGATTGTGGAATGAACGTTAGTTGTGTGGTGAATGACGTTACAACGCGTGGTGTTTATCTGGCTTGCGTTTGGTTAATTGTGTGGGACTGCGAGAGTCTCAGGAATAGGTTAGACCAGTTAGGTTTGAGGTTTTTTTTTTACTAGTGTGGTCGGTTAGGCAAAACGGGAAATTTGGGGGTTAGGATAGGGCCGTGTCATGAGGCATAGTTTGGTACTCTTCTCACCTTTTGAGTATTTTGTTCAGAATAAGTGAACGTAGTGCTGTGGTAGTTGCACACTACATTACACAGACTAGCGCTGTAGTGGCCTGTAGAATAGAATGTTGAGCTAGGTTTTGTGTTGGATGCAAGATCCCCGGTTTGGCCCAGAACTTTTTGGTAAGTTTGTTTGTTTTTGTTGATACTGCTTTGATATCGGGACTCTTGCTCGTTCCTGGATCCAGAACCGGTAGGCTACAGTTTTCGTTCTCTCCTTTGCGTGTGTGACGTACTGACTTGTGTGCCGCAGTGCTGGTATAGTTTCAGTTCTTGCGAATGTAATTTACGTTTTTTGCGTTTGACTGTTTGACCTATGATCGGTGTGGTGGCTTATATTTTGCCTTTGTTTACGCAGAAACCGCCGCCGGCCGCAGCTGTCATCGACTTTCTGTGCAAGGCGCGTATTCAAAATTTTCAAATAAATTCAATTTCTGTTAGAAGAGCGGTGGAGCGTGGTTGCCAAACCCGCGCGTGCTCAGATCTAACAGACAAGTAATCTTCGTGAAACTTTGTACTAAAGCAATTCGTTTTATTAAGGATAGGCTTTTAAGCTTATCATTAATAGAACGAAATTTTTAATTTTTTATTAATAGAAATTTTTTATTAATAGAACTATAATTAATTTTTATAATTAAATTTTTTTATAATTAAAAAAAATTTTTTATTAATAGAACGAAAATTGAACCCGAGCTTGTCCTCCCTAACTTGTTAACACTTTAAGTTCCATTGTTATCATCATTTTGACAACCAACTTAACCACTTATAATCAAATATAAACCACATGAAACAGCAAGCTGTTTGTTTCGCTTTTTAATTGTAAAACTGTTTTTTTATTTTATTTCGCGAAGGCTGGAGTTTTGATCTCTTAACCTGAGAGTTCTTTCTTTGTTTATAAACCACGGTTTGGAGATTGACAGTATTGCTATATGACGATGTATCACCATCAGTTTTTGTTGTTTTTTTTTTCGATGTGACTCAAGCTCAGCTATTTTTTTCTCGGTTTGAATTCTACACTTTAAGAAAACTTTTGATTCGCGCAATAACGATTTCAACCTGGTTTAACCAGCAAATATAAGATCAATCTGCACGCTGCAGACACTCAACTTTTGTGGCGAAGAAGTTTTAAACTATTTGATTGGTAAATGGACGAATTCGAAATCAAAGGAGTAAGATTTGATCCGAAAGCAAAATACAGCCGACACAGTAAGCCATAGATGGCCGAGAGCGCCTGCCTTTGGGATGTTATATCTGGGTTTTTCCATTTATTCAAATAGCAGATATTGATTTACAGCGTTGCGTAGTTTTCAACCTGATTAATTTGCTTCTGATTAATGTTCCAACTAGAACCGTTGCAATAAATCACTAAGTTCAGCGCCACGACTATCTTCAAAAAACAAAGAAAACAAAGGCTACAAGAGCGTAGATCCCCAACTTGAGATATCTATGTTTGTATTCCGGTAAAATAAACACTTTAAGTGGATTTACTCGCAGATGAGTTTTTATGCGCACGCTATTTTGCAACCTACGAAAATATCCTTGTTCAGAAAAATATGCTCTGGCTTGCTTTTTTTGGAAACCGACAGAATAATCTTACAGATTTTGTCCCAACTTGAGTAGCCTACCGGTACCGGTAGGTCTAAAACGCATCAATGCTATATCTTGTTTTCGCATTATGAGCGAATACTAAGTAGGCCTACATTGACTTTATTACATTAGCATAGAGGTTAATAGGGTTAAAACTACATATTTTACAATAGCGCATGTTGATCAGTCAAAATATTTTTTCTAGAACTGCGTACGTAGTAGCAGGTTTACGTAAATTCATTTTCTCTGTTGCAGATCCAATCGGAAGAATCTTTTTTGTTGTTAAATCTGCAGCTGGCAATGTTGTAAATCGAGAAATACTTCGCCGCACCTGGGCTTCCATGAGATACATAGATGGATATAAAATTGCGACAATCTTCGTCATTGGCAAGATTGATGTAGATCCTAAAGCACAGATATTTTTAAACGAAGAATATAACAGATATGGAGATATTTTACAACTGAATATTTCAGACAAATATCGGTAGGTTTGTGAAAAATTTTTCAGACTGTAATATTTTTGTAGGTATTAGCAAAATTTTCGTTTGTTTTATTCAGTAGACTGACTGTTTGCCCTGTAGTAGAAACGTAACTTTTAGTTCCGCACCGTGATCACGATAAAGAATACGATAAGATGAAGGAAATATAACAACTAGTGCCGGATTAACCACGTAGCAGAAGTAGCATTTGCTACGGGCCCCGCGCTTTTCAAAATCATGATTCAAATTACAGAAAAAATTAGGCTACACTTTTGTAAAACAGTTTCGGCTAGGACTGGCTTATAAAATTTTTGTGGATTGTTTGCCTCACTTTTTCTTCTAATGTTTTTAAATCGTAAGCTTCCTCAAAATAAAACTTACAGTATTTCTGAATCTGGCCGCAGACTGATTTCTGACCGCATATCGCGTTCGTTGCAAGAAAATAGAAAGTCAACTTCCAGTCGTGCATATATTTGCGAATGTTTATGGCATTTTTATGTACACAGTAGGTCATAGTCATTCGATACGATAGAAGTACGGCAGGGTAAAATTGCAAGTGGCTAAGCAACCAACGGATTAGTGAACAAGCACGAAGAAGCTATTCCCTATTAGTGTTCTGTTGCGTCTGGGATTTTGATTAGAACGGTAAAGACCTTTAGGCTACTATTAGTGCCTACAACAAAAAGTTTGATCTTAATTTCGTTTTGCTGTGCCAATGCTTGCTTTGTTCCTCCTTCGTTCTCAATTTTTCACAAAATTTGAGCTTCGCGTCTTCAAAAAATTGTTTTCGTTAAAAAAACAAGAGTTTTACAGCGAATTCAAGCCATCTACGCATCTTCAGTGAATTCCAGTAAGATCCCTTGATATAAAACAATCAGACTAAAAATGAAGTCAGGTTTGATTGCCCTCCGGCCGGGTTTCCAAAAACCAGGGCCCCGCAAAAATTTTGCTATAGGCCCCGCACTAGCTTAATCCGGCCCTGATAACAACGGTACAAGAATAGGAAAGGGGCAACAGTACGGTTAACGTTATGATATGCACGAAGAAGAAGAGTTGAAAAAACAAGAGTAGGTATGGTTACAAGACCTAGGTCGTGAGCAGATATTTGCTTTAAAACAAAGGCGATAAAACTGACGGTCAGGCAAAAAAGAGAATGAGAGCATCACAGCTACCAACACCGCTATGTTATGGTGCGATAGTACGAGACAAAACAAGGCATGGTCTAGTGATTTATGGCAAAGACTAAGTCGTTTGGAAGAATGTAGCTTGATTTTTGTTTGAATTAATCTATGCAAGATCCAAAGGCGGATAGCCCATGTAATGTCCGATGAAGTATGAATTAATTACTATTGCATTTCCGTCTATGTTTTAGTTCTAAATCATGTTATTATTTTACTTATTTTTTTCTTCTTGTCGGTGTGACCGTCATGCATGAGCGAAAGTGATAAATACTGCCGACGGCCGATGGCGATATGGGTCAAAAAACCTTTCTGCCACGATTTTCGACATCCTGCACGCATAGCAGGACACGCTCGTCGCTTTCACGTAAAAGAAAGGTGCAATGAAAGTCAATCAATCTATGCTATTGGTTAGCTATGTTGTACTCATGAAATACCAAAAAAACAGGAACAGCTGTAATACGGTGTTTGTTTTTAATTTGATTTACAGTAACTTCAAATATTTATGTGTAGAAATATTTCTCTGAAAACATTGGGTGGAATGCAATGGGCTTTGGAAAACCTTGACGACAACGATTTTTATACGTCATCAGATGATGACGTTTTGATCAACATGGGAGAACTTGTCAATGTCCTCAATTGGCACAAAGAAATGGTCGTCAGAAAAAAGTGGCCTGAGTTTCCCATTATTTGCACTTACAAAGCCAGAATTAACGACCATCCAGAGAGAAAAACTGATGATAAATGGCAGGTTCCATATGACGAATACAAATGGCCTTACTGGCCCGACTACTGTTTGGGTGGAGCTTATACTACAAGCGTCAAAGTGGTTCGTGAGTTGTATAAGGTGTCTTTACGAGAAAATCCTTTACGAATGGATGATGTTTGGATAACGGGAATTTTACGAGAAAAGATGGGCATGCCAAGGCAGTTTGTTCAGCAATTAAATCGTTCCGTTGCAAAACATTATTTTGGTTTTCGTGGTGCCCGATCGCAGGAAAAAAAGCAATACGTAAGAGAAGAATGGGAAAAAGTGTTAAAATCGTTTAAAAATTCAACAATATGCGAATGTAAGTGATAGCACAGCATTAAGAGGTGGTTCGGTTGGAGAAAGTGAGAAACTAGTTCTATGGAGTTGACTGTTTGCGTAGCGTTGATATAACGCAGTTGTGTCTAATTATTGAGTCGGCAACGAGAGTTGCTCGTAAATCCATCATGATCACAAGTTTATGATTTAAACACTACTAAAACTTTATATTTACAAATATGACGCTTCAATCTACAGTAGGCCTACTTATAGCATTTTTGTTTGTTGGGTTCTCGCTGAAAATCGCAGCAGGAAAAGTTGTTTGGTTTTCTCGTTTTTGTTCATTTATTGCGAAAACACGATTTTTTCTGACAAGCGAAAACGTATTCCGCTTGTTTGGTGTGTTGTTGTTTCAAGTTTTATTTTTCTTGTTATTCATCAGTCACTGAAAGTCGTGAAGGAACATTTGATCGAAGGACGCAACAACAAAGCTTGGATGGGATATGAGCTCTATCAACAGTGCGATATCAGGATCAATTTATTGTTAACTTCGAAGGCATAGATCAAAACATAACAATAACAAAAGAAAAATAACAAAGTAAAATTAAATAAATAAGTAAACGAGCACAAATCTATTTTGAGAAATAAAGCTAACAGAAGCTGTGAAGGGACCAATGGGTCTTCGAGTCAAACAGCTCCACAAAAGATGATTATAAAACTTCTGCGTTTGTTTACTATTTTTTTATTACAATAGAAAGAGAAAAAAAGGCAAACAGACTGTACCAAAGCTTCTACTGAGCTTATGTATTATATGCATCACTTAATAACGCTTTATAAGTATTTCGAAATTTGGAGTAAGAAAGTTGTTTTAATTTTTTCTCAATGTTATTCCAAATTTTTACGCCGGTATATGTGAAAGATTTTTGAAATCTGGTCAAACGAAATCTGGGAATATAATATTTTAGCTCTTGAATACTTCTCGTTGTATGTTGATGAACTTCAGAGGGTTTAATAAACTTATTATTAAAAGTAGTTGGAAGGCGAGATTTTTCATACAAATACATGAGACTCGCTATTTCTAGTTTGCAAAGATCATGAACTTTCAATATGTTTAAATTTTTATATGATAAGGATATGTGATCACATTTGCGACACCCCACTATTGCTCTAACAGCATTGTTTTGAAGAAGTTGCAACTGTTTTTGTGAGCTTCTAGGTGATGTAGAGCCCCAAACAGTTAAACCATAAAGAAGATGTGGCTGCACTAAAGTATAATATAAAGACAGCATTGTCTTGGCTGGAAGATACTTTCTAACTCTCCAAAGTATCCCGGTAGCTCTTGCAATCTGTGAGTTAGTCTTTTCAGTATGAAATTTAAAGTTAAGATAGTGATCTATATAAATTCCAAGATATTTTACACTATTTTGCGAATTTACATAATAACCATCAATATTGATTTGAAATTTAATTGGAGGGTCGTTTAGAGTGGGTTGGATAATTAATAAAGAAGATTTCTGGGGGTTAATCGTAAGTTGGTTACTTATCATCCAATTCGTGACTTTAATCATTTCGTTATTTACAGAATTTTGTAATTCTTGTACGGTTTTAGCTTCGATCAATAAGCATGTATCATCTGCGTACAGCCTAGGAGTACATTCTACAGCATATTGAAAATCATTCACATAAATAATGTATAATAAGGGTCCCAAAATTGACCCTTGTGGTACACCCATAGTTAAACGTTCTAGATTGGAACATACGTTGTTTATATTTACAAATTGCATGCGATCGCTCAAATAGCTTGTTAGTAGCTGAAGTGCAATCCCTCTAATCCCGTAATGTTCTAATTTTAAAAGGAGGCGTTGATGTGAGACAGTATCAAAAGCTTTTCGAAGATCAAGTAAAACAAGAGATGACAGAATTTTTTTATTGAGATTGTCATATAATGATGTTGTGATATCTCATAGGGCGTGCGTGGTGGAATGTTTAGCTCGAAACCCGTACTGATAAGGATTAAATACATGATTTTTTTCTAAAAATGATATTATTCTAATTTTAATCAACTTTTCTAAGATTTTAGATAAGCAAGGTAGTACCGAAATTGGACGATAATTAGATGATGAAAGTTCATCATCTGCTTTGTAAATAGGAGTTACCGCCGCAATTTTTAGGGCGTCAGGAAAAATGCCGTATTCAAAGGAGAATGCGTAAAAGTAAGCCAAGTACGGCGCTAGCACATTCCCAGCAATCTTAATAAAGTAAGAGGGCACTGCATTATTTTTTGCAGATTTTTTACATTTTAAAGAATTAATTATGTTAAATATCTCATTGCTTTGCGGCGGATTTAAAAAAATTGAGCTTTGAATGCGATTTTGCAAATAAGATTTGCAATGGTTTGGGTTTGTCGTAATAATTTTATCTGCTAGCATTTTGCCTACATTTGCAAAATACTTGTTAAATTTTTGCACTACATCAAATACATTTTCCACTATTTTACCTTCATGCCTTAATTTAGTAGGTGCATCAGAGAACCTGGTATGTTTTTTACTAGCAGGTAAAATTAATCGCAATGTTTCCCAAAGTTTCTTTGGGTTAGACCTGTGTTCATTGATTTCGTCATGGAAATAATTTTTTTTGCTAATTGTTTTTAAATGGGTTAGTTTGTTAGCGTATCTTTTGTAGAAATCAATTTTTAATGTGTCTCCACTTTTGTAGTGAGTATTATGCAACTTCTGCTTATGACGTATGGAAGTAAAAATACCTTTTGTTATCCAGGGCTTCTGTAGCAACCGTTTATGTTTTCTACTAACAGTGCGAAAAGGCGCATGACGATTAATTACATTTAAGATACATTGGTTAAATTTATCAAATTCTAGATTGAAATTTACGGGGTTAATTTCGGGCGACAAATTCATATGAGATTCCAGCTTATCATTCAAATCGTCACAAAATTTCGCTGCTTCGAAATTTTTGAAATTACGAGTTTGCAATGAATTATTACCACCGGTGGGTTTATTACGTTCATTTCGGGATTGATTAGTTTTCAAAATAGCAAACGTTAACGAGTGATCAGAAATGTGGTAATCGATTACTCCGGGGATAACTTCAAAATCCTTTTCGTTCGTTAAAATATGATCAAGTAAAGTTTCAGTTTGATGTGTAACACGTGTCGCAGTAGTTATGACAGAGAAACAGTTGTTACTTTTAAGAATTAGGTTATATTTTTTTGCCAGATTTTCTTGATGGTTATTTAATAAGGTATTGACATTCATATCGCCTATAATATAATACTGTTTGTGTTCCAGGTTTAAATCCGTTAAACAATCATTTAGTTTTTGCAGAAACTCTTCTTCATTATTACATATCAGCAAAAAACGATATCAGCAAAAAACGACGCTTCGCAAGATAGAAGCACTTCGAATAATGTCATCATAGTGATGTCATCTTCCCAACAAAGCTGGATTTTTACATCTCACCAGTTTTCTCTCTCACGCCCTCTGGTGGTTAAAAGTTAATCGAATTGAAAAATATTTTTCTCACTAAAGAGAGCAGTGTATAGAAATAAGCTATAGCCTATCACTGCTTATTCTTAACGCAGTAACGCTGGTTAATTTTAAGCTCCTTTCTCGTAATGCATCTTGAGCTTATCGCAGGCTTAGCATCAGACAACTAGCCTCACCCTTAAGCCAATAGCATTGCGGAACCAAAATACAACCGGTATTAAAATTTCGCAGCTTTGTTGTAGTTTATTTACCGATTAGTTTTACGCCAACATTGCGGTATATTTTGGTATAAAATAAATTATTGGTTGCCAGCTTTTACCAAAAAATAAAAGCTTTATCCCAAAAGTTGCGAAATGTTTTTTACCAAAAAAACGTCTTGCTTGCATGCATGTAGCGCAGATGAAGCGTCCCTGACTTAGGTGCCGAATTTTCATCCCCAGTAGGCCCGTAAAAATGTCTATTGCTTGCTGTGTTATACAAACGGGAATATAGCTTTTAAAGACATCCAGAACCAAAAGCCCCTTCAACCTTTTATACAACTGCTGAATATGATCGACTGCTTTATTGCTGTTTCACCTTTAACGATTACTTCAGTTTTGTAAAAATTGGATGAAAAATGCATCAAATTTGTCTCTTAACCACCAAACTTTTCTCTTCAAAAAATAGAGATCTTGTATTTTGTTTCAAAAACTGATGCAACCCGCAGCGAAATCGCTAAGTAAATTCAAAAGCAGATGCGACAATTTCAGATTTGGTTCACCAGTAAAAAGGTTGCTTGTCTCCTCTGCTGCCTCATTAAACGACTGCTAGTTGTCTTAGTGCTCAGTTTACTTGCGGCGTTATCACTATCAGGGTTCACGTTCACACATCGCAGCTCGATATTAAATTGCCGAGGATAGTTTGACGAACGGCTTATCGTAGCAATTGAACAGAACGTTTATTTTGTTGCAGCTTCAATCACAAAGTACCGTACATTATAGCAAGTATGGCACGTGAATAAAGAAGTGATACGCGCAACAGGCAGCTGCGAAGGGACCATTGGTCTTCGAATCAAGCTGCAGCCCATTTACTGGTATAAACCAATTTAATGAAGTGAACATAACTGGTTAAGTTGAAACCTCAGCGCCGAAGATCGTTTCATATTGAATTTTTCATTGCAGAATTACAAAAATACATGACATTAATTTATACAAGATAAGACCTGAGCCATCCTGTTTCGGGATTACGTCCCTCATCAGTGATAACAATCAGGGAGGACCATATCGAAAACCACACAACAAAATTACTCAATCTGGCGTTTGGGCATTCAATACAGTGAAAAGAAGGATAGCAGTTGCAAAAGAGAAAAAGAACAGACTAATGGAGTTAGCTAAATTAATTTCAAAAAAAACAAAGAAAACATTATAAAATAATATAGCTGCGGATAGAAATAGCAATCCACGACCGGTTTCGCTCTCATTAGAGCTCGTCAGGTGAATATAGCTAATAAAAAGCTGAGCAGAAGATACAGAAATATAGCGAAAAAACAAACAAATGGAAGAATAGTACTAGATAGAAAAGTATCAGATGGTAACGATAACAACTGATGGCTTTTTTGGATGCAATCAAATCGACGTCCAAATAAATTGAATAAGATAAAACAAATCTTTTCCAAAATTAGTATGCTGTTTGCTGAAAATGAATCAAATTTTCTTCAGATGTTTATAAAATCCAACCAATCAACACCATGAAAAAATAGAAACATTGAATAGAGCAAGATCAAGAGATTAAAATTCCAAAACAGAATACTGCATCGCTAATCTCAACACAGTAACGAGATACCTTACAAACAACTTTTCACAATGCAGGTGGAAATCACGCGATCATCATTTTAACAAAATGATGTCAGCGCTAGTGTACCAGAGAGCTCAAACCATCTGGTGAGCAACACACAATGCTACGATACACAAGACAGGTTCCCAAGAGTGCTCAAACCCTTGAGAGTGAGCATTATCATACCAGATAAGACCTGAGCCATCCTGTTTCGGGATTACGTCCCCCATCAGTGATAACAATCAGGGAGGACCATATCGAAAACCACACAACAAAATTACTCAATCTGACATATCTCAATCTGACATTAATTTATCGTATCTGACTTTAATTTATCGTATCTGACATTAATTTATCGTATCAATCTGACATTAATCTGGCGTATCTCAATCTGACATTAATTTATAATTCGCCACCTACAGTACAAACTCCAACAGTCCGCCCCACGCTCGCGTAACCACCAGGGAATCCCACTCAAATAGAATTCTATTCGAATAAGACTGCATTGTAACAGCGCATGAATTTGCCAGGAATGAGTCATTAGGATGGAGTGAAAAAAAGTTTTTTTGGAAATCAAAAAAAGTATAGTTCTCAAATCCTGGCAAATGGTCTAAAACTTGTTTCGAATTACTTACCAGCCAACTTTGATTCTTACCAGCAAAAGCCTCCAACAATTGCAAACCTTGCACACAGAGCCGGATTAAGGGGGGCTATAGCCCCGGGGCCCACCGAGATAGGAGGGGCCCCCGAACAGTGATAAAAATTTGTCAATGGCGTCCTCAAAAAAATGACCCCTTCGGTTTCAAATTTAATCAAATTAAGTATGAAAAGTTTAGATGGCCATTGAATCACTTCTGTATGTTATGATGATTTTTTGAGATTTTAGTAATTGATACCAGTAAGTGGCAGCCCTGCAAAAGTATTAATACAGCGTTTCGGCGAAGCGTTTTAAGGAGGGTTATTCTTGTATTCTCTACACCAGTTCTGCTTCACATACTGTATGTTTTTCACAGTTTTTTTGACCATTACTCAGTGGCGTAGTCGGGGGAAGAGGCCCCCTTTTTTCCTTGTGAAGACATTCTTTAGAAATGAAGACCTTTTTCCTTGATGATTTGCCTAAATCCGGGTACATCACCCTCTAAATTTTTCGCTGGCCACGTCGCTGTCATTATTTATCCGGCTTGAAGAGTTGGTAATGGCTGTTTTAGGTGCTAAGCCGCCGAGGTAGTACGGAGTATAAGCTATTCCAGGGCCGGCGGAACCGCCTCCAAATCCCCCGGTCGGGGGAGCCTACACCTGGTCAGGGTCCCCGCTCGCCCTGAATACCGCGGCGTTTTTTTTTTTTATTTGGAAATGATTTTAACAGCCTACGTGTAACGATGCAACATTAGTTTGTTTGCGTGTGTGTATGTAGAAAGATGTGAACGGGAGGAGGGGGGGAGGCTTGAAAAATGCTGGACTCCAATTGCGCCTCTCTTGTTTGAAATGTAGGCTACCGTAGGCAAAATTGTTTGTATGTAAACAATTTTTTTGATCTGCTGAATGAACAAAAGTGTATAGTTTTCTTCTGTCAAAAATACACATTTTATGGAATAGGCCTATAGGCTAAATTATTATAGCAACAATATTAACTTCCTATTTCATGGGCCTTGCTTTGAATGAGGTCGTACATAGTAGGTGTTTAGAAGATTGTAGGTTTACTATGGCTTTTGCACTAAAGCATTAAGGGTGTGCGACTCCGCAAGCAAAATGGATCAAAATTGGCTCGTCAAACGGATGGCTAAAAGTTCAAATTTAAGACATATTATGTGTCTAAGTAAGGCCTACTTTAAACTTTAATTGTTCTTTCAAGTTACGGTTATTGCCGAATGGACTGATGATTTTCTTGAATACTTTTCTCCAGCTTTTTCCCATGTCATGTCACACTGTACTGAGCCGCTTGTCGTTTTAATTTATTATTGTGACGCTTAATAGCGCACAAAAAACAGCCAGTAGTTCAAGTGTTCAAACGATTCTAGGTAAAACATTTGCCGGTAGTCCGGTAAACGCTTGCTCTGTGGAACCATAGAGTCAGGGCCGGATTTAGACAATGAGAGACCCTAGGGCCTAGGGTTAGGGCCTAGGCTATTTGATCAATGAGGCTCTACTGAGCAACGATCAGACTCATCTCTACATAGTGGCGAAGCGAGAAATTTTGAAAGGGGGGGGAGGCAATGATTTCCACACTTTTGTTTTCAAGCGTATTTTTGTTCGGCAGAACTAATTTGAAGCTGATTGAGACACAGAAGAGGCTTTAAGGGGGTCCGGGGGCATGCTCCCCCGGAAATTTTTTGAAAACTTACATGCTGTAATGGTTATTTTAGTGCTTTCTAAATAATTTTCACGCAAATTTTGTTCAAATTTTTTGACCCTAATTCTGAGTGCTTCGCCAAATATGATGCATTTTGTTGGCACGTTTTCGCGGTACGTGCTAAAGGCGTAAGGCTTATTGCTATGGAAGAGGTTCGAAATTATGGAAAAATTGTATACATCAAAAACATTTTCGAAATGGCTGGTGGGAGAATGCATGCCCCTCATCCTAGCCCCTGGCCATAAGCTACAGAAACCATCAAAAGAGTCTGGCCTATTTCAGTCACTTGGCACCATTAATTTTGTTTTTTTTTTTACTAAAAGGCGGAGTCAAAAGAGGTGGGGGGCAAGGCACAATGCCCCGCCTAAATACGCTCTTGTCTCTACGTTTAGGCCAATAAAGGTCTTGATGGTCGATTTCCAAAAAAAAGGTCTTGATAAAAAGGTCTTCGTTGTTCGTGACGAGGCCCTTTATTTCTCCGAGGCCCTAGGCTTCAGCCTGCCTAGCCTATTGGTAAATCCGGCCCTGCATAGAGTATTCTTAAGAATTAGAATTTAATAAAAATTAGTATTCTTCACGGACCAGTTATACGCAGGGATGCCATACCGTCCTTATTTCAAAGGTTTGTCCTTATTTTGAGAGTCTTCATCTTGGAAAATATTATTATCCGTATAGAAATGTCCATATTTTTGGCTAGCGTCCTTATTTTGTCTTATTTGTACTTCATAAACCAAGCTTTGTGTTTTTTATTTGTCTTGCGTTAATTATTTTTTGTCAAATTTAAGCTCTATTGTGACATCATAAAAACAACACAATCTTATTTGGGCACAAAAAAGAAAGGCATTGATCGGCATTAAGCATTGTTAGCACTTCAGGCTGTCAATGTTAGATGGGAAGGTCTTTAGCTCAATAATACCCTTGCAGTTTACTTAATTATATTCCCAGTCGTTCTTGTTTTGGGTTCCAGATCGATGGAATCCTTGATTATACGTCAAACGGTCAGCTGGTTTTAGAAGCCAACTCAAATAGGTTTTTATGAGTTATGGTGCTGCCTCTACAACTTAGCAACATACTAGCCTATAGCAGTGTTGCCAGATCTCAATTTACTCAAGTATTTTGATTGTTTACCAAAAGTATCTAGAAAGTAGCTAGATTTTTGATTAAACCACTTCTAAACAACAAAAGCATCTAGATTAGTATGTAACTACAAAAAGTGCGTTAATACGACAAAAAACAAGCGATATTACAGAGTCTGACATGAAGTAACTTATATACAGCATTTAATAATAGCACACATTCAGTTTTTCGAGAAATATTTTGCCTAATGAAGACACATTTTAGTCGCAGTGACATCGAAACACCTTTAAGCACATCATACGTGAATTGAATTATGCATAGACGTGAATTATGCATACCGTATACTCAAAATTATTCCAAGCTAGGCAACTATTCTAAACTGCGTAAACATCTACAGATCTACGTATATATATCTGCGTATATATCTATAGATTGAATAGAAATGACAAAGGCAGCTAAGTTCTCAAAAAAGCCCAGTCTTAATTGGGTTAAGAAAGCCAAAGAGATAAGGTATTACGTACGAAAATGTATCAAAATACGTGCGTCCGGTTCAAACTTGGGTACGTATCGTACGTAGATGGAAAATCGGACGTAAAAAAAGTTCTGATACTAACGTCAAAATCAGGTCTACAAAAAAGTATGGGGGCCTCCCGGAAAATTAGCCCCGGGGCCCCCCTAGGCCTTAATGCGGCCCTGCTTGCACATACAGAAATAGAACAGTGTCTTAACAAACCTTTGGTATTACACTCAGAGCTGGGCACTCGGTACTTTAAAAGTAACAACAATATCGGTACCGACAATTTGCTGAAAAAGTACCGTCGGTACCGATAACGGTACATTTTTGAAAAAGTAACGACGATATCGTTACTCGATACCAATCATCGGTACTTTTTAAACAAAAATTTTATTCTTAAAAATTAATTTTTGTTTTGGTTTACGTCTTGCAAAGCAACAAAATTAAAATCTTATTGAGCTTTTTGTCGCATCTGGTGCTAGTGTAAGATCTAATTGTAGTCGCGCGCGAATCTTGATACTGCAAGCAGTGATTTCTCATTATAAGCGGTCAATGTTGCAAGCGAACACGTCGATTATATATTAATAAGGCGACAGCGGCACGCTTACTAAAACAAGCATTCTCATGTATGGCAACATGTATGATCTGTTGATCTGCATTAGTTATGAGGCTGGGTATCTCGGCAGCCTGTCCGAGTGGTTCGGAGCGTCGTTTTTACGACGGCCATGATCGCAAGATTAATGGTTCAACTTCCACCCAAGCCTTGTAGTTGCGTCCTTGGATAAGATGCTTCACGGTAGTTATCTCTGTTCGGTGGAATCCAACAAGCAGCTAATCGAAGAAGTCAGAAGCAAAATTCAAGCGGAAAACTCGGAAACAAGGGCAACTCCTAAGCGAGTCTGGATTCGTCCTACGCATAGCGCTTCCGTCGCTTTCTCGTGACAGGTGGATAAAAATGAAGAAAATCTATTCTAAAAAAAATTTAATCTAACCTAGGTAGGCCTCCAAGGAGTATCATTATTAGAAACTCGCCCTGGAGAACAGAAACATTTGTCACACCCCTGCTTATCTGGCTACGTTGTTACATTCGAACAATACCGGTACTAAGGACGTGAAAGAGCTTTTGGCCTATATACGAAAAAAATGTTGTAAAGGTTCTTGCTGTGCGAATTTCATTATTGCATTAAAGGAGAATGTTTTCATTTTCAATGCTACTTTCAGTAAAGGTTGGTGTGTCAGTAGCAGCACACTCAGACCTTTTAGATGAATCAAAATCGACATTTTTCTCAGAATTTGCCGGTCTATAGTTTTACTTTGATTCATTGACACAGAAATAAATTTTTCGATGTAGTCTCTAGACCAGTGATATTCAATGTTTTTTACACAATCGCCTTTTTTTGGAAAGTGTGGGTCCAAATTGCCTTCACAAAGCATTGATGAGCAAAAATAAAAAAAGTCTACACATCGTCCGCAGATCTACTATTTTCCACAGAAAATCGGTGAAAAGCAAAAAAACATTTTTGTGCGGCCCGCAGTTTGCCCAGCTCTAACGTTGAGAAATTTTTTTATGATTTTTATAAAATTTCGTTAATCGCTACGCATTTGTAAAAGTGTTTGAAAGATCATTAAATGTGTTGCTAATAAATCTAAATTTATTTCAACAAATTTTAAAACCCGACAGTCTGTTTCACCTTATCTCATTCAAATGGAATAGATTCTATTTGAATAAGATATCCCACATGATCCCTCTTGGGTGAAACAAACTGTCGGGTTTTAAATAGAAGTTATTAAACTGTATTGAGTGAATTTGTATGTTTGCTCTAACTAAAGTCAGTTACGAGCACTTTTTGAAACACTGATTCGCAATGCTTTTGAATTTATTTCTATTCAGAAATCAATTGGTGACAATATTGGTAGTAGAATTCGTCTATAATGGCACCTCGCAGGGAGTTTTAAAAAACCGCCGTTGCAAGCGAAATGACGTCATAGGTGCACGCAGATGGGGTTACGGTGCCATGCCCCCCCCCCCCTTTGGCCCTGTAATAAAGTGCTAAAACCGAACTTTTAGCCAAAAATTTCTCAAACTAATAATGGTTGCAGCCTCCTTTCATTTATTTTAGCCAAGCTTCTGCTTTTAGACATAAGCTGCGAAAATATTTTTGCATTGACTATGGTGACTGCACTCACTGCATGCCCTTTTGCGATAAAAAGTTTGCTAAAATCGGTGTTTTTTAAGTGAAAACCGCAAAAACTCGTTGGCGGCTGGAATTGCGAGTAACGTTGTAAAAATGTTTCAAATTCAAAGCATCTATTTATTCTGAAAACGCATACGCACCGTTAACAAACTTCGCACGGGGCCGCAGCCCGGTGGTTGCCGACCACTAATCTACAACTACGTGGTTTCGCGGTATTTTTCGAAGATGCTTTTCGAGGAAAATCCCGGAAAGTTTTCCGCTTTTGCTCTCTTAAGCTTATTCAAAAAAAGTTACCGAAATATCGAGTAAAACGGTCTAAAAAGTAACGACGGTACCAAAAACGGTACATTTTTTGAAAGTATCGACAGTACCGATAACGGTACTAAAAAAGTACCGCGGTACTGCGCAACTCTGATTACACTACCTTATGTCATAGCCAATCTGTGGAGCGGCACGTCAAATTTGTTGCGGAAGCGTCTGCAGAAGTTGAAAAATTTGATCAGCTACAAGATGGGTCATTCGACAAAAAATTAAATCTCGCAAACGTACGAAAACGTTTGACACCAAAAAGCAGTTCAAATAAAGTGCTTTGGTAAAGGTGTGACCTCTCCTATAAGCCGGATAGGTCAAAATTGATCTCAAAGCAAATGTTTTCGCTGTTACTATGAAACATAGTTTGATACTCCGCACCAAACTTCTCGAATTTGTCACAACTATGTCTTATGAGGTTGACAGCATTTTTTGACTAATAAAAACAACCATGCATTTCATCTTGTATTATATTATTCTGTCGTGAAGTCAGTCTTGACACCACCCAGCCTTCATATGTGCTACATTTTTCGTGTTTAATTTATAAACAATCTAGAATCAAATTACTATCAATTTACTAAAATCACTAAATTTGCTTAACGCCTATTCCGAAGAGTTTCTCTTGGTGCATTGTGCATGTGTCCTTGCTGATTGGAGGCAATTGTTACTACTCATCCTGTTTCAGCAAGAGTGGAAGTCACCATCCGTCCATTTAATGATGCATCAAATCACAGCGTTACTTAAATGAGAGGAATCAGTTTTGCTGTCAAAATTAAACGACTGTGCTTCTTACACAATTACTCGTAGGTGAATTTTCTAAAAAAATTACCAAAAATGGTCGCAATTTTCGTTTTTCGGCGATAACTTTTTTTGTGCGGAAAATAGAGATAAGTTTCTTTTTACCACAGATAGAAACATGGTATTTCCGCAGATTTTGAGCCATATGCCATTACTCTCCAACCAGTGGTTACCGAGATATAAGAATTACCCCATGCGTCATTAGTCGCAATAACATTTTGGGGGGTAGCCGGCTGGAAAATGGTAGCAACCCCCCAAAAAAACAAATTTTAAACAAGATTTAGACCATTTGCCAGGACTTGAGAACTATACTTTTTTCGATTTCCAAAAAAACTTTTTTTCACTCCAACCTAATGAGTCATTACGGTAGGCCTACTCATTAGCGAGATTCGCTTGAGTGCTCAGACCTAATGGCCGAAAAAGCATGAAGCGGTTTTACGAAATTGTGGAAGTCTTTCTTAAAGCATAGGCCAGTCGATTTCAGTGATTTTAAATCAATCAATAATGCCATGTTAACGTTAAAATCAGTAAAATATTTCAGCCAAACAGTTCCTTTGTTGCTGTTTCTATTGCCAGCCACGCATTTACCTAAATTCGGGTATAATCAGCAACGCATAATGGCGTCGCTTCAAATTGTTTAAATTTTCGATGAGCGATGCGCTATCTAGTCTTTCTCTACGATATCTATGGCTTAACCTGATTTGGAATCAAACCCGAGTCTACTGTTTTAGAAGCAGACGCTCTGTCTACTAGGTTATCTGATCTTACACTTCACTGGGTAAGTCTGTGGGGCTTAACTATTCTGTCCCAGCGAAGTACGGGACTACTGGTGAAACTTCCAGGACTCCTAAACAAAATTCAAGGACTTTCCAGGACAATGAAAAACCAAGCACTTTTCCAGGATGTGGCAACCCTGCAGTGTGAATACCAGTTTTATAGTCAGTGGTATGGCTCGACGCGGAATCACACTTGAGTCTACACTCTACACCTTCAGGGGCACACACTCTTACCATTCGGGCATCTGAGCTGTCGAGTGTTGAAGACAGAAATTTTGTAAGAGTAAAAATCACTGGTTAGTAAAATAAAGGTAAGTCTTAACTCATGGGCAAGTTTACTTTTTGCGAAAGTAGGAAGAGCTTTCGCATTTTATTACAGTAGTAAAATGCTGTCGCTGTACACACGCACATGTTCTCATTCAACAATTTACAACATGAAACAGTTTACAGCTTAACCATCAAAGCTGCAATAACAAGCAGAACGCAAGCAAGCAAGCAATCAAAACAATAGAATCGTTGACACAAATTCACTAAATGAATTAACAGTGTTTTCACAAAACGAACTAGCTGTACAAATATTTGAAAGTAGTCCACGAAAATAAAAAAAACAATGAACACACAAGCACTATTACCAGCTTTCCATATTCGTTTCATCACTACCCCAACTTTTGGCCAAAAATTTGACGTCTATAACGTCACAAAAGCAACTCTTAAATGACTTAGCATACATCCTGCGCAAAACGCTTATATCCTTATTAACTTCTTGAAAGTCCCTTGACCATGCACGCCAAAATATAAACATCATCACTTGCTATTAGATTTCCACATATTTTAAAAGTCGTAAGAAGAGTACTGCTAATTCCTAGAGTCTGGCTTAGTACAATATTCAAGGCACCAGCATTTCAAGTGCAGTGAGATACCTTGGAATGAGACAAAAACACAACACAAAAAAATCATTGCACACAACTATAAGTGTTCACTGAGCACGCGAAAGATCATACGCTTTCCCTACAAATAATAGCGAGCCAACTTCGAGCCGCAAAAACAAACTGCACGCAAGGTTGCTGGTCGTTGAAGTGGTTCGCCTGTGACTTTTATACAGAAAGCACTGCTGACCATAAATTCATAAGGTATATAATGAAACTCAATCTTAAAAGTGATTCGCGTGCTCAACGTACGCATTTATTAACACTAATTTCGCGGAGTTGGACATATTGAAATAAAAAGCAAATTAGCATTCCTTCTTCTTTCATTAAGCAAATAACAGTGACAACAGCTAAAACGTACGAGGTAGGCAAGGTGACATATTTCATTGCTACCTACTTTTCAAATACAGTCGTTTAAAACAAAGTTCGAGGAATAAACCAATTGCAATAATTGGAATCTGGAAAAGCAAGCTTACAAAAGGTGATAGCCAAGAGATAGAATAGTTACATTTACTTTTGGTGTCACGCTGCCAAGATGTGTAATTAGCGCAACGTTTTCTAAAATTCCGGGTCTGCGAAACCCCAAAACACTCCAATGAAGCCTAAGGACTCCTTACCCAAGTTGCACAGGCCAATACTAAATAGTCGTACAGGAATAAATCGAACTGTGTTTGTTTTAACGGACCCTTGAAGCTCCTATGCGGACCCCAGGTTAAAAATCCATGAATTAGAGGAATAATTGAGTAGCTTTCCATGTCATTACCGCGATTGCATGACATAGCACAGAAGTCTGAAGTTTACGAATCTACATTGATAAAGACAATGTATTAAAAGCAATTGGTTCTTACGATTGTTCCAATGCATAAATAGCAAATTGTTATTATTCGTTGGTGTTTTCATTTAGAGAAACAATATCTTCTTTTTCCTGTAACGGTGCTTCCAAAGTGACTGAGTCGGGCGAAGACCTTAACTGTGGAGAATTAGACTCGCGTTGACTGGAAACCATGGCTCTGCTTGATGGTTCACCAGAGTATTCCAGTTTGTTCAAACTATGTTGTCGCAGAAGTGGGCATTCACCACCATCCATAGGATCAAGATTATAAATGTAAAGATAGCCGTCTCCTCCAACAACGAGAACCCGAGGCAGCTTTTGAAGAATAACAATAGCACACACATTCCTCATGCCTGAAAATGGTAACTTAACTGTAGCAAAATCACGCCCTTGGTTTAGTACATCCGTCACTTGAGAAGGCAAATAGCTAGCAGAATTTGTCCACACTTTGCTAAAATAATCCATCCAGGACCCTTCTTCTGACGTAGCACTACGTGCTGGAGTCACTTGTTCAAGTTTAAATATATGAACAGTTTCGGTATTGCTGGAAACACAAAGGAATGCGGAGTCTGGGCTGAAACACAGAGATCCGATGGATACACACCGCTTTACGCCACGGCGAAATTCAAACAGCTTTTGGCCATCAGGTACTGAAAACACTCTGATGACAGTTCCTTTAACAGAGGCAGTAGCTAGCTTAGTGGTTGATTCGTTAAAAGCCATGGCTGCTAATGTGCCATTGTGAGCGTTAATAGTAGTGACAGCACGCAATGAAACCACATCAAAAATTTGAATTTCTCCACTGATGCAACTTCCAGGGTATGCCATAAAAGATTTGTCGTTATTTGTGCTTAAACAGAACAGACCTTTGGGGTTACTCGGCGTGTCCCGTATTGTGTGAACTACCTTCATATCCCTAATGTTATGGATAACGATTGTTTCCTCCAGCAATACAACCAATCGTAATCTGTTCATTTTGACAGCAACAATAGTGTTGGAGTAGCTGTAGTTGCAAATCTCTGTGCCTTTTTTGAAGTGACAAACAACCAATGTTCTAGGAGCAGCCATACTTACAATAGCAACTAAGCTGCTTGAAAATAGACGGTCTACCAAACTAATGTCTTTGGTTTTTCCTTGATTGTCAAAAATCAAATCCAGGTTGTCAACAGAAGATATGTGATAAACTTTATATCCATTTCTGGACCCAACTACAACTGAAGTGCAGGTTTGATTAAAATTAGCAAATAATATATCATTTTCAGCATAATTGGTTCCATGACTAGCGAGATTAATATTCATCACGACTTCACAATCTCACTTATGATTATCAAAACTATCAAATCTGAAAAGAGAAATTATATATGTTGGGCTACTTCATACTAACTCTAAATCTTTTTAATCTACTGCATTTTTTTATACCGTAATTTATTTATTTTACTTCAGAACACAATCTTGCCAGGTCAACATCCGCATGCATTTTCAAGAAAGGAAAAGAATGAACAGACACAAAACTTAAAGCAAGCAATTAATATATGACATTGGAAATATGACATGTAATAATTAATTTAATTTCAATAAGATGCTTCTTAAAGGCTGATAGCAGCGGCTGGGAGTACTATTTCAGAAAGTATATTCCACTCAGGAGGATATAGTTAAGAAAAGCATTTGAATTGAAGAAGCTGCATTGGCTGATCAACAGAATGGCCCAGCTGTGTTGGTGTAAATCTAATCAATATTACAACAACGGTACACAACTGACCGCCAAAAACGCCCAATTTTTTAACAAAAACTTTCGCTACGTGGAACTACAACAACTTCTGAACGAATATAACCCGGCCCTAAGCCTAACCGAACCGATTGAAGCCGAACGGACAATCGGTAGCCGAACCTAACCCCAACCAAACCTAACCCTGACCACATCTAATCCCAATGGAACCTTACTCAGCCAACCGAACCTAACTCCAACCTACCGAACCTAACCCTAACCAAACCTTACTCTAATTAACCGAACCTAACTCTAACTAACCGAACCTAACTCTAACTAACCGAACTTAACTCTAACTACCCTAACTGAACCTAACCCTAACCGAACCCAACCCTAACCGAACCCAACCCTAATCGAACCTAACCCTAACCGAACTTAACCCTAACCGAAACGAACCCTAACTGTGACTGAACCTACTCCCCATTGTGAGTCTGTTTTCGAGCCTCGTCAAATTATTCAGCGCACGAAGCGCATTTTCGCTACAATACAGCACGTGGAGCTGTTTTTCGCGGTCAGTTGTCGCGGCGATCAGTTGTCCTGGCGGTCAGTTGACGGCGGTCAGTTGACTCGCGGCCAGTTGTCCGTGTTCGTTACAACAACTTGAGTAGTCACAAAATGCTTAATTATAACGTTTATGGCTGATTTCATAAAACATGATCATTAACAGTAGATGGTATTCAAAGATAGTTACAGTAACGTCTGTCTATGGAATTTTCATTTTGATCAAAAGCAATGTTAAAGCACATACAAAATCTTATGTGTAAGCATTTTCAGCACCAATTCCAGCAAAATTAGGTTATACCTTTCCCGGATCACGATTTTTAGGTGCGTATGGTTAGTCGCCAAGACGGTTAGGCGCCAGGACAGTTAGGCGCCGGCTCTATTTACATCTCCACGCATAACGTTCTAACTAACCAACTAAACTCGACACATGCAATTTTTCGTTTTTTGGGGGGGAATTTTTTTGCTGAAATTTATAGGTTTAGTTTGAAAGAAGCTAAGTAAAAATACAGCAAAGCTCTATAAATGGCATAGCGATTCCCCAAATTTTTTTTCGTGTTTACTGCAGCGACCTGGAGATGAGATGCGTTTGTAACATAAGTAATAAAGATGACAGGGTTAGGGTTAGCCTAACCCCATTCCTCTCAAAAAAACGAAAAATTGCATGTGTCGAGTTTAGAACGTCATGAATAGAGATATGAATAGAGCTGCGCTTAACTGTCCTGGCGCCTAACTGTTTGGCGACTAACTGCTCGCAACTAACTGTCCATGCCTAAAAGTCGTGGACCGTATCTTTCCATAAATATGGAAGCTGCACTGGAGAATTAGATTCAGCAATAGACCTAGCATAGCCTATCCAAAAAAAAGCATGCAACATTGCCAAACATTACAAAAGCAAAGCAATGCAGAATGTGGTAAGCAAAAAAGATGCAGTATCATGCACATGCGAAATGTGACCAGACCACTCAAGATTACACAAAAAAATAGCACTAAGATCTTTAACTCCAGAACACAAAAAAAATGACACTAAGATCTTTAACTCCAGAAATTGCTGCAACTGTTTGAGAATCAATGAATAATGTTGTTAGCACTAATACCAAGGCTACGTTTGGTCATAGTCTCAGATGAAACGACAAAATGCTTGTGTTTAATGGGTGCTAAAATCAGCTGACAATTCTGCAAACACCAATCCATATTAATCAGAGAATATTATGCTATATTAAACCAGCATGGCTGTTCCATAATTTCGACATCATCAGGACACAAGAACAAAAACAAGGTGTAAAAGGAGCAACAGTCTCAAATAAATTATCCACATACTTTTTAACTTGTTGCAGTTCATTGCTAACACAAAGGAAAAAATAATCAGAAGCGTCTATCAAAAATAGAAATACATAAAAAATATTAATGTAGTGGTTAAAGACATTGCTCTTGGTGCTGGAGATTCTGGGTTACAGTGTCGCCAACGGTTCGCCATTGCTGTGGCATTTTCGTACAGTTTGTGTTGTCTAGGCAAGCAAACCTCAAAGTTGGGCTCCACCACTTGCTACACGCCTCAACGTAATACCATGAATATAGTGAAGACTTGATTTTTTGGTAAGAGACATTGAAATAATCATGCATTCTTTACGTCAATTGCCACACAATTATTAAAATTTGGAACAAAAAGCTTTTAACAATGAGAGAAATTCAGGAACTTAAATCTATATACAGCCAAACAAACAGAGTGCTGAGTAAAAAAAGTGTATTTTTTACAACATACTGGTATCGGTAATTGATCATATTATGACACTAATTATTATTGTACCGGTTCTTGGTTTGAATTGTTGTACAATAGTAAATCAAAATTGCACATACTATATTTCACAGCTAACAGGGCTAGTCACCTTCATCAACAGACTTTTAAACTTATTGCGTTGTTTTTACTAGGTGTGATCAAATTCACCCTATCAAAACTTGAAGCAGTTTGTAAACACTAAGATTTACAACAGCAATACTGATTAACATGCCACATGCCATAAAAATATGGGGCATGTGCCACAAAATACGCGGCATGTGCCACAAAATGTAAGGCACATGCCCCAAAAAGTTATGGCACTTGCCCCAAAAAGTTGTGACACATGCCCCAAAAAGTTGTGGCACATGCCATAAAAAGTTGTGTACATGCCACAAAAAGTTGTGGCGCATGCCCAAAAAGTTGCTCTGGTACATGCCACAAAAACATCAGGCATATGCCACAAATAGTAGTGACACATGCCCTGTTTTTTTGCGGCATGTGCCACAACTTTTCAAGCCATGTGCCACAACTTTTCAGGGCATGCGCCACAACTTTTTGTGGCACATACTTTTTGTGGCACATGCCCTTTAATTTGTGGCATATGCTTCACTTTTTGTGGCACATACCCCATATTTTGTGGCATGTGGCATATTGATCACTAACCCCTCCTCAAGATTCAAATGAAAACAGCTTCACTTAAACGCATAACAAGTCAAGGCAGAAACTTATCCAAACACATAAGAACTTGCGGGCACTCTCTTTACAGATCTCCAATCATCAGACTCTAGTACCAGTAGGCTATGTATCAAACTACCACTACCCTGTAGCGGCAGCATACCAGTAATCGAATATTCTACACAATATAGACTAGAGCAAGCTGTACATAGCAGCATACAGGCATACTTAGTACCAGTAGCCTAGTGTTTCAGAGAGTACATGAATCCCAGATGTGCGTGCATGAAGCTCTACAAACTTAAAAATTGTGTATAGGCCTACGCCTATCCCAGACTGCCAGATGTGCGTGAAACTATGATTTACCTGAACACGGACAACTGGCTGCCGCAAACTGGCTTTGAGACAACTGACTGCCGTAAACTGGCCGCCATGCAAACTGACCGCAAAGCAAACTTGCCACCACGACAACTGATCACCAAAGCACAAGGCTTGAAAAACACTTCGCACCTTACGCTTTGCGACAATTGTTTACTTAATGACCGCGTGAATTTGATAGCACGGTAACTTCACACCTTACCGCTTCTCAAATAATATTACTAATGCGTGCTCTTATAAAAAACACATAACTTAAATTGCAAGTCACAATACATTTATTTAAATGATTGTAATCACTCAAAGTATGAATCACGAAGTAAAAAGATAAAAGAAAATGTGCTCTGACAAAAGACACACTGCTTAAAAGTCCATTTCCAAAGTTTTCATCAAGTTATATTTTTTTAACGAAGTTATTTTCAAATTACGTTGAACTGAAAATTCAACAGTAATTGAGGGAGATTGCGAAGTGAGCTTGCACTCTTCCAGTCAGCAGCCACTCAGTATTATGTCTAATGCGATCTGTTCCAGCCGCGAATCGAACCTGTCACGTAGGATCTGTCATCTGTGAGCGGCACCGCCAGCCCATGTCGCTGACAATTTTAATTGTCCAAGCATAGTACAGAACATCACTCTAGGTATTGTGATAAAGTCATTAAAGCATTTTGACTTTATGTCATTATTTGAAAAGCAGTAAAGTGCGAAGTTACTATCAAATTCACACGGTCATTAAGTAAACAATTGTCACGAAGCGTAAGGTGCAAAGTGTTTTTTCAAGCCTCGTGCTTTGGCAGTTAGTTGTCGCAGTGGCGAGTTTGCCTTGCGGTCAGTTTGCATGGCGGCCAGTTGTCTCACAGCCAGTTGTCGTGTACCGGATTTACAAGTACCACTACAGACTAGCAGGGTATGGTGCATTTTGAAAGATTTACTCCAAAGACTAGGCAATTTGGTTATGCAGCAACATGCCTCCTGTTCAGTGTTTTGTATCTTTGATTAGAACATCATAAAACAAAGTCAGCAGTCGCTGATATGACTAGGCTCACTTTGATAACCCGGTCTATTCTACTAGGTGTGCAGGACCTGTCAAACTTATACAGCCCAGGACGAGTTTTTTAAAACCCCTCCAATAAACCACTTGAGGTCTTGCCAGTGCAACATCAAAAACGCTAGAAGTTACCAGTAGGTTACTGAAGTAGTGTCTTCATCCCTACAGTTTACTACCTTATGAGTGTAGAACCAGTGGTGTAAAAAGTAGTCCAGAAATCAAGTTAAATAAAAGTATTGTCACTGATGGCGGAAACTACTTGAAGTAGAGTAGAAAGTAGGGGATGTAAAAAGTTAACCAAGTAAAAGTAAAAAGTACCAGCAAGGCGAAGTACTTAAGTGAAAAGTAGTGTCTGCAAAACCAAGGCCACAAAGCTGAGCTTTAAAAGATAATTCGCTCACTTCCAAACTTGACATATATTTTGCTGATGCTTAAGTATATTTAGGATAATTAGCACATTTATTTGACGAAAATGAAAAAGTGAAGTGTGTCATAATCTGCAAAATGCAACCTCATTGTCTACGCTAAACTCAAACAACAAAAGAACACTTAATATCACGAAATTGTAAAACTTATATATACAAAATACACCTAATAATAATGTGGCCAATTTTACTATCAAGCATGAATATTTATCATTTGCGTGATACATTGCTAATATTAACTACCGATACTTATCATCTTAAAAGCCACTTAAGTAGCATTACTTTCTGATTGAACTACCGGTACGTAAGTAAAAATAGTTGAAGTTTAAATCACCCGAGTTAAATTTAAGTTAGTCTACTTAACTACTTCGTTACTTTACACCACTGTGGAGAACTCTGGGTAACGTCTAGTATCAGCCCCCAGGTTTAATTAGGGTTTGGTTTGGATTAGGTTTGGTTAAGCTTAAATTTAGTTAAGGTTTGGCTCAGTTACAATCCCAACTCTAACCTGCTAACTGAACCTAATCCTAACCCAGTGGTTCTCAATCGGGGGCCACAGGATGTTATCCAGGGGGCCACAAGTAGGCTGGAAGTAGTTGGGACGTTATCAGGGGGACGTCATCCAGCGGGAAGTAGCCTGGAAATAGTGTACCAGCTCTAACCTACCTTGGACTTTTGCTGAGCAGGGGGCCACGAGTGTTGAACAGTGTTCCCTCTAGAGTGAGAAATTTAAGGAAAATGCGAAATTTTGGGGCAAATTTTACTGATTTTGAACCAGAAATTAATATTATAAAATGCAAAACTGAAAAACTTAAACAAAAAACTTGAATATTTTAATGCAAGACGTAGCTTGTATCTTCGAAAAGCAAAATTAATGCAAAAAATTTGTAAAAGGGGTTCTCAAAGTAGTGAAATCTTTGGGCAAAAATTTCAATGAATTTATCATTTGGGCAAATTCGCACTAGTCAAAATCCTAGAGGGAACACTGGTGTTCTGTGTTGAGAGTTTTAGAAAGGGGGCCACAAACAATATAAGGTAGGGAACTCCTGTCCTCACCAAAGCTAACCCTAATCGAACCTGGGGGCTCATACTAGATGTTACCCTAGAACCCCTAGTATACTTACTCCAGTAGGGCGCCTCTAAACCCGCCCTTGACTGCACCATCTAATAGATTGGCAAACCACTACAGCACCTGGCTACTGTCAAAGTCTGCCCACTGCACAGTGTTAGATCAAAATGATACCAGTAAGTCTATCTTTTTGATCTAACATACACAAAAGCTATTACGCATTTGAAATGTAATGTTGTGTGGTTTTACGGCGCTTTATAACAACTAAGGTCCTTTAGCGCCAGGAGTAAGTTTTGTCAAGAATTCACTGACCTATTTTATTCTCTGTTCATTTCATACTCCGCGCTACACTTATTTGCTGAGCATTTAGCAAGTGTAACAGCAGATACCAGTTTTAAAGTCTTTGGTTTGACCCGACTGAGAATAAAACCCAGTCTACCAGTTTCCAAGGCAAACGCTCTAACCACTAGGCCATGGTGCTGATTACGCATTTGATAAACAATGGTATGCAGAAAATGGATCTACATTTATGATCAAACAAGCCTAGGTCTGCTAGTGTTTCAAATTTCACCACTAAATGAAATTACGATACTGAACAACCACTCAACATCTAATAAGCGTACCAGTTATGAGTTTTCTTTGTTACTGCTACTAGCTGGTTTACAGAAATTTTTGAAACAGTGATGCCACATATTTTTAAAATTTATATTAAAGCAGAATTGGAGTTACGGTGGGTTCTCATTAGGTAGGCACCGCAAGTCATATAAAAGCAGCAAAGCTACTCCGCAAGTGCTCCGAAGTTCTTGCACCGCAAGCGGTTTCGAAAGTGCCAAAAAATAACCGTGCCGTAAGTGCAATTGCGAAAGTTCGACGTTTTGAAAAGTACCGGTATGTTTCTAATTGACACACTTCTATAGAGATAAACGTGGCCTAATAGAAAAATCAAGTATTCTAGAATTCAGAATATTGTGGAATAATTTTTCGTATTTAAAATGTAGAATCCTATTCTAGATTACTGACAACCGAATTTTCTTTGCCAATCGATTCAAAGTTGTCCTTGCTGAAACTTTCATTTGAAAGTGAATTACAGTCGCACAAAAGCCTAATTATTATTATTAATATTGGCATATTCATCCTCCTATCACGAGAAAGCGATCAATGCGCTATACGAGCTCGCTCTGTAGGAGCTCGCTATACGAGCACGCTCTATAGGCCTACATCAGAGTGTGGACTGCCCAATGACCACTTTGGTAGGCTAACTTCGGTTACCCTTGTATTAATTATAAAGAACAAATTAGGGAGCGCCCAGGTTCCCAAGTTTGGTAGGCTTTTGGTCAATATAGACTCTTCTGCATCAATTCCGTGATAATGATACGTCACTTAAATCCTCAAAGCGAGAATATCTTGCCTTCCCACGATGCACAATTAGAGTTACAGTCAGTGCAAGAAGCAACGCAGTTTCGAAAGTAATGGGATATAAGACTTAAAGACTAAGAGAGTATAGATGACAAGAAAGCATCGCAAAAAACAGCAATGCAGGGAACAGAGTAGCAATGCATGACCGGTTTCGCTTTAACTTTGAGCTCATCAGGTGAATATAGCTGGAAAATGGTGCAAAAATGGCACCGAAGTGAAGAGGTTTGAGAAAAAGTAAAAGATCGAGAATAACAAGCAATACAGCTTACCGTTTCCAGCGAACCGCATTAGTTGTTTGATTAAAGTGGAAACAGTAGGTTTCATAGAGAATAAGGAAAGATTGTTTAAATACATCGGATGCCAACGTAAGCGAAATGATGCCCATCAGGTAATTTGGAATTGTGATTGTCATCGAAATTGAATCCATTGTTTCGTCATCATCGAAAATAACAAATTGAGATTTAAATCAGAACCAAGAGAATTAATCCGGAATGACGGAAAACTCTTTTAAATATTCGGCTAAAACGTGATAAAACTTCCGAGAAGGTTAAAAGTTTGTTCAGAGAAAGTTTTCCACGTTTTAGACGAATATTTAAAAGAGTTTTCCGTCATTCCGGATTAATTCTCTTGGTTCTGATTTAAATCTCAATTTGTTATTTTCAATGATGACGAAACAATGGATTCAATTTCGATGACAATCATAATTCCAAATTACCTGATGGGCATCATTTCGCTTACGTTGGCATCTGATGTATTTAAACCAGAGGTGTGCAACCTTTTTCACTGGGGGGCCACTTTCGAAAATTTTAACAACGTCGAGGGCCAGTCACCGTCAAATATGTATAAAATTATAAAATGCTAAACACAACCCGTGTATTATAGACGGTACAAATAGCTAAATAAATCGATTTTAAAAAAAAAAATTTTTTGTCCTGCCATCGTTGAGGGCCACATTGACTGGCCTGGAGGGCCGGATTGTGGCCCGCGGGCCGTGGGTTGCACACCCCTGATTTAAACAATCTTTCCTTATTCTCTATAAAACCTACTGTCTCCACTTTAATCAAACAACTAATGCGGTTCGCTGGAAACGGTGAGCTGTATTGCTTGTTATTCTCGATCTTTTACTTTTTCTCAAACCTCTTCACTTCGGTGCCATTTTTGCACCATTTTCCAGCTATATTCACCTGATGAGCTCAAAGTTAAAGCGAAACCGGTCATGCATTGCTACTCTGTTCCCTGCATTGCTGTTTTTTGCGATGCTTTCTTGTCATCTATACTCTCTTAGTCTTTAAGTCTTATATCCCATTACTTTCGAAACTGCGTTGCTTCTTGCACTGACTGTAACTCTAATTGTGCATCGTGGGAAGGCAAGATATTCTCGCTTTGAGGATTTAAGTGACGCATCATTATCACGAAATCGATGCAGAAAAGTCTATATTGACCAAAAGCCTACCAAACTTGGGAACCTGGGCGCTCCCTAATTTGTTCTTTATAGGCCTACAGTAATTCATAACAAATTGCAACAACGTTTTGCGCGCCACCAATTAATAAACAAAATATAATCTGTTACGGATTTCTTTTTAAAAATACAAGTAAAGGATTTGAAAACGTATATCGCTCACCGCCGCTCGCTTTGTCTTCACGCAGTATCAAATGATCTTAAACTTTCATAACTTCACTCTCGTATTTGCCCTAGTTTCAATTTCTTTGCCAAATATAGCTGCCTGACGCTTATTTCGATTTCAATAAAGCTGCCTAACGTTTATTTCGATTTTTATAAAGCTGCCTAACGTTTATTTCTATTGGCAAATATGACAATATCATCAGCAACTAAATGGCATGGACTTTTTAAAACTTTAATTTGGTCCCAACATCTTCTTGAACTCTCATCGTAACGAAACTGGCGGCCGGGAAGCATTTTTAAAGTGGGGGGGCCAAAAGCAATGACCAAAATTCCTTCGCTTACAACCCATATTTAGCCTGTCCACATGTGACATGTCTAATTTATCTTTGTGGGCCTTAGACTCACGGTTCTTGCTTCTAGTTTCGGTTTCACAGTTAAATTTTTGATATCACTATCACTTTGTTAAATTATGACATCAAAATTTAATTGTGATGCAGAAACTAAAACCAAAAACCGTGGGTCTACAGCCCACATTAATTGGACATGTGGACAGGGTAATTGTGTTGCTACAGTTTATTGTTTTAGCAACGCAACAGCTGCAGTAAATTTTTTTTTCTAAGCCAACTGCAGCTTAGGTTTTTATGCTAGTGAAATATGCGCATCATGGACAAATTAGTTGAGCATCGAGCCCACGAAGCCAGCTCCGGAGCCCTATTCACCTACCACTCGGCCAATTCCATGTGCAACAGCTACTGTAAATACCATAATCGTCCGTAAAGCCTCTATTTGAGCGCCACTATAAGGAAGGATTGAAAAATAGAGCGCCACCCTCTAATTGAGCACCATCTGTAATGCCACTACAGGGGAAGGTATTGAAAATGACGAAGACGGATACAGATGGACGCGTCACGTGATTTTCCGCATTAAATTTTTGATTATATTTATCAGTAACCGTGTTACGGTGGATGTTTTTTTTTTTTCTTTATAGGTTAAATGTTAACTCTGTTATAAGTTTGTGTTGCTTTCATTAATTAAATTTATTTTCTCAAAATTCTGACCTGCTAGTCAAAATATATAGCACCATCCTCTAACTGAACACCACCTGCCATAGAACGCCACAATAAGAGAAGAGAAGGGTAGAAAAACGGAGCGCTGTGGCCATGTGGCGCTCAAATAGAGGTTTCGAGGTATGTCACGTATGCGGTTACGGAAACAACGAGAGCCGTAAGCTTTTTTGCAGCATGCAGAAACATGAAGTTGGGATGATCAATGACTCAACTCCAATTAACGTTATTTCTTATACACCGATGTCCGATAAGGTGATGCGTAGAGAAATAGCGAACTTCATAAATCGTATCTCCCCACGTACTGTAAAACTAGAACGGAAACGGTTTAATTGCATAACCTGACTAGAAAAAGCAATATTTTTGTCGGCGAAGGAATTGCTGGGGTTAGCACTGCACAGAAAACAAAGTTAATAAAAAATTCAAATACCGGTACATCCAAAAAATTTTTTTAAAATAGGCTGAAGATATTTTGCGCAGTCCGCTGCTTTTATTTTATAACAGCAGCTTATTTTATTGAGTTTGAAGGTTAGTAGTTAACGTCAACATTAAGTCTGAAAAAAGCAAAGCTTCCACCTCCCGGAGAATTAGCACCGCCCCTCGCACTATGAAAAATTACACTGCAAATACAGTAGGCTACATTTCTTTGGAGTGACTGTCTGCAAAGTCAGTGCACATAGTAGGGTACACAATACATTGGTGGAAGGGCCTATTTTTGAGTTTAGTTACGCTCAACAGTTTATTTTAACCAAACTATAAATAAATCAGTCTTTAAAATAACGGATTTTTACCCACACAGCAAACAGTTTACACCAAAATTTTAGACTCTGGAGGAATTGCACGCTTTGACATCAAATTGCTGTAATAAATGCGAATAGTGTTAACGTTTTTATCGTGTTTGTATCGCCATTACCGGCAAGTCTGTTTTTTTTTATATATACATCTGTATTATTCTTAGGTGAAATGACCATGTAATCCAACATTATTTTCAAATTTAATTCGTCAGATTACTTCATGCCTCTCAACGTACATCATTTTTTGTAGTTTCAGCCTTATTCTTGACCGGCTTTTTAATATCTGTGCAGTTAACTTTTGTTCTCGTGGTCTTGAAACAAAATAAACCATACCATAAGTTGCTATTGTTTGGTATAAATGACACTTACGACAACTACTGTACCTCGGCTCGTCTCAAAACCTACAGTTACTCTAAAATGCTTTTTCCATACAGAAAGCTTAAATCAACGATTTTCTATCTTTTTTGAGTCGTGGCCCCTTGACTGTGCTTCTAATATTATATAGGTATTTGGTAAGACGCTGAATTTGACATTTACCCTATAAGGCGCCAGTTAATTTTTTTGCTTTAAGAAGATTCGACAAGCTTTTTGGTGGTACAGAATTTCAAAACAGATTTAAAAAGCGCCGAAAACATCTTTTAAATTTAAGTAGCTTTGAAAAAGACTCTTTCAGAACCAAACATTTTTGTCTCGCTCTCTTCAGGGTTCAACGCGAGAATAAATTGAGAAGGAAGAGGTGATCTACTTTCTACTATATTTCCATCAGCTTCATTGAAAAATCTGCAACAAAAAAGGAGAAAAAGGAAAAGGGCGGTGATTGGTTGTTGAAGGACGCTTGTGATTAGTCTAATATGGATGAATTTTAGAATCCAACTATCGGAGAATTTGCAGCGAGCGGACAAATTTCTTTTGACGGCACAGAATAGGTTTCAGCGTTTTGATGAAAGTTACCTCCAGCGTCCCCAAGTGGAAAATTGTTCTAGTCTTGGCTGAAATAGAAAACTGGTCAATATGATAATGAGAGGCACAATCAGGATTTTGAATTAAGTGCAGACCAATAGCTGAATCACAGTCTAGTTGCTTCAGTGGAGTAGTTATTTTGCAGATACGTTTGGGAAGATCTTTGATCGGATTTTCTTTATTTCGAATTGATTTTGGAATGTGTTGTGCAGTCGCACGGATGTTCGACCCACGTACCGGCAATCACAGCGGCGCACGTATTGATATGCGACCATACTTTGATGAGTGATGAGCACAGCATCGTTATAGATTGAAGGCAGAATCTTTCTGGTTTGAAAAATGACACGAAGTTCGACGGTTCTAAAACAATTTTCAACGTTAGATTTTACCTGTTTTTCGAATTTCAGCGAATATTGCCAATTCAGGGTAGTAACAGATACACAGGGCATTCCTTTGAAAAGTAATTGAAAGCGGAAGATTTTCTTGGAAATGCTGGAGTTGATTATTGTTTCAGGGTAACCAGAGGTGGGCACAATTTCGTTAGTCGTTAATAACGAAGCTAACTTATTTATTAACTAGTTAATTCGTTAAATTTCTTTTAGAAATTATCGGACTAAATTAACTTCCGTTAGTGCTTGATAACTTCCGTTAAATGTTTGCAAACTCTTACTTCTCTTATTGGTCAGATGGCCGAGTGGTATAAAGCGTGTGTCTCTTAAGCTGTAGACTCGGGTTTGATTTCGAGTCGGGTCAAACCAATGACTTTAAAATTGGTATTCACAGCTTTCCTGCTTGACGCTCAGCATTAAAGGGACAGTGTGGAGAACAAGCCGGCAAGTTTACTTGTGAGGTTGGGAAAGGCACTTAGCGGGATTCCCCCATGCTGGTGTGGTAGACAGATGGCTGGTAACTCCTAAGCGAACTCGTGTAAGCGCTTTAATCGCTTTCTCGTGATTGGACGATAAATATGCAACTAACTGACTCACTAATTTGTTGGTTAAGTGTGACGTCAATAAACTAGCAAAATACGACCAATGAGGTCAAAAAGCGCGTGAAAAATAACGAAATGTATTGTTTGTGAGTAGAAAAATTGCTTAAATGCTTACGCAAACATTGGCATTAAAAAATTTTAAGCTTTGTTTTTAAAGAAATGCCGTTTCAAGTCAAAATTAACAATTTAACGAATCTAATTAATTAACTTCTAATTAAAATCTAATTTAAGTTAATCTAATTAACTTATTGAATTAATTAACTTATTAATTAAGTTAATCTAATTAACTTCCGTTAATTGGAGCTGAATTTAACGAATTTACGTTAACGGAGGTACACAACTGTGCTAACGAAGTAGTGGTTAACGAAGCTAACGCTTTGCATTAACTTGCCCATCTATGAGGGTAATCATTATTCTTCAGAATGGAGCGAATGCAGTCCAGCTCTTGTTTAACTTTACCAGGTGAACAGACTGCGAGGGCTCGATGAACGAACGTTTCGATTAGGTTCGTTTAGCGCTTGAAAGGTGCAGAAGAATCCCAACGCATGTAGCGACCAGTGAATGTAGGCTTCCTGCATACCGATGTTTGAAATTGTTTTTCGGATTTATCAAGTTTCAGGTCGAGAAAAGAGAGTGTCTGATCGGCTTCGTGGGCTTCTATGAAAAATAAGTTGTTTCGAACTATAAACAAGCCTTTATTCTATACTACGTAGATACGTTGACGACACTTTTTATATTTTCAGAACACAAGCGGAGGCAAACCAGTTCTTTCTCGCTCTCAATTCATTACACCCAGCTTTGAAATTTACCATGGAAAAAGAAGCCGATCAAACACTCTCTTTTCTCGACCTGAAACTTGATAAATCCGAAAAACAATTTCAAACATCGGTATACAGGAAGCCTGCATTCACTGGTCGCTACATGCGTTGGGATTCTTCTGCACCTTTCAAGCGCTAAACGAACCTAATCGAAACGTTCGTTCATCGAGCCCTCGCAGTCTGTTCACCTGGTAAAGTTAAACAAGAGCTGGACTGCATTCGCTCCATTCTGAAGAATAATGGTTACCCTGAAACAATAATCAACTCCAGCATTTCCAAGAAAATCTTCCGTTTTCAATTAGGCCTACTTCTCAAAGAAATGGTCTTTGTATCTGTTACTACCCTGAATTGGCAATATTTCGCTGAAATTCGAAAAACAGGTAAAATCTAACGTTGAAAATTGTTTTAGAACCGTCGAACTTCGTGTCATTTTTCAAACCAGAAAGATTCTGCCTTCAATCTATAACGATGCTGTGCTCATCACTCATCAAAGTATGGTCGCATATCAATACGTGCGCCGCTGTGATTGCCGGTACGTGGGTCGAACATCCGTGCGACTGCACAACACATTCCAAAATCAATTCGAAATAAAGAAAATCCGATCAAAGATCTTCCCAAACGTATCTGCAAAATAACTACTCCACTGAAGCAACTAGACTGTGATTCAGCTATTGGTCTGCACTTAATTCAAAATCCTGATTGTGCCTCTCATTATCATATTGACCAGTTTTCTATTTCAGCCAAGACTAGAACAATTTTCCACTTGGGGACGCTGGAGGTAACTTTCATCAAAACGCTGAAACCTATTCTGTGCCGTCAAAAGAAATTTGTCCGCTCGCTGCAAATTCTCCGATAGTTGGATTCTAAAATTCATCCATATTAGACTAATCACAAGCGTCCTTCAACAACCAATCACCGCCCTTTTCCTTTTTCTCCTTTTTTGTTGCAGATTTTTCGATGAAGCTGATGGTAATATAATAGACCACTTCTTCCTTCTCAATTTATTCTCGCGTTGAACCCTGAAGAGAGCGAGACAAAAATGTTTGGTTCTAAAAGAGTCTTTTTCAAAGCTACCTAAATTTAAAAGATGTTTTCGGCGCTTTTTAAATCTGTTTTATAAGAAGATTACATTTTTTATGTTCCCCCCACCCCACAAACAAAATTTTAAAGAAAACATCTCTGGATTAGGCCTAAAGCTCTTTCCTGGGTTACAATTACGATGGTAGGCTTATTAACTTTCAAATATATTTATGCAGAGATATTGTTATAAAAATATATGCGTAAATCAGGCTCCCCCAAGCCCCCCGCTTCCGTCACCTATGCCCGCAACTCCAGAAGACTTTCGATAAAAGTGCTACTGGCGGAAAAAACATTTCAAAGAGAGAAACCCCTGCTGTGAATCCAAATGAAGTTTTGCCCGTAGTACACGGATGTAGAATTTATATAAGATTGGCATAAATCTTTCTTGCCAACGTTTTTCAAAAACAATCACTTTTGATCGTATTCGAATTGCGATTGCGCTGAAAACGGCCAAAAATGCTTGCGCCGTATGTGGTGGATAAAGACATCGCAATCAGCGCGGAAGGTGTGGGTTGGATTCCTGGACTGTTCAAACAGGACACTGTGTCGCTAACGGCTCGCCAGTCGCCACGACAGCGATGTTTCTTTGGAGCTGTGTTGCTCAGGCGCTGAGCTGCGGAGATAGGCCACGCCCCTTGCAGCACGCTTGATCGGCGTACTACCGCGAGGGTATGATGAAGATTTGATTTTTTTTTCTTTACAAAACAATTCTTTATAAGAAGCCCTTAAACAGCAAAGTCATTATTAAAAAGTCATTTGCTTTCGAACTCGATGGGAAAAATCTCTATCAAATCTAAGACCAAAATCTGATTAAATTTTGCACGACAGCAAAGTACAACGCATATGGCTGTTTCTGCCGTTTTTTCTCAAAAGCTAACAACTGCAATTGTTATGTTTTGGAGATAAAAGAGGTTTTATATTTTTCAATATTGCGAAAAATCCTGATTGTGAATTGTTTTTATGACGTTATAAGAAACCATAAAAAATCTCTTGCGATTTTATGACGTCATAAAAAACATGACAATTACAATCGTAGTTATTACTAGGTGCCGAACCGGAACATAAACCGAAAACCCACAGGCCTATTAACCGCTTCCTTTCATTGAACCCGAACCGAACCATAGCCTTTATGATTAATAGACGTAAACCTAAACCTGAACCTGAACCCAAGGTCATCAAAAATCTAGAACCTGAACCGGATTTGAACCGTTAAAATAATTTTTGTCGAACCTAAGCCCAGACCGGAGTGCATTTTTGCGACTGTGCTATCAACGCCATAAGAGTAAGTGATCCATTTCTGATGGTTTCGTTTCATTCATCTCGGCGCATTTGGGTTGCAATGCTGTTGTTCTTGTTGAAGGGCGAGAGCAACACTGCAACTATAGCAACGGTGACGCATGCAATCATGCAATAATTCGTGCTTCATTACTTTATAAAATCGATTCATCTAAGCGTAAATGCACAGATAGAATTTTTTTTGCCTATAGGCTATTGCAATGATTTAGACCAGACTCAGATTTTACATACGGCGAAAAAAATCGAATAATTCTGAAGTTAATCTGAGCATAGGTGGCGGAACCGGGGAGCCGGAGGGGCCCTGGCCCCCCACTTTTTTTCAGGAAGGGGCCTGGGTAGGCCCTAATTTACGCGTTTATTTTTGCAAAAATTGCCTCTGCATGAATTTATTTGAAACTTAATAGGCCTACCATCGAAATTAAAACCCACGAAAGAGCTTAAAATCAGAGATGTCTTCTTGAAAAATTTTGTTTTTGGGGTGGGGGAAACAAAAACTAGAAGCTAGAACCGTGGTTGCGAAGCCCACATAAATTGGACATACCACATGTGGACAGGCTAAATATGGATTGTAGGCATAGGGCCGGATTTACATATAGACTAAGCAGGCTGAAACTTAGGGCCTCGGAGAAAATGGGGGGCCTCATCAAGAACAATAAAGACCTTTTTTTCTCTTCATGATACTTTCAGTGAAAAACAGAACATCTGAGGATGTGTATACCTTTTTTTTGCTCTTCGCTACACCGATATTTTCAGTGAAAACAGGACATCTGAGGACGTGAAGACCTTTTTTTGCTTTTCCAATCAGTGTGATCAAATAGCCTAGGGCCACTCATTGTCTAAATCCGGCCCTCAGGAGCGTATTTAGAGGCGGGGCTAGTGTGCCATGCCCCCCTCCCCTTTCGACTCTGCCTTTTAGTGATTAAGAACACTACTGATGGTGCCAAGTGACTAAAATATGCCAAAGTTTTTGGATGGTTTCTGTAGGTTATGCCCAGGGGCGAATCCAAAGGGGTAGGATGAGGGATATGCATCCTCCCACCAGGCATTTTCAAAAATGTTTTTGATACGTACAATTTTCTATAATTTTGAACCTGTTCAATAGCTGTAAGCCTTACAACTTAGGCACGCATAATTAAAAATGTGCAAAGAAAATGTATCATACTTGGCGAAGCAATCAGAATTAGGGTCAAAAAATTTAAACATAATTTGCCTGAAAATTATTCAAAAAGTACTAAAATAGCCATTACAGCATGTGCATTTTCAAATTTTTTCCGGGTAGCATGCCCCCCGGACCCTCCTGCAGCTTTTCTTGTTTCTTAATCAGTTTTAAATTAGTTCTGCCGAAAAAAAGAAGCTGAAAAATTGTGGAAACTATGCCCCCCCCTTTTTTAAATTTCTCGCTACGCCACTGCCGGCCCTGGTTGTAGGTGAAAAAATCTGGTCATTGGTTTTGGCCCCCCCCCTCCACTTTAGAAATGCTTCCGCCATCGCTGAATCTGAGGTTATTCCTGCCGTTGAGGACATCCTTTATGAGCTACAACAGCATCTTAAAAAGCAATTAGCCCAAATACTATATATAGTTTTTTTTTTTAAATGCGCCCGCAGCTGTGTACCAGAACATAAGTCGAATTGACGGTTTCAAATTCTGGAACCCAAACGGAATTTGAACCTTTAAATTTTTGCTTCTGCGAACCTGAACCCTATAATTCAAAGCATTTTTAATTTTAACCGGAACTAAACCTGCAAAATCAAACGACGAAAAACCTAAACCGGAGCGAAATCGCTAAAAATAAATATTGCAGAACCTGAACCAAAACCCGGAGCGATATTTCAAGCGGTTCGATGCCCTGGATATCACCACTAAAAAAAATTTTAACGCAAAATTAGCGAATTTTTTTGCGTGCGGTTATAACCCCTAATATCTACGAAACTAAATAAGGTATGAGTTTGATTTTTACACAGATGATAAAACATCAATTTTTAAGTCGAAAACTGTAAAAAAAAAGTTTTTAAAAAATTTATACTTCTTACCTTTTGAGAAAAAACGGCAGGTTTGTGCAAATCCACCTTTGTGCACACATCCGAAATGAAATCGCTAAGCAACTGCCCTGCAGCAGGCTCTCTGTCTGTCAGCCTACAGTACTGTACCCTAGTCACTGCTCTAGGATTAGGTTATGAAAGTCGGCAGTACTTCTCACACCAAGCGCTGGATCAATTGAAAAGAACGTTAACTCGCGTATTGGTTTTAAATTAGTTCGAAGAGACAAATTTCAAACGAAGTGTGCTGGCGACATCGTAAATAAAAAAAGATCAATTAAAGACAATAAATTAATTAAAAGGAAGAAAAGAAAATAAGAGAGAAGAGCAGCAGCTGCGCAATCTACTAGTCAAATACCACCTAAAGAGGTTTTGCGCGATAAGCTCACGCGAAAATTTATCTTGCTCCCCATGTCCATCTAATTTCAATTGAAAGGAAAGGATGATTAATTTATGATTGCACGATTACTGACTAAAGAACAGCGGGTTTCTGAGCTATCTCAGCTGGACAGATTTCTAATTAATGTGAAAGAATAGGACCTAAAACACGCACCACTTTGATAAAGTACCTCCCAACGCCTGGAATATGAATAAGATCGAGTGTTATTGGTGGGTAAACTTTAATTAACTTGCACCAGGCATGCCATGATTTACTAGATATCTGTTCACCAAAATTACCGAGTTTTTTACCATTGTTTATGATACCGTATTTCTTCCTGTCAAATCCTGTTTGGTGATTGGGAAAAATTTAATATCACGCAATCATCGTAAAACATTTTATCCAGAAACTCACAGTTACAATCTGTGAGAGGAGCCAGGGCGATTACCTGAGAAAAACGTTTTGAAAAACTCGAAGTATAGCAGTTTGCTCTTTTGCAATTTAAAAGTCCATATATACATTTTTTTGAGTTAAAGTACCGAAGCATGTTTTACCGCTCCGTAGCAAATGTAGTAGCTGCACGAACTAACGAAACGGGAACTTGTGTTTCATGCAACGCCCTCTAACGGTATCGCTTTGCCCAACTGTTAGCAATAATTTTATAACCAGTGTAATCCATCAACAACTTGGCTTACCTAAGTGATCATGAATCTCTCTAATCATACAGTCACATCTCCCGAACGTCATAACCCGCAGAGGAATTCACTTCGAAAACCGTTTCCTGGATAGCTACGCGAATGGCAGTACTTGCTGTCTATGATAATGATTTATTTGTAAATCAAAATTTAGCAGGGGTAAAACTTTTTTCTCTGTGAGCTTTGCTTGTTTCGAAAGTGGGTAAGTCCGTAGCTCCCATTAAATAAATGACTGGCGTAACTGTAAATTGAAATTGTTGTGCAGCAGTGATGAAAGTTATATACATTAATGCTTTAATTGAAGCATCCTATGAATTGCGGAAAATTTGTTGGCGACCTTCGTGTTTTTATCTCGAAATGAAGTGTGGCTGATTTTTTATGTAACAAAAAACTTTAACTTCGCGTTGTGTTTCGATAGTGACGTCGCTGCGTGAGGGACAAGGGGGCCGTGCCCTCCCTGACAATTGCTTGTGCCCCCTAACTTGAGTTGATTATTTCAAAGTTTTTTTGCCAGAATCACCGCGTAGCGACAAGACAAACGTTAACCCTAGATTATGTGTGATGATTTTAAGCAGTCTTGGGAAGCTATATGATTTTGTGCACCTGATGAGTTCGGAAGGACAAAAAAGGTGATCACCGGTAACAAGTTTTCGTGCAGTACGTGAAGCTGAACTTGCAGTTTTCGGTTGTTGTGCTACTTATCATCCAGTTTAAGAAGTATTTCCGAGAAAATAAAACTTTACTAGACAATCAAACAAACCTTGGGGAGTTAAAATTTGGAAGGAGCAGCCCTTCGAAATAACATGGATGTAAAAGCATTTGTGAAACGCGTAAAAAAGATGTTAGCTTTACATGCTATCATGCTTTTGTCAATTCATGCGTTTGTTTTTACATGCTAGACTTAAGAGTAATGTTTTCTTCCCGGAAGTCGGGACGGAAAATTTCCCGGAAAATTTGGGGTTTTGAAATTGCCCGGTTTACCGGGTTTTGAAATTTCCCGTTGTCATTCCAAAGCAAAAATGCGTTCATGTAAAGTTTAAAAAATTTTTTTGCTTGTTAAAAATTATTTTTTAAAATTTCCAAAATTTTTGACGACCAAATGCTTAGGAGTATTTTAATCCAATTAGTATTTCAGCAACAAAATATTGAAACTCTGAGATAAATTTTTAGTGAAATTGTCACTTTATTTGAGGTCTTTTAAAAGGGTTCTCTAAAAGATAAGAAAAAAGTCTTAATCCATCCTTGGCTATTCCCTAACCCAGTGTTTCTCAACCGCCGGTCCACGGACCTGAGCCGGTCCATGTCAGCGACATGGCCTAGCGGTACCGCGCGCAGGTGACAGATCCTACGTGACGGGTTCGATTCGCGGCTGGAGCCGATCGCTATTGACATATTTAATGGGTGGCTGCTGACTCGAAGAGCGCAAGCTCACTTCGCAGTCTCCCTCAATTACCGTTGAATTTTCTGTTCAATATAGTTTGAAATAACAGCTTTCCTGCCGGTCCGCTTAATAAAGGCTATCCATTTTATAGACCACTTATGAAATGTAAAACGTTTAAGGCTGATCGATAGACGAACGAATTATTGAATTTAACCTAAATGAGAGATTGGCACTTATCAAAATTTGCAAAAACTTTGATTAAGACATGTTGAAGCTAAAATTGTTTCTGCGTTAAATGAGTTAAATACACGAATCAAGAGCAGAAGACGCGGTAAATGTCTCATTGAATTGGATTTTTATACTTCTATTCTTTTGAATTGCTTTGTTTTACCAAGAGATGTAAATGTTTTTTTTGCCTTTGTTTTTTTTTTAAATAACTGTGCCGAGTTGACCGGCCCGAGAATCAAACCTAAAACCTCCCGTACCGATGGCGTGCGCTTAACGACTGAGCGAACCGGCCGGTGTAGCCATGTACCGCCGGGAGAAAAAGAATTGGATTGTTTTACGCGCAAAGCATCAAAGGGAAGGTTTTTACTAATAGTTGTAGCTTATGGGATTACTTTTTATTTGCAGCTGGCATGCGGCCCACAAGGACTTTGTAAAGCGGCCCACGAAAAATTGCTAAAAGGTACACAGTTGGGCCGTGGCCCACAGGTGGCCGACCACTGCCTTATCGGCTTAATCGTATCGGTGCAAGCCACTTGCACGATCTACCATTCGAGCATGGTATGAAAAGTTTATGGAGACTGGTAGTGTGTTGCAGAGAAAGGGAGCTGGCCGACCTCAAATATCAGAAGATGAAATTGAATCTGTGCGAGTGGCATATACCAGAAGCCCTAGAAAGTCTATTCGCAGGCTTCTACCCAATTGCAGATCCCACTCTCCACTATTCACAAAGTTTTGCATAAAAATTTGCGACTTTATGCATATACAGTAAAGTGCAGTTACTGCAGGCCCTTAAGCCAGAAGATAAGCCACGACGAAAAGAATTTGCAGTGACGATGCTACACAGATTAGATTCAGATTCAGGATTTTTGAAACGTGTTTGTTTCAGTGACGAGTCAACGTTTCACGTTTCTGGATTAATAAACAAACACAACTCAAGAATATGGGGCTCGCAGAATCCGCATGAAACCTACGAGCTTGAACGAGACTCCCCTAAACTAATTGTGTGTTGTGGAATCATGCATGATAAAATTATTGGTCCGTTTTTCTTCGCTGAGAAATCAACTACAGCTCAAATTTATCTCGACCTTTTGACAGAATATGTGTCACCAGAGCTTGAACAGTATCAACCACTAGTTATTTTCCAGCAGGACGGTGCACCCCCTCATTGGAGTCTTGCAGTTCGTCAATTTTTGAATGACACATTTCCAGAAAGATGGATTGGACGTGATGGTACCATTCCATGGCCGCCACGTTTCCCTGATATCACACCATTGGATTTTTTCCTGAGGGGCTATGTGAAAGATATCGTTTACCGAATCAAAGTCTGAGACGTTGGTGATTTGCAACAACGAATAATTGAAGCACTTGATACAGTTACTGTGGATATGTTAGCAAGAACATGGCTAGAAATTGAATATCGATTGGATATCCTACGTGCGACTGATGGTGCATATGCAGAAGTATACTAAATCATCTACGTAAACTTGAAGCATTTCCCTTTACTATAAAACAAACCGATTGAAAATATCTTAAAAAGTAAGGCTGTGGCGAATTTTTGAAATTGTAGCAATAGTTTATGGACACCCTGTACAATGACATGTGCGATACTCTGTCATGTTAGTCGCGCGATTTGACGCTGATTGTCTTGTTTTATTTTAAAAACAAACTTTTTTTGGTTTTGTCAATTGCAAAGACAAAAAAAAAAAACAAAAAAAAAAACGCAAAAAAACAAAAAACAACGGAAAAAAAACAAGCGAAAAAAAAAACGGTTTTTTTACATCTCTAGTTTTACCACAGTTTTGTTTGATTTTGAAAGTCTACTGGTCTATTAAAATAGTTTTAAAAGTTTGCCTGTCCGCAACCTGGAAAGGTTGAGAACCACTGCCCTAACCCTCCTTGCGTGTTGCTCAGGGCAAGTGCTTCTCCCCCCCAGGCACACCTCCGCTCGTGTGATTGTCGGTTAGGCTGTTACCATCATTTATCAGTTGTGAGTGCATTGCTAAAGAGGGACTAATTGATAAAACGTTTGATTTTAAGCATTAGGAATGGGTTTAATTGTTAGTCGCATCGAACCAATGACGCAAAAAATTGATATTATTATTTACTGCTTGACAGTCAACTTCAAGAGACAATGAGGAAAACAAGCCGAAAAGTATGCTTGTAGTGCCGTTGGAAAAAGCAATTAACAATATTTTACCATCTGAGAGAAGCAGACAGGTGGAAGGCAGCTCCTAGACCTCGGTTTCTTTCTCATGATAGGAAGATAACAGAGATGTACACAAACCGGAGTACCGCAGTCGACTCCGGCAGGAGTTTCAATGTTTCAGCCGGAGCCGGATACGGAGTCGTAAGTTTCCAATTGTTGCAGGAGCAGGATCCGGAGTGAAAAATTACCGCATTCTTGTGATATTTGTTCAAAATTTGCCATAATTTGGTTCTGATAATTTGCTTGTTTTGTCCAGTTTAATTCTACCAACATATCGGTATTGATAGATAATTACAGCCCATATTTTGCATCTTGCAGAGCAGCCATAGTATACCTAAAAACAATACAAGTTTAGTAAAACAAGTTCTTCTGATGTTAGCAGCATAATGCAATAACTTGGCAAGTAAACTGATAAACTGAATTAAAAATTTAGATGCGGGTAGTACCAGACGACAGACCACACGAGGCAGGCCTAATCTAACCGACTAATTATGACTGTGTATGGTTTGGGTAAGGGGTACTAGTACTAGGGGTAGTCAGCTAAGCGATGTGGAATTATTTGTGCACCGCAGTTTATTGTTTTAATGCAGACTACAAACAGACAAAGCAGTCTTGCAGTAAGTCTTTGTGGATAGCAGATAGGCTGACTTAGTCCAGAAGCTACTGAACCAGCATTTCTTCACTGTACATAGGCCAAAAGTTCTAAATTCACGTTTTGCACAAGTATAGTTTATTCACCACGCACCATATTAATCAAATGACAATGTTGAAGTATTCATTCCAGCTACTTGGTTACGTGGTGAGGTGACAGGGAAAGACCAAATAGTCATCGAGCCAGCTGTCACCTCATTTAATCACAACATTTAACTTTTTTATCAAAACGAAAGCATTTCTACAGATAGACAAACCAAGGCAAAGCGAAAACACAACAAATCAATGCATACACACTACGCAGCATACCATGCGATAGCAGTTAATAAGTTCATGTCAGTTTTTTCATTAATGCAATCTGATTACTTCATATGCCAATTAAAAATTTTGGATTAAGCTTAATAAGAGACAATTAAATGTGATTTTAATTTTTTTTAAATTTCAAGTAAGAAAAGAATTTAAACTCGTTTGGTACATCTTGCCAAATTTTTGGTCCCAGATATCCTAGAGATTTTTTACCGATTTAGTTCGTTTTCTTGTACTGTAATGAAATAATTATGTTTCATAGCTTGACGGGTGCTATAATGATGGACTAGTGCAGTCTTGGTTAACTTAATTGAGTGTATTTCCCGATTGTTCATAACAGAATACATCTTTTTAGCTGTTTCTATCCTAAATATGTCTTTAATTTTCAAAAAAATTTAGTGTTTGGAAAAGTGGACTAGTATCAGCTCTGAATGGGCTACGGGTTATAATTCTTATAATGCGTTTTTGCATTTTTTTCCAAAGGATCAAGATTACTTGCAGCAGCTGAACCCCAAGATGAAATGCAATATTGAAGATGGGAGTAGATTGGACTGTAGTAAACTATCTTGAATGTGCTGATGTCTACATAATTCCGTAATGTCAGTAGTGCCCATGAACCACTAGATAGTTTTGAATAGATATATTAAATGTGTTTTTTCCAAGAAAGTTTTTCATCCAAAAATACACCTAGATACTTCATTTGACTACTTCTTTGATAGTGTTTTTTCCTATTTTCACTTCGCTCTGGGGTTTTTTCTTCTTTTGGGTAATTATCATGAACTTAGTTTTATCATAGTTAATGGTTAATTTCATAATTTGTTTATTTTCATCCAATCGTCAATTTTACCAAGTTCACAGTTTACACTAGTGTTCAAAGTTTCAAGACATTTATTGGACAAAGTTAGCACTGCATCATCTGCAAACAATTTAGTGTTTAAATTAGAGGCTAGTGATAGGTCGTTTATGTATAGTATGAAGAGCAAGGGTCCTAGTGTGGATCCTTGTGGCATTCCACAAGTTACTGAGCGAATATTTGATTTGAGATTATTTACAACAGTGTATTGTGTTCTATCAGAGATGTAGCTAGTAAGGAGCTGCAAAGGCAATCCACGGACACCATATTTTTCCAATTTTTGTAGCAAAATTTGATGATTTACTGTATCGAAGGCCTTTTTTAGATCAAGGAATAAAGCATAGGTAGATTTGGTTTCATCAAGATTATCAATAAACTCATCATATAATTGTCTTACTGCATGCGATGTAGAACTATTTTGTTTAAAGCCAAATTGATTAGGAGTTAATATAACGTATTTGTTGAAATAAGAATGAAGTCGATTGTGGAGACATTTTTCAAACACCTTACTGAGTGGGTTTAGTAGTGTTATGGGCCTATAATTGCAACATTGATCCTTTGCCCCACCCTTATAAATAGGTACGATTTGTACAATTTTAAGAATCTTAGGATAAGTTGCGCTTTCAATACAATTATTGAATTTATTGTACATTTCCACTAAGATAGGTGCTATACCTGTAACACTCATTATCAGATATTTTATGGGTATCCCATCGGGTCCCGTACTTTTAGAAGGATTTAGTTGTGTGATGTGTTTTATTATTTCATCAATTGCAATTGGCTTGATGTAAAATGAAGGGATATTACGTGTGATTAGTGATGTGCATGTTCTCTTATGTTTGGCAACTTTTGTAGTAGAATTTTCATACTTCTGAGCTAATTTGTGACCAATTTCTGAGAAATATGTGTTCAGTAAATTTCCTATTTCATCGGATTTTGTAGTTTTTTCTCCTGCTTTATTAGTTAGTTCTTTGATTTGACAAATAGTCCTCTTTTTATACTTGGCAATATCGTTTATTGTTTTCCACAGTGATTTCATGTTATGTTTGTTCTGGTTTATTAAGTTATTGTAGTAGTTTTCTTGAGCTTTTTCTTTTAAATGTGTAAATTTGTTTCGTTAGATTTTATATTGTCGAATTTTCTCAATGCTTCCTTTTAAGCTAGCCGTATATAATTTATTTTTCATTTTACTTGAGGTCAGTATCCCTTTTGTGATCCATGGCTTGTCACTTATTTTTTGTTCTGTTCTGGATTTTTTTCTCAATGGTGCATGTTTAGATAATGTGTCATCAAATATCTTAATAAAGTTATCAAATTGGTCATCAACAGATTGGTAGTTTGCCAGTTTTTGGAATTATCATACAAATCCATTAAAAACTCATCTGAAATAAAATGTTTTGTATCTCTAATCAGTGTGTTATTTGAAGTGATTTTATGTGTCTTATTTTTTAATAAAAGCATTACTGGCAGATGCTCGGAAATATCTTCATAAAATATGTATGTAGCAGTTACATGCGTTACGTTATTTGTATAGATATGATCAATTAATGTTGCACTCGATGAGCTTATCCGTGTTGGATATTTAATTAAGGGTAAACATCCTAAAGAAACAAGCATTTCCTTATAGTTTTTTACACTCGCCTTTAATTTACACTGTAATAGATCAATGTTCATATCTCCGCAGACATAGTACTGTAGTTTATGCTGATTTAATGACTCGAGTGATGTTTCAAATGAGGAATGATATTCAGAAATGTTGGAACCTGGGTGCCTATAAAGTACAGCAAATAGCTTTTCTGTCTTGTTTGAGTTTATTTTGACCCATAACTCTTCACAACCCTCCACTTTCAAGTTAAAACTGTGTACAGTTTTATGATTAATAGTGTCTTTAATGAACATACCAACTCCACCAGCTTTAGTGTTAGAATTTTGTTGTATAAAGTTATATCCTTCAAGATAAAAACAAAATCTTGAGTGCAGTTTAGTTTCTGATATAGCTATAATATCCGGCAGTTTCTCAAGTTGCGGCAACAGCTTCTCAAAGTTTTTATTTAAACTTCTCAAAGTTTCAAGCAAGCTTCTCAAAGTTTTTATTTAAACTTTGCATATTAATATGAATCATCAAAAAGTCATTACTGTTTAAATAATAGTTTTTAAAATTTTGTGTGGAAATGTAGGAGTTGTTAAAATTTGGCAATTCATCATCTGGCTGATTCTGTGGCAGCTGTTTCATGCCACTTGGATTAGAATTTCGTTCATTTAACATTTCATAATTTTGACCAAATTTTGGAAAGCAAAGATGTTTGTAGAACAGTTTTTGCAATAATTGGGATCACTAAGATTAACAATGACTTTAGATTCATTTTTCATTCTGGTTGGGCATTTGAAATGGTCATGTGTTTGGCATGTGTCCCCGCATATTGATGATTGGTTTGATTCACATTCTTCGGAGCAATTTGTACTAGAAAAATATAACTGCCATGGTCTACTGTGTAGTACAGAATACAAAAAAGGCAAATAACAAAGCATTCACATAGGAATCAAGTACGATAGCAAAGATACTGTACATGCAGTGATTTATCAACTGGTTTATTTAAGCTAACTTCTTAATACATGGGTTAAGCACAGATTCAATTTTGATTTTCTGTCCCTTTTCCTCAATCATGTAAAAAATATTCCTATCATTTGTCCAATAAGAATATATGCACTTCTCCGGATGGCAGATGCTTTCCCGTAGCCCGGAGCGTTACTCTGTCTACGCTATTTAATCTGGCTGACAGAAACCGAATGTCTTAACGGCGGGACACCTAACGATGTTCAAGCTGGGCAGTGGCAAACGTCCTTTTCAGGACGGGGCGATGCGCATCTTCGGCGCACTGTCAACAAGTTCCAAAGGCCCAGCATTCTCTAACTGAACATCGAAGGCCTCTCTGCAAGCAAGATGAGCGTGTTGCATCATCTTGCGTTACTGTGTGAGGCACTCGTCATCCTCTTACAGGAAACCCATTGCACCTCGGTAGAAAGGCTACATCTTCCTAGCCACCATCTAGCTGGGTTTTCCTTGAGCAGGAAACATGGTCTTGCTACGTTTGTCCATGAGCGTCTGAAGTGGATCCTAATCGACCAGTCCCCACCAACATCGAAGATCGAGTGAGTGTGCGTGAATGTTGATAACTATAAAATAGTCAACGTTTAGAAACCCCCTGCAACACGGATGCAAGCATCTGATCTTTCAGCATTCCCTCATCCCTGCCTCTATGCTGGCGACTTCAACTGCCACCATGTTGACTGGGGCTATGATAATAGCAATTCAGATCGTGAATGACTGGCTGGCTGGGCCAGTGCCAACAACTTCACCTTGCTATATAGCCCCAAGGAGGCCGCCAGTTTCCACTCTGGCCGCTGGAAAACAGACACCAACCCCGATCTTGCATTTGCCAGTGTCGATTTGGACAGTCGCTTACCTGACAGATGTATCTTAGGAAAGTTCCCAAGGTCACAACACCGACCCTCGCTTATAAGTCCACCCAAACTTGCTCATCCAAAACCGAGCAAGCCTGTAAAGCGATGGAACTTCCGCAAGGCCAACTGGGACCACTATTCTAACCTAACCAACAAACTGGCCAAGAGTATACCGCCACCTGAATCTCAGAATATCGATCAGGCTTACCAGTGCTTTTGCAAGGTAATAAGCACTGCGGCGAAGAAATGCATCCCTCGTGGTCGACGATCAAACCACATACCTTGCTGGGATGCGGAGTGTGAAGACCTCTATCAGCATTTCCTGCAGTCACCAGGGGGCCCTGATTCGGATAGGGCTGCCACAGCCCTACTCACAAGGCTCGACGGGAAGCGGAGAAATCGCTGATCAGAGACGGTCCGCAACATTGACTTTTCGCACTCCAGCCGGCTGGCATGGAATACTATAAACAACTTGACTGGTAGGTCACGACAATCCCCTCGTCAATGTCCCGTTTCAGCTGATGCTATTGCTTCTCAGCTGGTTAAAAACGGGAAATACGAAGGGGTGAATCGGCGCTCATCTCGGCTCGTTTTACAGGAAGTGTCTGACCTTTGGAGGGCTGACCCATTACATCCTGCGAATGTCTCCGGGAGTTTCTCCCATCGGGAGTTCGCTGCTGCCCTCCAACATTTAAAACCAGGCAAAGCTCCTGGACCTGATTCCATTTGCCCGGAGCTAATAATCCATGCTGGAGCCGGCTTAAAATCTTGGCTACGTGGCTTCCTATCTTCCTGCCTGCACCACCTCCAAATTCGTAAGATCTGGAGAAGAGCGTTAGTAGTAGCGGTACCAAAGCCTTCGAAACCTGTAGAGGACCCAAGGAGCTATCGTCCGATCTTCTTGCTCTGTGTTCCCTACAAGATTCTCGAGCGACTTATCCACGCGCGCGTCGAACCTCTTATTGACCCTCTGCTCCCACGGGAACAGGCGGGTTTTCGACGCGGAAGATCCACTGTGGATCAAGTCACTTTGCTCACGCAAAGCATTGAGAATGCATTCGAAGCGAAAAAAAAAGGCCGGTGCCGTCTTTATCGATCTGACAGCTGCCTATGACACTGTCAGGCACCGTAGCCTCACCTGCAAGCTGTTGCGGCTTCTGCCGGACAAGCACATGGTTCGTATGATTATGGAGTTTATCCGCAACAGAAGCTTCACCCTTACAACTGGCGACAGCAAGCCTAGCAGGTTACGAGGCCTAAGAAATGGCGTCCCCCAGGGATCGGTCCTGGCCCCCCTCCTTTTCAACATCTATACATATGATATCCCCTCCATAACCTCCAAGAAGTTCGCCTATGCCGACGACCTGGCGATACTTCATACATCTGGAGAATGGAAGGAGTTGGAAAGGACTCTAAGCCAGGATATGACTACACTCTCGGAATATCTCCAGACCTGGCGACTGAAGCTTAGCCACACTATAACGGTGACGGCGGCCTTTCATCTCCACAGTCGAGAGGCTAAGCGTGAGCTTAAGGTCTGTAACATCGGTAAGACCTTACTTTTCTGCCCAGTTCCCACTTAGCTTGGGGTCAAACTGGACAGATCGCTCACATATCGTCCTCACCTGGAAGCATTGCGCAAGAAGTTATGTGCTCGCGTCTCACTGTTGAGGCGACTTGTTGGAACTGGTTGGGGTGCTAGCGCCAAAACATTACGCACAGCTGCCCTGTCTCTGGTCTACTCGACTGCCGAGTACTGCGCACCAGTCTGGTGCCGCAGCGCGCACATACGGCTTATCGACAGTGTATTAAATGATGCCTTGCGCATTGTCACTGGGTGCCTGCGTCCCACTCCATCGGTTTACCTTCCGGTTCTTTCAGGCATCCAGCCAGCTGAGCTTCGCCGCCAAGGAGCGACACTCTCCCTAGCCAACCGCAGCTCCCTGGACCCTGACCACATTTTACATGGCCAGTTTCATGAGTCACAGGACGTATGTAGGGAGAGATTAAAATCTAGACACTCATTTGTATCTGCTGCTCGGAAATTACTAGACAGTTTTTCTGAGATGGACGTCCGTGCAGCCCAGTGGACAAACACGAAATGGGACATGGAGTACTCTGCCAACGCATTGTCACTCCACGCTTTCATTCCCAAGGCTAGCTCCAGACCCTTGGGTATGGGTCTGCTGAGGGCAGCCTGGGTCAAGCTCAACCGTCTGCGTTCTGGTGTTGGACGTTTCTGTTTGTCCATGTACAAATGGGGTCTCGCTCCTCTAACGAATTTTGAGTGTGGTGCCAGTGAACAAACCGCAGATCACATCATCTCACAGTGTCCCATACATCGGGCACCCCGAGGTATGTTTGGTCTAATGGTTTTGGATGACGAAACAAGATGCTGGCTGAAGTCCCTTACAGTCAGCATCTGACCCAAGAAGTTTGGTAGCCATGGTGGTAAAAGGATAAACCCTAGGCCTTGGTCCTTCCATCTGTCTTGGAAGAGATGCCCCGCCAAACGACGACGACGACTTCTTTTTCCTCAGTTCTTGAAGCTGTTTGATGCATTTTTTCCTGGGTTGCGTCAGAGATTCGGTGATGAGGAATGGTTTGCCAGCTAATTTTTTCTTGAGGTTGTAAATCATGGTTTTGACATTATGCCTCGTAAATTTTACTATAATAGGTGGTGGTCTTTTCTTGTGAACAGAATGAGCATCTTTGGTTTCTGGACAGTTGTCTGAACTTTTTTGGCTGCGGTATTTGCCTTCACTACGTTGAATACGATGGGACCTGTCAATGGGAGTGTCGTGGAGATTGACTCCAAGATGCTGTGAAAAAAATTTTTTAGCCAAGTCGTCACAGTTTTCATTTTTAGTAGATAAAATTCCATGTATAACCAAACCATTCCTTCTGGAATATTGCTCTAATTGATCATCAGCTTCTGTTAGTTTTACTTCCAAGTCATCAATTTTCTTCTTAAGCTTATCAGTACATCCTCTGACTTGGTGTTCTATATTAAAAGTAAGTGCTTCCTGAAATTCTGCATTGCAAAGCAGATGTTCAGCAATTTTACCGGTCAAAATGTTAATGAATTCAACATTTATTAATTCTTCCATTGTATTTGTAGCTGGTACCAGTATATCTTCTGACTGATGAGAAATCCTAGGTCCTGTAAAATTGGTTTCAGAAATTGCTTCTTTTAGAACTGTAGACTGAACTAACACAGATTTGACCATTGATCTGATATCATCTTCAGTAAAGTTTGAGTTTTTTTTAGGCCTTGACATTTTTGAGGATCCAGGCATGTTGATATATGTATGTGTTAAATATAGATGAATCCAACTAGCACTTTCCCTTACATATATTCCAACTTTACATCACAACAAGTAATTTAACAAACTTTAAAACATAAGTTTTAGCTTTACCCAACACCTGTATAAAATTTTTTGCTGCTGACATTTTTGAGGATCCAGGCATGTTGATATATGTATGTGTTAAATGTAGATGAATCCAACTAGTGCTTTCCTTGACATATATTCCAATTTTACATCACAACAAGTAATTTAACAAACTTTAAAACATAAGTTTTAGCTTTACCCAACACCTGTATAAAATTTTTTGTTGCTGCTAGAGTTACGGTAAATTGCTTTGTTTGTATAGCCAATAGTTTTTGAAATGACCATGTTTTGCTAATGATTGGAAAAGTAATTGCCAGTATTTTGTAAGTTTAATTGTTAAGTACTGAACCATCATCAATGACATGGCTGAGCGGAATTGGATCAGTGTAGGCTACAAAGGCTATTGTGTTTTGAACTGCAGTATTTGGTTATTTGTTTTTTTCACAATAACTACCGGTACATTACAATTTTAATTTGCTTTTCAACTTTCATGTGGCTATTGGCACGATACGCATCAAAGTTGAACTGAATTCATTTGAACAGTTTCACATGACCAAAATGAAAATTTAGGTCTTGATATTCAGCAGTGTGTTTATATGAAAATACAACTTGAGTATCTCTGAAGTGCCTGACTTTCAGAAGGGCATGAGCATCAGCAATTGATCTTTTTCTGCTTCTTCCCAAGTACTTAGAAATGTTACAAACTACTGAGCAGTTGCAGCGCTGCGGTAAAATAGCCTTCTGAATTATTTTTTCATTTCCCTTCCTAAACTGACATTTTTGCGTAAAAACAGGAGTCGAACAGGAGCAGGATCGGGAGTCTGGTTGGTCAAAACAGGAGCAGGAGTCCAAAAAAGGCGACTCCGTACACCTCTGTTATAGACTGATGTTGACTGTTTTTAAAGTTGGTATTTTAGGGAGTAAACGAAAAAACATGGCCCCCTCTGATCTCAGTTTCTGTTACCGTCCTGCTGGACGTAAAAGTGGAAGTCACTGAACGCATTAAAATATGAAGTGACACTAAATCTGGGTGGTTATTTTAAGTCGAAAGCAATTGCAAATTGTTTTTCGCTTTTTTTTGTTGAGTCGTGAATGTAATGGTTGTTTTGATGTGTCGTAGAAGCATCTACAAAAGAAAAACAACGTTCTTCGGGGATACCAGCAAAAACAAAATAGTGAATATGTGCTGAAGAGGCATTTTGCGAAGCTATCCAGTTCCTTAGACAGGATGAAAGTACTTTTTCTCGTTATTTTCTCAATTTCGTTCAAATTTCCTTTCGTTAACATCGCTACATCAGTGTCGTTTGCAGATACCGTAACTCCTTTTGAAATGTGTGGTTTTATGGCGCTTTATAACTGCCAAGGTCCTTCAGCGCCAGGACTAAATTTTGTCAAGAATTCACTGACGCATGTTTAATCTCTGTTCTTTTCATCCTCCGCTCTACACTCAATTGCTGAGCGTTTAGCAAGTGTAACAGCAGATACCAGTTTTGAAGTCTTTGGTTTGACCCGACTGAGAATAGAACCCAGCTTACCAGCTTCCAAGGCAAACGTTCTTAACCACTAGGCCATGGCGCTGGTTATTATGAATCTAAACCTATATTTCGTTTTAAACATGATGTTGCTGTCGACCCTGCTTAAGAGTATTATGAATGAAAATAATCGCGTTGTTTTCAGCCAAAGAGAAAGAAGAAGGTGTGTACAAATTTTATCTTTCAATGACAGTGGAAGCCATAAAATTGCCACCATTCTTGCAAATGCAACTTCAAAAAGAAATAGTTGATGCGACTTTGAAAAAATGTCTGAAGCTCATCAGCAATGACCGAAGATTTTTAGCTGAACTTAAATAATAATCTTTCCCACAGTTGCATGGAAAATGTGGCTGCGTTTTTTACACTTTTCTCGGTACAGTTTTTTACACGGTTTTCACGTTTTCAAAGTTTTCTGCCACTTATAGCGCCTATTTTTAACCATGGTGGTTTGTTGCTAGCTATTCGTGAAGAAATCTGTGAATGTTTTACGTACGTGCTGTTACTGCTTGCAGCACTCACTTTTTAATTTTTCTGTTGCGATTGTGACGGCCGAATTACCTATTATACACTCCGTTTTATAATCCATTCCTTTTCTTTCACGTGCTCGTTGATTTTCTTCTCTGAGTGATCTTCGTTCAGAATGACTGAGAACTGGTAGTTTGTGTTATGTCATTTTGCAGCTTTCTTAGTGTGTTTTGTTGGAGTTAAGTGAGGTTGGTTCAGTGTATTCGTAGTACGTAGACTAACAGCTTTGTAGAACCTAGCGTAGTGGATGGGGTGTGGTTTAGTTAGACTAGCCTGCTGGTGCTATTTATTGATTTTTTGTGTGTGCGTTTGCAGTTTAAGATTAGAGATAAGGTGTTGTCATTCTTTTCAAAATTACTGCACTGCTGCATTATTCTACACTGCTTTGATGTATGTCATGGAATAAAATTTTTAATTATTACCAACACCCTGTGGTTTAAGTATTAAGTGAGGTGAACTGTGGTCCTTTGTTCTTTGCTTCACAGACCTCACATCGTTTTGTAAAGAATTATTTGTTTGGGGGTTGTTGAAAGAGTTGTTTTTTGATTTATAGTCTACATGTATCAGTGTACCCATGATGTCATCATTTGAAAGAGAAAAACTTGGTGAAAGGTTGCTGGGTTTAAAGGCATCAAGAGCTGGCACTTTGGCTTTTTTGACCAAGACTGAAAATCAATTTAAGGCATTGTTACTTGCTCCCAGTCCAGGGATGGAAGTTGTGATAACCAAGACTAAGGCTGTTTTTCATAAGGCCCTGGAAGCTGCATTGGAAGCTTGCAAGAGAGTGATTTCTGCTATACCAGATGAAAGTGTAGAGTATTCTTGTGAAAAGGAAGAGGCCATTGCCAGATTCTCAGAGATTCAGGCAAAGAGAGAGTCAATTAATGGTTTATATGAGGGCTTCATGCAGTCATTGTTTGAGGTGGCGTCAACGGCAAATGGTGTTGACAACCAATGTCATGTTCTTGTGGTAGCTGCCCCTGAAAGTTGTAATGGCTCTACTTTCTCAAGGCAGGCCAGAGAGGCTGAGCTCTTAAAAGAACGTGCTGAAAGAGCAAGGGTGCAAGCTGAACTTGAGAAGAAAGAGGCAGCTTTGTCTTTGGAAGAAGTGACCCAAGAGGCATCCCTGGCTGTGGCAAGGGCCAAGATTGAACAGCAAAGATTGAAGCTTCAGGCTCCAAGAAAGGTGGCAACTGCAGAGGCTGCAGCTGTTGAAGCCTCAATAAATGCTCAGTATGTCATCATTTGCGGTTCGGAGGTGGATGTTTTATCTCGAATTTTACCAATTGCCGACGTCTCATTGACTCATGCTAAGTTACCAGCACCTACCCCAAGGCCTACCCCTCCTCAGCCTTCTGTTAAGCCTTCATTTTCATCAGAGTTCAAAAGGATATCGCCTCTTGATGCTCACAAACAGGTTGCTTTGGAAGATATTACTGGTGTTCCAAAAGCTAATAAAGAGCAGTTATCAAAATTTGAAAGTTCAGACATTGCCCAGGCACTAGCGCACTCATCTTTGCCGAAACTGAGTGCCCAAACCTTTGATGGTAATTTACTGGAGTACCATCAGTTTATCAGAGGATTTGAGTCATTGTTCAAGTTTGTCAAAGATCCTGAGTTGAAATTTCAATACGTGGTTAATTGTTGTCGTGGCAAGGCTTATCAAGTGATTAAATCTTGCAGTAAAGTTCAGCCTGCATCTCGTGCATACCAGCTGGCTAAAGAGAAGCTAGAACACAAATTTGGCAGGTTGCAGAATATCATTGATGCACATCTGGCTCGAGTTGCGGATGGTCCACCTATTAAGGCTGATGACATTAATGGATTGGATCAATTGGCCTTCGACATGGAAAACTGTTATGTCACTGTCGCTGAGTGGAAAGGAGAGCATGTTCTCAATAATTCAAAAACCTTGGTTAAAATTCTGGATAGACTGCCGAAAAGGCTACAACTTCGATTTCATGAGCGATGTGCTGACTTATATGATAACAATGATGAGCCAACTTTTGCTCATCTGATGAAGTTTTTAGCTAACACTGTTCACATGGCTGACTCTAGATTGGGAAAGAAGTTATTCGTGAAGGGATGCAAGGGTCAAGCCACTTCTGTTGATGTTAAATCATTTGTACGCTCAGCACCTGTCCGAGCCACAGCATTTGCAGCCCAGAGCAGGGCTGCTGCAGATGCACCTTCTGGAAATGCAAATACTGTGATAGAGTGCTATAAGTGCAAACAGAATTATGCTCTATGGCAGGGTTTCCCAAACTTTTTTATGAACGTGCCACTAAAACAATTTCAAAAACTCACCGTACCACTTCAACATAAAATATACAGATGATTACGAAAAACCCTCAACCACAATAACACTCGCACAATGTATTTATGACATATTTGTTTAATGAAAGAAAAAAAGGAAATTTATTAAATTATCATTTCCATTTCGTACTCAATGAGATGGGTGCGCTTGCTTCTGCGCGACAAGCTCGTCAATGTTAATATGAATTTTTGTCAGATTGAGACGAAGATTTGGCTCCAGTTCCAAACGGCTTCTGTATTTAGATTTAATGGCAAGCATTGCTGAGAAACCACATTCACACAAATAAGACGTGCAGAAAGGCAAAAGAAACTTCGTGGTTCGAGTGGAAATTTTTGGGAAGTCACTTTGACAGTGAAGCCAGAAACTGGACAGGGTTGATGTTTCAAATTTATTTTTCAATCTGCCATCACAAGAAAGATCAGAAAAAGGATCTTTTTCGTGAGTTGAAAAATTATCAGGAAGATCGACATTAGTTGAAAATGGAAAACGAATCCAATCAAATTTTTCACAATTTTTTGGAAAATAGAAATGAAATTTTTCTATTAACTGTCGACAATGTTGAGCAATATCCGACTTCAGTTGATTGTCGATATGCAAATCATTTTCTGAAATAAATTCGCACAGAAGTGGAAATGCAGCCAGATTATTTTTTTCAATATCCACGAGTCTTAGCTGCAGTTTTCTAACAGTGCTATTAATTTTGTCACTGACTTGAAATATATCAACTGTTGCTCCTTGAAGGCTTATATTCAGCTCATCGAAAAATCTGAAAACATCTGCCAGATAAGCTAGTTTTGATTGCCACACATCGTCACAGAACAAGTTTTGAAAAGGAGAATTGATATCAATCAAGAAAAGACGAACTTCAGCACGGAGCTCAAACAACCGTAAAAGCACTTTCCCCCTCGATAACCAACGCACTTCGGTGTGTAGAAGAAGTTTATCATGCTCAGCGCCCATATCGTTGCACATAATTGTAAACATGCGGGAGTTTAATGCTCTTGCTTTAATCAAATTCACTACTTTGATGGCGTTATCTAACACGTCTTTAAATGAAGATTGTAGCGTTCTTGCAGCTAAAGCTTCTCTGTGGATGCTGCAGTGTGTAAAGACTGCATTTGGAGCAACAGATTGTATTCGCGTAACTACACCGCTGTGTCTCCCTGTCATCGCGCGAGCACCATCTGAACAAACCCAACACATTTTTCCCACGAAATTCCATTTTATTCAATGAAATCGTTCAATACTTTGAATATTTCAACACTCGTAGTTCGCCCTTCAAGAGGTTTGCAAAACAAGAAGTCCTCACTCATTTCAAAATCGTATATATATCGAACATATACTAGTAATTGAGGAAAATTTGTCACGTCTGTGCTTTCATCGAGCTGAATTGCAAAAAACGGACTTTCTGCCATTCGTCTCACAAGCTGCGATTTCGAATAATCTGCCATGTCCTGAATACGCCGGAAAACTGTGTTGTTAGAAACTGGAACTTGATCTAACTTTCGAGCTTGTGCCTCTCCAATAAGATTCTCAACTAAGTCCTTGGCCGCGGGAAGAATTTGATCTTTCTGCAATTGTGTGAGGTTGAGCAGTTTTTGCTATTCGTAAACTAACAAGATATGAGGCTTTTAATGATTTTTCATGCGAAGTAGTAAATTTTCTGATGAGCTTTCGTGACTGTTGCATATTCGCAAGAATTTCTTCAAAGTAAGTTACAGGTTTGTCTTTCAAAGAGCTGTGCTTACCTAAAAAATGGCGCTTCAACAAAGAAGGTTTCATCGAATGGTCTGTCACAACCTCATTGCAAACTAAACATTGTGGCTTAGCCTCTGCATTTTCGTCCATAGTAAACGTAAACCCATATTGAAGGTACTCCGTACTATATTTTCGAATGGGCTGTGACTTTCGCTTTTTGTTAATTTTCTGTTCACCTGAATTGGAGCTTGCAGCTGATGAAGAAGATAGTCCCAACCACTTATCCATACTTCATCACAAATAAAACTGAATTTTAAAGTCTACTGTAGGCATCAAACACCCACGCTGCGTGGGCGCACAGAACATTGTGTCGTAACAGTATAAAAACAAACATAATAAATTAAAATTGCTACGCAAAATTTTTATTTCTATGAAAAATTTAAGGGAAATGACTTTACACTTTACATTATACATTCATTAATTTTGACAAAAAAGTAAATCAATTTCTGAATGCTAGGCGTACCACCGGCAAATCTTTCGCGTACCACAAGTGGTACGCGTACCACAGTTTGGGAAACGCTGCTCTATGGGGATGTGCCGAATTCCAAAGGGTGTCTCCACTTGAAAGGAAGACTTAATTAAATCCTGTCATCTCTGCTTCAACTGTTTGAAATCTGGACATGTTGTGCGTAATTGTCCCTCAGTCAAAAGATGCACGGTTTCAGGATGTGAAAGAAAGCATCATACGTTACTTCATCGTGATAACAACAGAACAGCTCATCAGCAGGAGGGAGGCTCTGCGTCCTCCAGTAGGGTCGGCAGTACTGGCAAGGTTAATACTGGTGGGATTATTTGCAGCATGCAAACAAAGGAAAGGTCCATCTTAAAATCGTGCCTGCAACGGTTTGGATGTAGGCATGAGTAGACGCTAGTCTACATACTGTTTTTTGGATCAAGGCTCCGATACTACACTATGCAGTACTAATATTTTGAGACGACTTGGTGTCGCTGGGATGGAGGACAAAATTGCCATCAACACTGTTAATGGTAGTAAGACCAGCTTGTGTTATTGACTGTCCTTGAAGGTGCAAGGGAATTGTCAGTCCTCAAAGGTAATCGATTTACCTCAAGTGCTTGCGGTAGACTCTCTACCTAATTTATCAAGTAACACACCTTTGCAAGAAGATGTGGATCGGTATTCTTATCTTTCTGGTATCGTGCTTCCTATGTGTGGATCTGGCCAAGTGGAGTTGCTAATTGGTGCCGATGTTTTGGAGGTTCATGAGTGTTTGGAGCGGCGTGCTGGCAAACCTGGTCAGCCTGTAGGTGTTTTAACATGTTTGGGTTGGACACTTTTGGTCCGGATGTATCACATGATGAATTTGTTGTCGAACCTGCTCATGTTAATTTCTTGCGTACCAGCGCAGCAGACCCATTGCATACTCAAATGCAGCAGATGTACCGACAGAATTTTGGCGATTCTCTGGAAGCTTTGGAGCCTACACTTTCTATGGAGGACAAGCGTGCTGTAAGAATGATATCACAAAGTGTAAAACTCGTGGACGGCCATTACGAATTACGCCTACCTAGGAAGTCAGAATGTGTAGTGTTGCCTTACAATCGTTCACTTGCTGAGAAGCGACTGCTGTATTTGAAAGGGAAATTGAAGAAAGATCCTGATCTGTTTTGCAACTACAAAAATAAAATTGACAGTTATGTTGAAAACGGTTACGCCAGAAAGATGCCTGATGAAGATTTGCCAGTCACGTCTATTACCTGGTACATCCCTCACCACGTTGTGGGCCCAAAATTTCGCATTGTGTTTGACTGTGCCGCTTCTTATCATGGTACGTCACTACTTACTGGCCCAGACAACACCAACAGTCTTTTGGGAGTGCTCTTGAGATTTCGCCAGCATTTGGTCGGAATTGTAGGAGATATACGAGGCATGTTTCACCAGGTTCGCGTTCCTCCTGATGACTGCCATGCCTTGAGATTTCTGTGGTGGCCCAATCACAATCTTGACGCAGAACCAGTTGATTTTCAAATGTTGGTTCATATTTTTGGGGCCGCATCTTCTACCAGTGTGGCAGGTTTTGCGTTGCGTCAAGTGGCTATTGAGTATAAGGCTGGAGTTAGCCAGCATGTTATATCAACGGTTTTAGAGAACTTTTATGCGGACGATTGCTTGCAGTCGGCTGATGTGCCATCTGAAGTGATTGAATTGGTTGCCCAGTTGAAGCTTTTACTCAGCCAAGGTGGTTTCAAGTTGACTAAATTCCTAAGCAACAGCATGGAAGTTTTAAATTCAATCCCTGAAGAGGATAAAGCTCCTTCTCTTATGAACTTGGACAGACTACCTGTTGATAGGACTCTCGAAGTGTTCTGGAACACTGCCTCCGATAATTTTGAATTTCATGTTAAGCTGAAGGCGACGCCTTGCACAAGACAAGGCATTCTATCAATGATCAGCCAAATCTTTGATCCCATGGGTTTTGTGCAGCCGTTTGTGTTGCCGATGAAGCGATTGCTGCAGGACTTATGCAGCCAAAATCTGGCTTGGGACTGTCCAGTTCCTGAAGAGAAGCAGAAGAAGTGGAATGAATGGCTGCGATGTTTGTCGGATTTGGAAACTGTGGTGGTATCTAGATGCTTCAAATCTCAAGCTGAATATAAAATGGTTGAACTACACTGTTTTAGTGATGCCAGTACTGTGGGCTATGGCACTTGCGCCTATTTGAGATTCGTCTATCCGGATGACAGTATCCATTGCTCCTTTGTAGTTGGCAAGTCGAGAGTGGCTCTTTTGAAAGCAGTCACTATTCCCAGACTGGAGCTTACAGCTGCAAAGGTTGCTGTGAAGCTTCGCCATCGTATTTTACATGAGCTGCAATATCACGTTTAGCGAGTGGTGATGTGGACAGATTCGACATCAGTGCTGAAGTATATTGGTAACACTACTTCAAGGTTTCAGACCTTCGTTGCTAACCGACTGAGTGTTATTTATGACTATTCTGATTCTAAAGAGTGGCGCTAAGTGAAGACGGACCTTAACCCTGCGGACTTGGCATCGAGAGGTTTAATGCCTAGTCATATTGAACAGGCGAGCATTTGGTTTCGAGGGCCAGATTTTCTTTGGCAAGCCGATGTTACTTGGCCTGCACTCCCTGAGATACCGTTGGCCAATGCAGACTCTGATTCAGAAGTAAAGCTAAGTCAAACGTGCGCGTCAACTTCAGTTGAACTGGTGCAGAATGAAGCTGAGTCACTTGACAAATTGTTAAGCCGGTATTCATCTTGCGCTGTAGCGTGGCTGCCGCGATTTGTTGCTATAATTATGCATCCAGCCGATCGCTGTTTTCCGAGGTTTTTATCGGTGGAAGAGCTCAATCAAGCTAAATTGTCAATTGTGAAGATTGTGCAACGCCTTAGTTTTGGAGAAGCTTTGAGCAGTTTACCAAATCACGAAGACTTCGACAAACTATTTTCATCATCATCATCATCATCAACATTTATTAGCGGTAAATTGGCACAAAATAATACACTTAAAGAAATAGACAAACAAACATGACCGCAGGGAGACGGCGAATAGACCTTTCGGTCTTCTAGTCAGCTGCCACTCTATTGTCGATTTCATGAATGGACATGTGATCACATTTACATGTATTGGTTAACAGATGAACATAATTTAAATTCAGGACTATGAGGTAGTGATTTGCATGAAATAATTCCACATTTCACACTAGTAGGTCTAAAGTTCAATTATTGTACGTTTGAAGCAAATGTTTTTTGAACCGAATTTTAAATAAATTAAACGAAGAGTTCTGGATATTCGTTGGAATATCATTCCAGATATTAACTCCTTGATATCTTATACATTTTTGCAACCGATTAGTTGTATAGCGAGGTATATATAAACGGTTTCTTTGAGGCTGGGTAGATCTAGTTTTTTTTTGGGACATTACACTGGTCAATAAAAAAAAATTAGAAATTGCGGGAGGTAGATTGTTCTTAAAATGAGCATGAACAAATTTTCCGATTTCAAATTTAAATAGATCTGGAAGTTTAAGAATGCCATGTTGGTAATAAAGAGGAGTAACTGAACCTCTTGAGAGACCACCGCCAATTAACTTTACCGCTTTGTTTTGAAGGGATAACAGTTTTTTAAGTTTAGATTTATAGGTAGAACCCCATACTATTAGTCCATATAACAGATGTGTATGTACAAGAGAATAGTAAATTTGTAAAATTGCGCTTGTTGGTAAATAATGACGTAGCTTGGAAATAATTCCAACAGCTCTAGATATTTTATGTTCGACCGTTGATATGTGGTTGTCAAAATTTAGTTGCTTGTCTATGATAACGCCTAGGTACTTGGCACTTTGACAGATAGGAAGGGGCGAATTGTTGATGGAAAGATCCATATCAGGATGGGGTTTATTTAACTTTGGAGCGATAATTAGGACATTAGATTTGGAAGGATTAACTGTTAGTTTGTTGACCTTAAACCACTCAGTAATATTGTCTAGATCTTTCTGCATGTGAGAACGTAGTTTAGATGGGTTTGAGGCTGAAAACAATAAGCAAGTATCGTCTGCGAAAAGTCGGGTAATACAGTTAACGGATGATGGTAAATCGTTGATGTATAATAAGAATAGTAAGGGTCCAAGGGTTGAACCTTGAGCAACCCCAAAGTCATTGCATAGTAAAGAAGACTCGTGGCTATTGATAAAAACGAATTGTTTTCTTTTTAAAAATGCACGCAGGAGATCATTTGCCTGGCCCCGAATACCATAATGATCTAATTTAAGCAGAAGGATTTCGTGATTTACTGTATCGAAGGCTTTTGTGAGGTCAAGGAATATCAGTCCTGTATACAATTTATCATTGATGTTATCGAATGAGTTGGTTATTACGTCAATAAGAGCATGATTAGTTAGATCTATTATTTTGAAAGCCATATTGAGAGTCTAGTATCACATTATGTTTTTTCAGAAAGGTGAACAGACGTTTATAAATTATTCGTTCAAATATTTTAGCAAAGCAAGTTAGTATTGAAATAGGGCGATAGTTGGTAGGGTTGTCACGTTTACCTTTTTTGAAGATTGGAACAACTTTTGCAGTGGTGCCATTTTCGGGAAATATACCGTTGGTGAAGCAATAATCAATGAAAACCTGAATATAGGGAGCTAGTATTGTTGAGCCAATTCGAAGGAAATATGGGGATATGTGATCATAACCTATTGCTTTGTTAATATTGAGGTCATTAATTGCATTGATAATTTCTGAAAGTTCAGGTACGTCCAAGTATATGGAGGGTGAAACACGGCGTTTAAGATATTTGTAGTAGGAGCTATGAGCCGAGTTGTCAAATTTGCTTGCTAGGTTAGCGCCAATAGAGCAAAAAAATTCATTAAATTGTTCGGTGATTACCTGCTGATTAGAAACAGTGCGACCGTTAATTTTCAAGGATGTTACTGGGGCTCGTTTAGAAGAAGCAGGGAGGACAAAACGCAGAATATCCCATATTTTACGAGGGTCTTTTTGGTTTATTTTCAACTCAGTTGTGAAGTACGATTTTTTGGATAACGCTTTAATTTTGGTTAACTTATTCATATATTTTATAAAATAAAGTTTTTTTTCAAGGCTATCGCTCAAGAAGTGGGATTTGAACATAGCTCTTTTTTTCTTTATGGAAGTCAGAATGCCTTTGGTTATCCATGGTTTCTGGGAGAGTTTCTTTTGTTCTCTAGAAAGTGGTTTTAGGGGGGCATGAATGTTTATGGTGGAGATAACAGTATGAGAAAAGAGATTAAATATTTCGTTGAAGTTTTCGTTCGTTAGTTCAGGTTGGTTCTCGAAAACGTTACAAAGGTCAGCCTGCAGGTCATTGCGGAAGGAGTCAGCACAAAAAGATGACTTATCTCTGTAAAACATTTTGGAATTTTTGGTAGTTGAGTATTTTGGTTTGTGGACTGCGCAGAAGATAGGATAGTGGTCAGTTATATCAGCTTCGATCACGGCTGGATTAATCACTTGGTCCATATTATTGGTAATAATATGGTCGAGCAGAGTGGGGGAAGTTGCAGTTACCCTGGTTGGAATGGTTATCACGGTAACAGCACCGTTACTGACAATCAAGTTAATGTATTCGTTAGCAAAGCTTGACCGATTTTCTTGCATTAAGTTTATATTAAAGTCTCCAAGTATGTAATAAACTTTTTTAGAGTTTGAAAGGTTGAATAGACAGTGGGAAAAACTTTCCAAGAATTCATTTAAATGGGTTTGTACAGGGTGACGGTATACTACCCCTACAATAAATTTAGATTTTTGACTAATTTCGGAAACTTCAAGCCACAAGCACTCAGGTGAGCTCAATTTATACTGGATAGGGCTGGGTTCGTATTGAAGTTTATCTGAAATATAAATGGCCACACCCCCGGCCGCAGTAGTCGTATCAACGTGAACGAATTTATGATGAGGTAGTTCGATATTGATCAGTGGTTCATTTTTAAGTCGTGTTTCGGTTAAGCAAATTATATCGGGATTGAAATTTAGTGTGACTAAAAATTCATGGAATAGTTCGAAATTTTTGTGAAGGGAACGAATATTTACATGTAAAAGGATCAAGGAGTGATTTTTATCAATCTTCAAATGGTTCAAGTTTAAATCGAAATATTTGCATTTTTTGATATTGTTTGTCATTAAATCAAATACATTGTCACATAATTGATCAGAAAAGTGGTCATCGACTATCTGAGTGGCAGCTTGACTAAGATCGAGAAAGTCAGAAAACTCTTTATCCGTGTCAGGCGCCATGACATTAGTACGCGATAATGCAACTCAAGAGACTAGTCTACAACCCAACACAGTACAATTGCATAGAGTCAGTTAAAGTGGTCTAAATAATTAAATATACACATGATTTCAGAAATACCAACGATGAGATTATAGGCCAAAGGTATTTTTGACTTCATGAAAATAGGTCAAAGGTCGCATGACTTCATATTCATCTAATCTCAGTGTAAGGGAGAGTTGGAAGAGGAAATGCAATCAAATAAGAAGTCATGCTATAGCTTAAAGTATACATAATTATTATGAATGATTAACAACGGGTTGAAGTAAGAATTCGAATCTTTAAGTTATAGTTATATAAAAGGGAAGTAAATAATTAAAATAATAATTGATGTGCGACTAAAGAAATAGCGGAGGTATCACCAGAGAATCACGCGCAGTTAAAGGCGTACGAGACATATCTGTTAATTCTAATTCATAAAAATCAATTAACAGTATCGAACCCGGGGTTTGAAATGGGAGGTAAGATTATGGGCATCGCTAACTTTACAACCATTGTTTGAACAATTGTAGCTGCGCACATTTCTTCCAGAACAGTTTAGGTTGGTTTACTTCCAGTACGCACATACGGGTTAAATCGACTTCCACAAATTACAAGCGCTTTGAGGTGAATGATTCGAGTGCTTACTATTTAAGCGCTGAGTAGCGTGTCTATTTGGACCTTTGATATACAGTCAATTTGTCAAAAAACACAGCAATGAAATACCTCATTATCTATTCTATAGTATCGATCGATTTGGTCGTTACGTTTATAGAGACTTTAAATGTGGTATCTCAACCTTTTCCCCATTAACAAATAAAACATAATTACCGTCCAACGCTTTCCAGAAAGTTTTCTGTTTTTTCAATTTTGCTTCTTTGTAGTACGGCAGTAAGAGCTTACGTTGTTCCTGGAACTTTTTAGGCAGATGCTCAGTAACGTAGATGGGGGGGGGGGGAGTTTTGTCATCACGCTTACGTTTTTCATTGAAGTCCTTCAAATTTCTAGTCGATTTGAAAATTAGGTTTTTATCTTCTAAGGTCAGCAACTTGACGATTATTGGTCGGTTAATAGCTTTTCCTTTACTTGATATCGGATGTTGTGGAAGTCTATGGATATCCACAAATTCTATGTCGTCGGGTTCGTCTATTTTTAGTCCGTCTTTCAATATATTTTGAAATTTAGTAACAGTTTCTTCTCTTTTTTCCCAAGGGTGGTCTTCCTTTATGCCGTGAATTAGGATATTTAATCGCTTGGCATCAGATTCCTGCGTAACGGTCGTTTTTTGATAATCTAATACAAAATTTTCAAGTGTTGCAACTTTGTCTTTCAGTAGTTGAAGGTTTTCTGAGTCAGGCTTTGTTGAGAGTAATTGATCAACTTTTAAGTTCCTGTGTTTAGCTTTTTCTTCTAAATCATCAATTCTCGTGCTGAGATGGTTATATTTTGAGTCAATTTTGTCAAGTCTTTTTTCGATAAAATCCAATTTTTCAAGAATTAAATCAATCTTTGCTTTTAATAAACTCAGCACTGGTAGAACAGAAAATGAAGCTTCTAATTTCATTTTCTGTTCTACCAGTGCTGAGTTTGAATGATTAGCTAGTAAAGTACTGTAGCTAAACTGCGTATAATGCTGTTTGACCAGTAACTGAAATCCACTGCAGTCAGTTTTAGCTGCTTACTCGAAGCATTACAGAACGCGAATGAAGAAAATTTGCTTAAAGAAAATGGCAGAATTGAACAAGAATTCCTCCTTACATCCATTTCGTAAGTTATGTCCCTTTGTGGTGAACAGTGTTTTGAGAGTTGGAGGTAGATTGCAAAAATCTTCAATGCCTGTTGAATTCAAACACCAGGTAATTCTTCCCTCGAAGCTTCACGTAACTTCATTGATTGTTGACTATTACCACTGTAGAGAAGGTCATTGCGGTCCCCAGCATGTGTTGGCTGCTATTCGCGAACGTTTTTGGATTATGAAAGGTCAGTCTTATGTGAAAAATGTTATTAACAAGGGCAGAAAATGTCGACTTACCAAGGCGAAGCCAGGGATTCAAATCATGGCACCCCTGCCTCCGAAAAGAGTAACAGCTGGTAACCCACCGTTTACGTGTGTGGGAGTTGATTATATGGGACCGATACTAGTAAAAAGAGCACGCAGTCAAGTCAAGAGGTTTGGCTGCATTTTTACGTGCCTGGTTACGCGCGCGATACACATCAAGATTGCACATGCCTTGGATACAAATGTCTTTTTAAATGCGTTCACCCGTTTTACTGCCCGACGTGGAAAAGTTGCGAAGGTTATTAGTGACAATGGGAGTAATCTTGTGGAAGGCGAACGTGAACTTCGAGAGGGAATCCAGCGTTGGAACCAGGCCCGCATTCAAAGAGATCTTTCGCAAAAAGGCATACAATGGCATTTTAATCCACCTGGCGCTTCCCATTATGGAGGCGTTTTTAAACGAATGGTGCAATCAATCAAAAGAATAATGACCCGTCTTGTTGGTAATCGAGTATTGGACGATGACGCTTTGCACACATTTGCGCTTGAAGTCGAACGTATTCTAAACAGTCGTCCTATTACTCCTTTGAGCGATGACCCCATGGATGGAGCTTGTTTAACTCCGAACATGTTGTTGAATACCAAGCTTGACATGTGTGTAGCTCCTGATGTGTTTATGAAACCAGACGAGTATAAGAAATCGTGGCGTCTAGTGCAAAGGCTTGCTGATCTGTTTTGGGCAAAGTGATTGAAATGTTATGTTCCATTGTTGCAGTCACGTCAAAAATGGCATGAGCGTACACCAAATTTAAACACAGGAGATATTGTGCTCATCGCTGATGATAATTGTGTCCGTGGTCTGTGGCCGAAGGCCATTGTGGTGCAGACCTTTCCTGATCAATTTGGTGTAGTCCGTAGTGTCAAAGTACGTACTGGTACGAACACTTACATCCGTGACATTCGAAAGCTTTGCCTGTCGGAGGCAGCTTAGCTAATAAACTGTTAAACTTTGATTTCTGGTCACTGTCATTGACGTGTTTGCGACCACAACCGAACCTTTTTTTTTTGCATCGCCAGTGATGTTATATGGACTGTATGCAGCTGCAGAGTTGTTATGGACTGTATACAACTACGCAGTTGTCGCGCCGCGCGTGCGATGTGCTTTTGTTAGAGTTACTTATTTGTTTCTTGTGGACCTATATGCCTTTGCTTTTTGTGTAAAAGGTGTACTGATATGCTTGTACATTGTAGGTCATGAGTCTGCACTCATGCTGTGGGCTTTGTAGTTAATGGTGTATTTGTATTGGTTCATGTCTTGAAATAGTGTTGACTACCGTTGTAGGGGGCTTTGCTTAATCTAAAGTTTTCGTTGTACGTGAATACGAATGACGCAGTACCGGAGTGTTGACACGTCTTTTTGCTATGTTACCCCTTCTTTGATGTTTTAGAGCAGGTTCGGTTTATTGCTCTAGCTGCTTAGGATAAGTGTGTTGATTTTTTCGTAACTAGTAATTTTTGGCGCTAGTTGTGGTTTTAGTGTGCTAGGCAGGTTCTTGTTTGTCACGAGGACGTGCTGTTGGTGGGGAGCCTTTGTCTGCTCGGGTATCTGGCTTGGCTTGCCGGCTGCCGGTCGGGTATTTGTGCGGATCGGGGTTCTGAGCTGGCGAACGTTCTTTTGTCACACCAAGACCAGTCGTCTGTGTTGTTAATGCATTGTTGTCATTAATTGCGAAGTGCTGTAGCTTAATCATGCTTTCTCATCAGTTTCGTATTTCTGTTACGGTTTCAGGTGCACTGGCTTTAAATGTGATTTGTGCACTCCTTGCCTTTGCTCTGAGAGTTATGTGCTTTTTCTTGTGTACCCAGTCTTAGTGGGTAATGACGTTCTCAGTGATCAGTGCGTTTGTGCCATCTCTTTGTGAATGCGCTGTAGCTAAGTTGCGCTTTTTGGTTGCAAATTTGCCTCTTAAGTTTATTGGTATCTGGTAGCTATTAGGCCTATAGTGTTTTCTTCACTTGGTTTTTTACCAGTGTTGAAGTTTTGCTGCTGAGTGTTAACACTACACTAGAACCATTTTGTCACGGTCGTGCATTTGTCTGACGACACTGTTGTAGGCTGTTGTATTTAGGACGTGCTTTAGCTACTGTTACTTTTTTGCTAGATGCCTCATGATGCAGGTATGATCTAGCTGGTATTGTTATGTTACCGTGTATGCCTTGAAATTTACGTGGATTGCAGCTTGCTGTGAAATGTGTTCATGCTGATAACGTGGTACTGTTTAAATTTAGTCAGCTTCGGTTGCAAATTCGTTGCTCTCTGCTGCGCCCGTGTGACAGTTTTGAATTGTCTTAACGTGCTAATGTCTAGCATGTGTTTCATATGTGCTTGTTTGGCCTTATTTTGTAGAATAACGTGAAGTTATTGGGGTCGGTGTGACGGCCGAATTATCTATTATACACTCCGTTTTATAATCCATTCCTTTTCTTTCACGTGCTCGTTGATTTTCTTCTCTGAGTGATCTTCGTTCAGAATGACTGAGAACTGGTAGTTTGTGTTATATCATTTTGCAGCTTTCTTAGTGTGTTTTGTTGGAGTTAAGTGAGGTTGGTTCAGTGTATTCGTAGTACGTAGACTAACAGCTTTGTAGAACCTAGCGTAGTGGATGGGGTGTGGTTTAGTTAGACTAGCCTGCTGGTGCTATTTATTGATTTTTTGTGTGTGCGTTTGCAGTTTAAGATTAGAGATAGGATGTTGTCATTCTTTTCAAAATTACTGCACTGCTGCATTATTCTACACTGCTTTGATGTATGTCATGGAATAAAATTTTTAATTATTACCAACACCCTGTGGTTTAAGTATTAAGTGAGGTGAACTGTGGTCCTTTGTTCTTTGCTTCATAGATCTTACAGTGATTGTTCTGTGAATATTGTATGTGCTGTAAAATTTTTATGATGGAGGTTGCGAATCTGACTTACTGATGCTTTTTGTAATGCATTTTTTATTTTTAGCGTTGTATTCACTGCTAGTGATACGGAAAAAAAGAAGTTAAGGCATCTATTTTGCTAACGATGACTTGATGTAGTGGCGAAGGCGTCTGTTGACTTGGCATTTCAGTAAGGGAGACCGGAGTTTGAATAACGGTCAGATCATACTAAAATTCATAGATGTCCTTCTGTGTGACTCATCCTAATACCCCCCCTCCCCGTTGGTACAAACCGTGTACACTTCCAACCCTGCCCTCCTCTTCCGTCCACACGCATATATCTGGTTGCTCTGAACAAGATCTACTTTATATTTTAAAAGACATCCCTACGGATTATCTCGCCGATTTGGATGTTCGTGACTGGACTGATCCCATCCAGTTTCACTGCGGTGCCAATCTTGCCCTCAGTTTCTTCTCTCCCTTCTGGTCTCCGTGCCACTGCTTTTTTACCTGACGTGACCCAGTGGTCCTTCCATTGGATCCCTGGACAATACGGTGTACGTCATCCTATTAACATCGCATATTTGTTAACTAAGACCGACTCCAATAACCCCTCCACCTCTATACTCCTGGTACTACAAGTCTCATGCACCCGTCAAGCATTCTTCTCTTCTTTGAGATGCTCCGTCAAATTAGACACAAGTCGTCTTATTTGCTTCGTTCGCAACGCCTTTGCTGAGAAGCTGGATTTTTCTTGCATTGTTCAGTGCGCCAATTCTCGCCTCTTATTATGTTCGTATTTTACGAGATTTGAAAAGAGCGTAACGTAGGAGTATGCCCTCGGTTGAAATTACAGCTCGGCGGAGCGCCAAAGCCTTCATTACAAAATGCAGCACTCAGCCTTAAACGGAAGATAAATTTTATTCAGGCATTTAAGAACAAACCATCAATTTATGTGCTGCAATATTCCAACATTTGATTTATCTAAGATAGGCAGGTCAGGGGTCTTTTAGCGACCTGCCAATGTCACATATAGCCTGCTTCCATGTCAACTAAAAACGTGGGCTTTCCAAACATAGGCCGAGTTCAAAGTGGACTTATTCAGCTCACTTTTTCTAAAAGCCCTTGCTTATTAAGACCAGCTCTTTACTTGCGTCCAAGAAAGCCTATGATTTTGCTGAAATGAGCCCCTATAAAGCCTCAATCCACCTGACTAGAACAAAGTACGCGGGCCAAAAGCCCACGATTTTTGAACATGAAAGCAGGCTAATTAATCGCTGCCTGCAGTCGCAGCCTACATGACTCGTCCGCCCCTAACAAAAACATCGTTTTCCGCGTCTGACAAAATCAGCAGCACCATGAAATATTACGTTATGAAAATATGCGTTCTAATCGCTTGCGCGCGTTTAAATTACGGTCAATCAATTGCTGTTATGCGCGTCGTCCCGCTCCGTTAATTATCGCTATAAACAGCCCTGTTGTTGCCGTCACTGTCACTTGAAAACAGCACTCCAAATTTCTGGTGTGGTGTGGTTTTCTATTAATAGTTATAACACACATAAATAAAATGCAACTAAAGACCGTAACGTGCATAGCGTCAAAAATATTAACTAACCAATCGCGTCAGACTATGGTGTAGGAATTATAGTTAATTGCAAAACTCAAAATTAAAGACCATCATTAAGAAAAGTAATTATAGAATCACAAAGTACATTAAGGCAACTTACCAACTGTTTGACAAGGCAGCAACTTTCACAATAATCTCGGACAGTTCAAACAGTGTAACCACAGTATTTTCTCTAACAGTACATGATAACATCTGCCGACATAACGTAATACCAGTCATCATTTTAAGCTAAAGTACACCATGAGCCTGACATTCTAGCATTTCAAACTTCCAAATGTTTCTAAACAGTTTGCTATAGATACTCGTGCACTCAACACAGTCTTCACAGTAACTATACGCGTGTAAATCTACAGTTAATTCAAAATCAAAAAACATAATTCACAGATGGTTTCAGGGCTCACCAGTTCATTCAATCGCGTGCGTAAATTAACATGAGAGAAAGACTTGGGTTCGCGACCCAGCACAGAAAAACGTCAACAAATGAATAACTTGCTGTAACAAGCACTTAAGTTTGAAACGTCGCTTTAACTTGTACAGAGCAGTGGTGCCACCTTTACTGCAAAAAGTGCAAAATCATGATGCAAAATTTACTTTGAAATTTAACACATTCTTTAATCGGCGCGAAACTATGGTGGAACATGATTGTGGGGTAAAATTCCGGAATTTTTTTGAACTCTCTGCGAAATTATGATGCACTATTCAGGAAATGCGGCTTGCAGAATGGCTGAGCAACATTAATAAGAAAAACATTACTATTTCCAAAAAGGCAGAAAAGGTTAACTTTGCTAACATTTGATTTAATACAATTGCAATGCCCAACCATTGTGCAGTATTTTGCTGCAATGCAACTTCTGAAAAAACAAAGATCGCTTATTTCATCGCCTACCATTAGAACCCAAAGCGAGAATACAATGATTAAAATGCTGAACAGAAAAAATATTCTCCAGGCAAATATGCTCATGTTTGTTCTTATCATTTTGCTAATGATGACATCAAAGCCACTGCTGCAACCAGCAGAGCAGTTCCACATTTTTAAAAAAGAAACCTAAAAAAAGATGCTGTTTCTCGTTTTAATCTTTGTGGTCAGCGAAAGAATCAAAAAGGACATCGCAGATCAACTGCAACATCAAGAAATACCAGCCGAAAGCAACATTGTTGCATTTCATCTGGCACTATCAGCTCAGGTGATAATCAAGGGTGGAAACCTAAACCTAAACGTGAAAACCCGGTTTTGAAGAAAATTTTTGAAACCCAAACTGAAACCTACTCAGCCAAATTTTTGAAAACCTAAACTTAAACCGAAACCGTTTTATCTTGAAACGTCAAAACCGAAACTGAAACTAAAACCAGTTCAGAATTTTCTAAGGTTGTGGGTTTTAAAAATCGTCATCACCATCATTACCAGAACAGTTCCGTTAATGCTGAGCGTCAAATAAAGAAGCTGTGGATACTAATTTTTGAGTCTTTGGTTTTACCGGACTCGGAATTATACCCAAGTCGACAACTTCTGAAATAATTGCTCTCCTCCCTCGGCCATCTGACCTGCTACTTATCATCGCAATATAACAAAAACGCTAAAAAATAGAGCACTTAAAAAATCCGTATTCAAAATATAATAGCTTTTTTGGATGAAACTTAAACCGAAACTGAAACCCAGAAACCGAAGTTGTGCGTAAGCAAAACTGAAACCTATTTTTCAACAGCCGTGAAACCAAACCCAAACTGAAACCTGACATGTGAGTTTTAACACACCGAAACTGAAACTGACACCCTAACGCCAAGTAGCCAGGTTTCCACCCTTGGTGATAATACAGAAAGTTTCAATGAAGATGTAGCAGCTCAAACACCCATAAATGAAACTGAGGAAAGTAATGACAATGAAGACCAACAGCTAGCAACAAAAGAAATAGCCAAACTAAAAAAAGAAAATGAAGCTCTTAAAAAACAAATTTTTAAATGTGAAAATTTGTCAGGTGACAAAATTAAAAATTATGCAGGAATTGATGGATCAATATTTCATACTCTTGCGAAAATGATCGAAGGATTTCAACTTCTCAACTACAGGTCAGACAAAACTGTAAATTCAATAACTTCACATGATCAGCTGCTCGTATGCTTAATGAAACTCAAGAGAGACCTACCATATTTTGACTTGGCAAAGTGATATGATGAAACATTTTTCTGACGTACCTACATGCATTTCATGAAATCTTTTTTGTTAGATACTGCATGAAGAATATTGCCTCTCTGGAGAAAAATAAAAGTAGTATGCCAGAAACGTTTGGAGATGCATCCAACTGCAGAATTATTGGGTCTCATCTAGAGTAAGCTGTCTGCATCTTTTGTCGCCTTATGCGGACGGGTTATTCTAAATGCCGATGGCTTACTCTATGTGAGACCCGAATTATTTTTGACTGCATTGAGTTTTTTGTCGAAACACCATGAAAATATCTTCATGCTGCCAGCACTAGTTATGGTGACTACACGCACAGATTGACAGCCAAGTAGGTGATTGGAGTTGCCCCAAATGGAGAAATTACTTGAAAAAATTGTGAGTACAGCATATCCAGGAAGCACTGTCGATAAAATGGTATCAGACCACAGCAAAGTTATCTCGCTTTTGAAGGTAGAAAATATAAAATAGTATTAAATTCAAACGCACTGATAACACCAGTCAACAAAATTTTGATTTTGAAGTTTACTGCAAGTTTAAATTTTTATCTTATCAACTCACAGTATACGCCACATCGAGTTTGTTAAATATCAAATTTTTATTCTTTTCTATTTACAACCTAACATCGCCTTTGTTTCCTAACTTTATGTTTAAAACAATGCCCCTGCTCTGATTCTAATTAAATCTATATTTTCAAACTGGAGACTTGGTTCTTGCATGTGCAGAGTGCAGACATAAACTTCATTTTCTACAACTAAATGCCTAAATATGTGTTTCTCAATTTACCACCATTTCGTGCTGGCAAAACACAATTTACCAGTTCAAAAGTCAAATTTGTACACAGAAAAGTGCGTGTAGAATTCACGGAGCTTGTTTGAATTAAGCCGCATCTTATAGCAGGTGAATATATCACCAGCACAAGAACCGCCAGGGGAGCTAGTGAGTTATTAGAAGGGGTTAGGGCCTAACCCTAACCTTGAACCTGAACCACAGCTTAATTCAAACAAGCCTCAAATTTACGTAGAGCATGTAATAGAGAGGCTGAGGAACTACAAAATTCTGTACCTCATCAACTCCAATCTTCGACCTCATTGTGACAAAGTCGTTCAAGTTTGTGCTGTTTGTACTAAATTAATTAAGTTGCAATCACCAATAATACGTGGCATCTTTGACGCATAAAAATAGTCTAAAAACCATGTAAGCAGTGTTCCCTCTAGAGTGGAAAATTTAAGAAAAATGCGAAATTTTAGGGCAAATTTTACTGATTAATATTATAAAATGCAAAACTGAAAAACTTAAACAAAAAGCTTGAATATTTCAATGCAAGACTGTAGCTTGTATCTTGGAAAAGCAATTTTAATGCAAAAAGTTTGTTATCTTGGAAAAGCAAATTTATTTATCAATTTAGGATAGCCTACGTGTTCAGGTGTTGAATTAGAGGGAAGTTGCGTGGTTGGGCTTTTAGCTTTTATAATATTTTAAGACAAGCTAGGAAAGATGGAAGTGGTTAGGCTTTTAGTCTAAATGTACACCATCTGTAATTAAGCGAGATAAAACTTATCTTCAAGCTCTTAGCTGTTCTGGTTGAAAGCACAAACCTACAACAGGAGATTTCATTTTCAAAAAACTCTTCTATAGGTTTAAGACAGTAAGAGGTGTTATTTGCGTAATTTCAAACTCACTTTTAAAGTTTCAAGAATTAATAATGAATAACAAGGAGGTTCCAGTAAGTATCAAAAATTATAAAATCACAGTGTGGACTGATGACCACTTTGGTAGGCTAACTTCGGTTACCCTTGTTTTAATTATAAAGAACAAATTAGGGAGCGCCCAGGTTCCCAAGTTTGGTAGGTTTTTGTTCAAGATAGACTCTTGTGCATCAATTTCGTGATAATGATACGTCACTTAAATCCTCGAAGCGAGAATATCTTGCCTTCCCACGATGCACAATTAGAGTTACAGTCAGTGCATGAAGCAACGCAGTTTCGAAAGTAACGGGATATAAGACTTAAAGATTAAGAGAGGGTAGATGAGAAGAAAGCATCGCAAAAAATAGCAATGCAGGGAACGGAGTAGCAATCCACGACCGGTTTCGCTTTAACTTTGAGCTCATCAGGTGAATATAGCTGGAAAATGGTGCAAAAACGGCACCGAAGTGAAGAGATGTGAGAAAAAGTAAAAGATTCTTTTTTCAAATCCCTTCACTTCGGTTCCATTTTAAAGTAAGTTTTAAAAAAAGTAAAAGATTCTTTTACTTTTTCTCACATCTCTTCACTTCGGTGCCGTTTTTGCACCATTTTCCAGCTATATTCACTTGATGAGCTCAAAGTTAAAGCGAAACCGGTCGTGGATTGCTACTCCGCTCCCTGCATTGCTATTTTTTGCGATGCTTTCTTCTCATCTACCCTCTCTTAATCTTTAAGTCTTATATCCCGTTACTTTCGAAACTGCGTTGCTTCATGCACTGACTGTAACTCTAATTGTGCATCGTGGGAAGGCAAGATATTCTCGCTTCGAGGATTTAAGTGACGTATCATTATCAGGAAATCGATGCACAAGAGTCTATCTTGAACAAAAACCTACCAAACTTGGGAACCTGGGCGCTCCCTAATTTGTTCTTTATAATTAAAACAAGGGTAACCGAAGTTAGCCTACCAAAGTGGTCATCAGTCCACACTGTGATTTTATAATTTTTGATACTTACTGGAACCTCCTTGTTATTCATTATTAATTCTTGAAACTTTAAAAGTGAGTTTGAAATTACACAAATAACACCTCTTACTGTCTTAAACCTATAGAAGAGTTTTTTGAAAATGAAATCTCCTGTTGTAGGTTTGTGCTTTCAACCAGAACAGCTAAGAGCTTGAAGATAAGTTTTATCTCGCTTAATTACAGATAGTGTACATTTAGACTAAAAGCCTAACCACTTCCATCTTTCCTAGCTTGTCTTAAAATATTATAAAAGCTAAAAGCCCAACCACGCAACTTCCCTCTAATTCAACACCTGAACACGTAGGCTATCCTAAATTGATAAATAGCTGATTCCTAGCCTAACCACTTCCATCTAATTCAACATGGCGACAGAACAACTTTCTGCTACATTTCGCCTTTCATTCCGCTCATTTTAGTAAATTTCTGCCTACACGCTTTCTGGTGATGCTTATGAATCATGTGATTCGTGATACAAACGCAATGAGACGTATCGATTGTTTCGACACAATTTCCAAGAAAAGAAAAAAGCGACTCTCAAATTTCTGGTTGCAAAGAGTGTCTTGTGAGGTGTTTTAACGGTTAGTTAAAATAGCACTGCATAGGCTTTTGAAATAAATTGGTTACAAAAAATTACTCAAGCGTATAAACAATCACGTGACAAAATTGTATATTTTTTAAAAGGTTTGGAAAAGCTTTTCAAACCTTTTAAAAATAAAAATTAACTTGCACATGTTAATGATAGTTTGATTAACGGGATTATTGGCTATAAAACCCCGTTTGTCTTTTTCTCATTTAATTAATCGTTTTAGCAAAACTTAAATTTCAGCAAGTGTCCGAAGTTAGGACGCTAAAACTTGAAAAAACTTCGAAAATCTAAAGAAGATATCTGGAGAAAAAGAAGACTTCGATGAAGCGGTGAATGCAGTGGTGAAAGTGTGGTGCTATCGAGATGTGGCAAAAAAAAAATTTAATATCAAAAATCCAATTTAAGCGATAAACTTGGAAAACTTTTTCTCAAAATTATGAAAAATCGATCCAATCTGAATATTAAATAGCGACCAATTAACGGTGCTTAATGATTAAAAACATTTAATGAAGTAGCGTAATATTAACGCATTTACAGCGTTTGACGATTAAAAACATTTATTTGAATAAAACACTTACCTGAAAACGGTAGCCTATAAGTTTAAGCTCTTGTCCGAAGTTAGAAAGGTAGTGTCCGAAGTTGGGGAAATTTTGCCCTAACTTCGTACAGGCCAAAATTCTTGATTATTAAAAAAATAACGGCAACACATAAAAAAAGGGGTGGCTAGAGATGGGCGAATAGTATGTAGTGACCCTGGTCATAAACCAGTGGCCACTACACCTTGCAGACATAGTATTAATTAATATTGGCAACACTAAAAATTCTTCTTGTTTTGCAATGCAGGAAAGTAGGTGGCAGATTGATAGCTGCGTTGATATCTGTAGAAATCTGAAAGAAGAAAAGGAAAACAAAAAAGAAATCACTGTGAGTACCTAATAGAATACATCAGGTGGCCACAGTAAAGTAGTGACCCCGACGCTTGAACATATCAATACTTACCCAACTGCTTATTAAACATTAAAACTGTCTTCCGCTACTGCTGAATTAACAGATCCTACCAGCACCGGCAAATCCATTGGACTTTGTTTATAAGTTGGCTAGAGTTCATTTTTGCTGTTTTATACTAGGTTATTTCATTTCGAGTAATTTTTGCAGCCTTTTCAACGGAGGCTTTACTACCATATATTTTCTATATATATACCAGTACTACTAGCCGATTCTTGACAGTTTTACCTGCTTAGGCCTACCCAGATTTATGAACATATTTTGCTGTACTTGTGTTATTGCTTTGATTTTTTTTTTTTTATGAATAGTCCTCCTTATTTTTTGAGAAGTAAACGCGTATACTTGGCTAATATGGGAGACAATGATAGATCTGTAAGTGAATCTGAGTCACATTCAACACACACTACCGGTGCTATACAATCACAGGACACCACGCCTACTGCCCAATACCTCCATCTTTCTGCATCAGCAGTTCTTCCTCCTACTTCTCTTCCCAGCTCACCTGTTTCTAATCCTTCTTCACAAACTTTGTCACAAAGTTGTATGGCACCCACTGTCATTATTCAAAACAACCCAAATCTTAAATTTGACCCTGACAATGTTGACATTTTCTTTCACACCTTTGAGGCACATTATTTCAACCGACAACTCTCCGATGAAGCATTATATTTTGAATTGATCAAGTGTCTTTCCCCAGATCAGTTTCACAAAGTCTCATTGGGCCTCCATCAAACTTGTCACAGTTTTCGTGATTTGAAAGCTCTACTTATTAATGCTTACACCATTCCCTTACATTTAAAATCAGAGTATCTTCGAAAATCCCCTGGCATGGGCGATCGGACTCCGACAGAGTTACTTGGTTCACTAAAGCGAAGTATGGGCAACTACAACCCAATTGATCGAAACATCACCTGGTTCTTAAAGTCTGAGTTCATGACTAGACTACCTCCATCTGTCCAGTCAATATTGGCCGCATTTCAAAATAATTCCTTGAAAGAACTTGCCAAAATTGCCGATTCTGTAATGCGCAGTGCCTCTGGTCATTCTTCTAGATCTGACCATGATGCCATGTCGATACTTCTTCAAGAAGTGAATGCTTTGAGGTTGGAAGTGTCTGCCCTACGTAATAGCTCATCATCATCAATAGCAAGTACTACCGTATCTCATCCTCATTCCAGTTCTTCAGCATTTGCCCCTGTTCCAGCACCCCGCAGTCACACCTTCCTACAACCTCCTGCTCTCCATTTTTCTTTTCCTGGACGCCGTGAACTTTACAATGGACTTTGTTATTATCATCACAAATATGCAAGCAATGCTCGGCACTGTGTCCCCGGCTGCCGCTCTTTCTCCACTTTTAAGAAGCCTTTAAACTTCCAAGGCGGTGCATCGACTTAAACAAATCCCCCATCATATCTGTTGCAACAAATTTCAGCATTTCAGATGCATCGCCTATCAGTAACAATGCTTATATTACTTTGTATGATACACGCAATAACATCATGTTTATTGTTGACACTGTGAGCCCCAGATCTCTACTATCTGCTTCTAAATTTTCTTCATTTACCAATGCTAATTCTCAAATGCCTTGCACTCTGTTTACTGCTGATAACAGGCCATTACAGCAGGCAGGTTGTCTAGATCTTACTTTAGAATTTTCTCTCTTTCCTAACTCTCTATTCTTTCATAACTTCATTTTAACTAACGTTGAGCATGCTATCCTTGGTCTAGATTTTCTTTCTAAGTATAACTTTGTTGTGAACACTGCATCAAAGTCGGTTACCATGTCTGCTTCTGGGCCTGATAATGATGAGTTGCCTTCCCTAAAGTCTCTTGATTACAATACACTCAGTTACAAGGATATTTTGAATTTATTTCATCTCAACGATGTTTCTACGTCATCTTCTTCACAACGACACCCACATGAACACATCCTGGAAGTTGATGGTCCTTCAGTTGCTTTCACGCCTAGACGCCTTAGTTTGGAGAAAGCTACTGTTCTTGATGCAATGCTAGATGACATGCTCACTAAAAATATCATTAGACCCACTTGCGGGCCCTGGGCATCGCCCGTACACTTAGTCAAAAAGAAGAACGGGTCTTTCCGCCTGGTTCATGATTACCGTCACATTAATGCCCACACCAAAAAACAAAATTATCTCTTACCACGAATTAGTGATCTCACACAAAAAATTCGTGGCGCCACTATTTTCAGCTCTCTTGATTTGAACAATGCCTTCTGGCAATTGCCCGTCAGACCTTCTGACCGCAAATACACGGCCTTTTGCACCAGTCGAGGAAATTTTCAGTGCAACAGATTACCTCAGGGACCAACTTATGCTAGCAGCAGTTTTCAAAAATTCATAAACCATGTGATGAAGGGTACAGAATCTTTCTGTTTTTGTTACATTGATGATATAATAATATTTAGTCAAGATGAACATCAACATAAAAAACATCTACATGATGTGGCCAAACGTTTAGCTGCTTATTCCTTGAAATTGACCTTCAATAAATGCCTGCTTGGTGTATCCCAACTTACTGCTCTTGGGTACATGCTATCTGCAGAAGGCCTTGCTGCATCGGGTGACAAGATTAAAGCTATTCAACAACTACCGGAGCCCAAAACTGTCAAAGAGCTACGACAAGCATTGAGTCTGATTAATTATCAACGCAAGTTTATTCCCAATGCCGCCAGGATATTGGCTCCATTAAATGCACTTCTCAAGGGCAAAGTCACCAATGCCATGCCTATATCTTTCACGTCTGAGGCAAAATCAGCTTTCTGTGACATCAAACGAACCTTAGCAGATACTACATATCTTGCTCATCCTTGTGCAGATGCAGATCTCTCTCTACACACCGATGCTTCGAATGTTGCACTTGGTGCTATCTTAGAACAAACTGTGGCTGGACAAACAGAGGTACTGGGATATTTTTCTAAAACTCTCAATGACACACAACGTCGCTATTCCACTTAAGACCTCGAATTATTAGCCATGCATTCAGCTGTAAAATATTTTGAGTATATGCTTATGGATAAATCTTTCGCTATATTTACTGATAACAAATCTCTTGTTAACACTTTTCTCAAGGCCTCTGCGAACCACACTTCAAAACAAGTACGGCAGCTCTCTTATTTGTCCCAATTTGATTGTCAAGTCCTCCATAAACCTGGCATTGACAATAAAGCTGCTGATTGCCTTTCACGGTCGGCTGTTCACCACATCTTTGAAAAAGATGATATGCCTGTTACAATTGCAGAGATTGTTGCTGCTCAACCACTTCACGTTTCCAGTGATGCATTTTCTTTCCCATCTAATTCCTCCATTCAAATTGAACAAATGATTGCACCAAACTGCAACTTACCTGTTTTAGTTGACACCAGCTTATCAAAGCCACGCATTCTTCTGCCACCCAACTTGGAACAAAAAATTATAAAGCACTATCACAATCTTAGTCACCCTGGAATTAAGTCAACTCAAACACTTATTCAGAGCCGTTTTGTCTTTAAAAACATGTTATCCAAAGTTCGAGATTTTGTGCGCTGTTGTGTTAACTGCCAACGTGCTAAAGTTATTCGTCACACAGTTTCACCTATTTTAAGTATATCTATGCCAATTGAGCGTTTTCATCGCATTAACATTGATATTGCTGGACCATTTCCCGGTTCTCGTGGCCAGACTTTTGTTTTCATCTGCATTGACCCTTTTACCCGCTGGATCGAGGCTTTTCCAATGCCAGATCAGACCACTTCATCAGTTGTACATTCTCTTAATTTACAGGTACAATCTTATGGTGCTCCTGTAGAAATTCATTCTGACTCTGGATGCCAATTCACTTCGCACACTTTTAATGAGTACTGCCAATTTCTTGGAGCTACACATCGCTTAAGCAGTGTTCGATACCCTGCTTCTAATGGTCTAGCCGAGAGAGCTATTAAATCTGTAAAGGTGGCTCTTACTGCAAAATTGGATTCCTCTAACTGGGTTTTTCACCTGCCATTTATTCTTCTTTCACTTAATACCATGTTTAAATCAGATCTGCATGGCAGTCCTGCTGAATTGTTATATGGGCAGTGTTTACGACTTCCTGGTAATTTTTTTCTCTCCTCAACCACTTCCCATGATTCTTCCCAAGAATTAATTTGTGACATGAAAAAACTTGCAAGAAGTTTGAAGCCTTCTTGCACTAGAGTTAAACAAGGCTCCACTGTCCATGTTCCGGACACCCTCAACACCTGCACAACAAGCATATTCATCAGAGAAAGTTCCATTTAGAGCAATTTGTCACCACCATGGGCGCAACCAGGATTTTCGTAAGGGGGGGGCTGATACATTTTTGTGATTACGATTAGTTCCTTATTGCTCGTAATTTTCTAATATCATGTCTGACTGTCTCGCGAGATGACGTAGGTCTATCGTCTATTTCAACAAGGAAAAGCCACGGCTAGTTTTTTTGCTCAAATCAATATCTGTGCATTAAAACAGAAGAGAGCTAAGCGTTATGTCCGAAACTAGTTTCAATAGGCATTAGGCAAGCGAAGTTTTTGTGAAATTTAGTTTATAATCTATCTTAAAGCGGCACATGAAGAGTCTTTTAACAGTTTTTCAACCAAGGTATGCTTATCTTGCTGTCTATTTCAACGAAGAAAAATTATGCAAATTACTTGAAAAAATTTGCGCGACAATGTTCAACTTGCAAAGTTTCAATCAGGAAGAGAGAGGTCTTGGTACTACAGCAATCTTGGACTCGGTGCTTGTTGTCAACGTCATTGAAGCAAATTTAAACAATAAAATGAGATCTTTCACAGGCACTTGCGGCATATTCATTTAAAACACTTTCTTTATCAACTGATTGTTCTCGGTGAATCGGTTGCAAAGCGAGACCGGTTAACCGTTGTTCTGACCGGTTAACGATTTTAATTCACAAATGATTTTAATTTACAGATACCGGTATCAGCTTAAAAGATTACATTTTTGTTGTTTTAACCTTGCTCGTAACCGCAGTTAACAATATTCTCGGACATAGAAATTCATTAATTGTAAAAATGCCTCAGTAAAACTTAAATTTATATTATCTGTCAGGAGCGGATCAATAAAATTTTGGCGGGGGGATTCAGTTTTCAATTAGGTTGAATGCTTACTACGTACAAATTCGTTAGACGTTTAGACCCAAAAACGGGCCTAAATAACATAAACCCTTTGAAAATGTTTCATGTCAAAGGCGTATTCAGAAATTTTTTCAAGGACAAGAGCATTAAATTTTGACATTTTAATCAAGCGTATTTTTTCTGGCAGAATTTGATGCAAATTGAGGAACGAAAACGGCTCTAGGGGGTCCGGAGGCATGCTCCCCCGGAAACTTTTTGCAAATCTACACACTGCAATGGCCATTTTAGTGCTTTTTGAACATTTTTCAGGTACATTTTATTTAAATTTTTGTCCCTATATGTGCGTGCCTCACCAAGTATGATGCACTTGTTCGCACATTTTCGATTACGCGTGCTTAAAGCGTAAGAATTATTGTTATCGAAAAGTTTCGAAATTATGAAAAAAAATTGTATTTTTTCTAAAACAGTTTTAAAATCGGATTTTAGGGAGATGCATCCCCCAAAACACCCCTGGATCCACCCCTATTGCCTGTTGAATATTGACAAATTACGACAAGTAATGGTACTTATAATTTTTTACAGCTGTTTTATCCACTGTCATTCATAAGGCTAAGGGGGGGGCTTCAGCCCCCTTAGCCCCCCCCCTAGTTGCGCCTATGGTCACCACCATATTCAGGGCCTTATCCTGTCATTTCAAGAAACAATAAAGTTTTTACTGTTTTGAAGAACGACAATGCAATAAAAGTTGCCATCAATAACGTGAAGCCTGGCTTCGTACTAGAAGACTTTGATATTGTTTCTTCTTCGCCATCGTCAGACCAAAGCCACTCTTCTGCGACATTATTAAACTCTTTACACCCTGATGATTTGCCTCCAATCCCCCCTCAACCACGTCCTCGTTGACGCTCGGTTCTCCCATTTAAACTTCAAGATTTTGATCTCACTTCGTAACACCAGTTCATTTGCAGCATACCATGGCTCTACTCTTAACATTGGTTCTACATTTCTCCTACCTTCACCTTCATCTTTTCATTCACACACATTTCCCCTACTGTGCACTTCTTCCACTGTGTGTTATACATAAGTTGACCAGACGTATTTTTGCTCGCTTTCTACTTGTTTTACAGCACGCGTTGCTGCTCCTATTAACTTTGATGTAAGTTAATATTATTTGTGTTTTACTTTAGCATACATATATGCATATTGCTTATACCGGTATGAAATCCTAGAAAAGCTGACGAGCTATCTAACTTACCTATAGGATAAGCTTTTGTGTTATTGTTCATTTACAGTATCATTATTACTGAATGTTTTTACTTTTGCATTTTGATTATGGTACACATACACACTCTCCTCACTTCCTCAAGTTTTGCACGTCTTCTTACCCTCTTTATCCCCTCTTCTTCGACGCACTTTCTGCATGTCTTTACTTGACATCTTTCGGGATCCACGTGTAGTAGTTTAGTTATTGTATGTTTGCGTTAACTTGATGTTTATTCACTAAGCCGTAATGTTATTACGCGTGTGATTCAAACATTCTTTCAATTACTAGCCAATGATGTAATGGCTTATAGTGATTGCCTCCAGCGGTGAAATTGGGCCGGAGCGCGCCGGAGCTCCGCCCCAAACTTCTACACTACCACTGGAGCGCGAGCTCCGGCAGTTCCTGGAACAACGAATGTTATTGGATCGATCAACCGAATCACTCTGTGATGCTGAGTAATTGTCGCATTAATATCCCCCTGTCTTTCACATCACGACCGCAAGGCTTTTATAGGTCCGTTATTTGCTAAAACCGCAATTTTAAATCTGTCGATCATACTACGTTTATGATGTAAAAATACTTTGCGAATGGGAGAAAAGTAGAACGAATACTGGGTTATCAGACGTAAGCCTACTGCTCTCTTGCTCAACGGCAAAAACTAAGAAGTGAGTATTTGAGGTACCGTACCTTATATATGTGACGAGCGTATTGCATGAAACAGAAGGGTTTATTTATTTATATTAACACAAAAATAACAGGATTTTTCTTACGTAGCACTAAAGATATGCTTAAAGTGGGATGTTGTGTGATGAAGCAATAGGAATAGGCGAAGTCTTAATCACTAATGCTGGCGTTTTTGCCTTTAAATTCTCAGCTTCTTTTCTGAATTCAGCTTAAATTCTAAATTCTCAGCTTCTTGATATCATGCTCTATAACCATAATCCAGAGTGTGCTCATTGTGCTGAGCACAAATGGAACGGGTAGGAAGTTGTGATAGAAAACATAATTCCGTGTCAAGATTTCGTTACCTATATCGCGATTATTATAAACAGTTATTTTTAGCCGCTCAAAAATGCTCATCACCGAGTAAAACATGGTCGTACAGGACCACTACTAGTTTTTTGATAAGGATTCGGTTAACCTAAGTTGCGAGTTTCTGCTTTCATACCGATATGCACTTCCAAGCCATGATATGTTGCTTCATAGCTTCGCCGCGTCATATTGCCCGAAGACCGACAACTTTGACCCTTGCAATTATTGCTTCTATTGTTTTTTTTTTTGTGATGCTCGGAGTTGATTCTCAAGGAGACTGAGTTCGATGCTCCGTCGAGTCATACCAACGACTTTAAAAATGATATTCACAGCTACTCAGCTTAGCGCTCGGCATCGTGGGTAGTGTGGAGAATGAAATTGGTAAAACATACCTTTTCCTATGAATTACTTCAGTCCTGGCGCTACAAAACCTTGGTAGTCATAAAGCGCCTAAAAACAACCTAATATTCCATTTCGTTCTTTGCAAACCGGAGAGCTCCGGCACTTCTAACTTACCAATTTCACCACTGATTGCCTCCATATTTCAGATGCAGCTTTGACTTGACTTACTTGCCTGATATATTTGCTGTGATTTATTGTATATATATGAGATCTGACCACTTTTGACGTTCGTGCATAGTTTTGTGCTATCAGCACGTGCGCATATTGTGATAATGCTGTTGTAGCATTTGCTTGAATCTGTACATACATGTTTTTCTCCCGTTGTGGAATTCCATCATATTTGACAATTTCTGCCATTTTTCATGTCGCATCTTAGTGAGGTGGTCACTACATCTGCTGATCCGAAATAATTTCCCCTTGATTGTTTCTAAGTTTTGCATCTTTACGTTCTTCTCATCAAACTTTTTTGGAGGAGGTAGCCTGTAGTGATCCTGGTCATAAACCAAAGAAAAGGGAAGAAGCGACAAAACGATCAACGTTGTAACATGCTAGCGAGAGTGAAACTTGAAGATGAGGGGATTAGTAGGCATGGTCGCAACACCCGAAAAGGTGGCAGATTGATAGCTGCGTTGATATCTGTTAAAATCTGAAAGAAGAAAAGGAAAACAAGAAAGAAATTACTGTGAGTACCTAATAGAATACATCAGGTGCCCACAGTAATCATTCGTTAAAAAGTAACGGTTAACCAGAAGTATCGAATAGTAACAGATTCGTTTTGACAAAATACCGATTCCAAATTGTATTCATTTGCCATCTACATTCTACAATACAAGATAGTCGAAATAAAAACCAGGCGAAAATTACTGGTATGAACCGGTTTATGTCGAATTTTTTCTTGCTTTTCATTTCACCGCGAAAGCAGCGGAACTATAAATACCGTGGTTGAATCTATGATGTCATCATTTCGGCATTGACATATTGCGATCAAGGCAAGAGAAATGTCTGCGCTACAGTCAAATCTCAATAGGCCTACAATGCCATTTCGCTTCTATGCCACTCTCGATACTATGCCGCTTTTGATCGTCCCAACGAAATTTAATAAAAAATAAAGTTACTATGCCATCCCTTACTCTCGATACTATGCCACCTGAGATTTATGAATGATTTGTAAAAAGAGCCTTGTGACGAGTCAATGTACAAGAGAATGCCACGTTTAGTTTTTGTATTTTGTTGCATAACTGCAGCACAGAAGCCTACAGCACTTTCGAAGTCAAAATTTCGTTTCAAATCAAAATTTCACCCAAAATGTTAACTAAGAAGCGCAAGCGAACTGACTTAAACCAAGCGAGAAAACGACTCCTAGTAGGTAATCAACTAATCCAGTGGTCGGCAACCACCGAGCCGCGGCCCGGTGCCGGTCCGTGTGAAGTTTGTTACCGGTCCGTATGCGTTTTCAGAATAAATGCTTTGAGTTTAAAACATTTTTATAACGTGAGACGCAATTTTGGGACGTTTTTGTAAAAATGCTAAATAACTCAATTCTGGTGACGCAGTATGGCAAAGTTACTCAATATCACAAAACTAACCAAATTGAAAAGTAAAATCTTTTAATTGAACAGCGAACATTTGATTATACTGTCATTTTATCGTAAATCTTTTGTAAATCAAACAGCGCTTGGTTAAGAAAAAGAATAACGTTAAGAATCAGGTTTGAGAAGCTACTATAAAAAAATTAAGCAATGCTGCTGCAGCAAGATTGAAAAAGTTTAATACTCTGGTCAGAGTAATGCAAGATCGAGATTTTCAGTTCTGAATAAATATGAGTGTTTTATTGCTTAAACATTTTTGATTTTTAAAGGCCGGTCCGCAAAAACAATTCAGTTTCAAACCGGTCCGCTGTGCGAAAAAGGTTGCCGACCACTGAACTAATCATTATAGGACTCGAATCCTGTAATGCAAGGTTGCCAGATTATTTTTGCTTCAAGTAGCCAAAACGTAGCCAATTCCATTTAAAAGTAGCCCAAAATTTTAGTAACCACGAAGTTGAGGAAAACAGCATAATTTTTAGTAACCATTTAACATTATTGCAAACCATGCAGATAAATTGTAAGGCAAGCTTTTTGAAAGGCATTAAAATGTTCTCAATCTTGTTATTTGTCTTGAAAACAAAAATTCATGTTAAGTTAATTAATTCTAGTTTAGCCACGTAACTACAATTTGGTTCAAAAAACCTTGAAACGTTGAATTTTTTTCTAGCAGCTGCCGCTCTCACTGCTGCTTTATGCTCAGATGTACTTGCATGCTTTAGTAGATCTGGGAGGTTATTACACGATGCTCGTTAAGCGGTTTGCGAGCTCGCAAACTGCTCGGTAAAAAATTTTTCCTCGCTAACGCGTTTTTCGGGATTGCAGGATTTTCCGAGCTGGCGAACTCCCTGGGCAAGTAGCGAGAAAAAAAATGAGTACGTTCAGTGACCGAGCGACAATTTCATACACTACTAGCCACGGCAGAGCGCGTTTTTTTAGGTCATAGTTTATGCACAATAGGCAGTACCCAGTTTATGACACAACTAGAGCTTTATGCAACTCCCAGGCTTGTTGTGAGATGGTGGACTCAAGTTCAAGTATATTCATGCATGCGAATTACGAGCCAAAGGCTCATCAAGTCACTACAATCTATCTCAAACATGACATATGTCAAGAGAAAAAATCAGACTTTCAAAAATAAAAAAACAATACAAAAAAGAAAAATGCAAAGCATAGTCAACATACAAATACATACACATCAAACTAAGACTAGTGGGCTAGCCCCCGATTATTGGCTAGCGCCTAGTCTAGTGCTAAAACTGTGCCACTATTACCAAGTTAGCATGGTTTTGACTTGGTTACAGGTAAGAGTGTAGGCTATGTAGTAATGGTGTCTACAGATGAACCGGTATAGGCTTGCTGTGAGGTGCTAGACTAGCAGCTACTGTTTGCTGGCTAGCGCCTAGCAGGGGCGTATTCTCCATGCATGCAAGGCATGCATTGCATGCCTTGCCGATTGCCATTTAACCAAAGAAAATTAAAAATAATATTTTTGAAAAAATATCCATAAAAATTTTCTCGATTTTAATTTGAGAACTTTCTCCGTGTCAGAAAATACGCAGACCATTTTGAATATTTATAAATGGCAACACTTAAGAGTAGCCGCGTATCACCGTGGACAACCGCATAGGCATGCAATTTTCGAAATTGCTTTTTTGTCCCGCATCTAGTTGCATTGGCAGATTGGCGCTAAATCCGCAAATAACTACGTAAGAAGGCATGCAATCGTCAAATTGCATGCCTATGCGGTCTACGCGGTTAGACGACGCAGTAACTGGTAAGCGCTGAGTAATCATATACGGTAGTCTATTCACTGCGGTACCATGATGCAACAGATCTACCGTGTATGATACTGGTAAATAAGCTAGTTTAAAAATGATAGGCTGGGAGACTGAGATCAAGCTGCAAAATCTAAGCAAGCAGGAATTTAGTTGTAATTGGTCTAGTTTAGGGGTAACGGTATTGTATGCCTTACGGGTTCAAAGGGGTTAGGTCTAGTACCAGCCCCCAGGTTCAGTTTTGTTAGGATTAAATTTGGTTAGAGTTAAATTTAGTTGGGATTGGGTTCAGTTAGGGCTAGATTTAATTAAGGTCAGGTTATAGGTTAGGTTAAGGTCATAGGTTAAGGTTGGCAGACAGAAAAAGCACGGGGGCTGTTACTGGACATGACTCGTTTGAAGTAGCGGTAGGTAGACTTACCAAACCATGGAGCCTGAGATATTGGTACCGGTAAATAAATATCGGTAATGCAGATAAAAGAACATCATCTTAATGAAATTAAGGTTCGTTGTACAGATACTGGATAGAATATTGGTACTGGTAGGTGCAGTGTTACAGTTTATAGTACCGATACTTTAGTAAAATTAATTTTCATCAAGCTTTAATTCGAGACAATGAGCAATGCCCAAGTCACAGCTTCAAGTTTGTCGACCAATAATGTTGTTAAAAAGTTGAAACAAAAAAGTTTTACAGCTCTAACATTTCAAGATTGATTCTATCAAAACTACCCCACAGTTGAACATATGTGGGTCTTGTCTAGAGTAAGCCACCTGCGTCTAGATTTAAATTCTATTTAAATTCAGAAATTTATAGTAACGTTTATAAATATTGGATCTGCAGAAGCTCAACATCAAACAAATTGTACTGCTGACCTTGCTTATTATTTTTTAAAGACAACACTATAGGCCTATGGCTTGCTGAATTTTTATTCCTGTCTAACTTATTTGCTTTGTACAGTGTATGATGTTACAAATTAGGTTTTGACCCCTAAGTTGGTTGCTTACAATTTAAACGTAAGCTTGCCCTGTGTGTTTTCATTTGCTGGTCATGCTGTGCTTGTGACTGGGTAAAATTCTGATTTCTTCATTTAATTTGTTGCTACTGCTTTATGGAGTAGTATAGTAATACTGTGGCATTATTTTAAATAGTTTGTTTCCATGCTTATTTCATTAGGTTGGTTCAAAGATTCGATGTAATTAAAGTTGCAATGCAGATATTAAAATCTTTATCTCATTTTTGTGTGATCAGCTTCATTATGCTTCAGCAACTGTTACCGTTGGAATCAAAACACAGGTTCATCATCTTGGTTTATCGTCAAAACTGCAAAAATTAGAGTGCTCATGTTAATAGTGCTTCCTTGTGGTTTTACACCAGTTCATAGAAAATTCTCTGCTTTTAATTTAAACTTTTAACCCCTAATTCCCCATGATCATTTGTCAATTGGTGTGGGTTAGTGGTAATTGTCAGCAGTGAATTGAATGATTGACTTGTCAAAATTTAACCCTGGATGAAGTAGGACGTCGTATTGTTTATCTATGGCTTTTTATACATAGAATGACTATATGGTGTAAGAGTTTTTTGGAACTTCCTGTGTAAGTTCAGTTACAGGTGTTGTTGTAGTACGGTATGTTTTGTTACCACTGCATAAAAGCTTCAGAATATCATTTATCAAGTATTTTTAAATTATATTGTGGCCTATCGCCACATGTATACTTCAACTTCACAGAGTCTTATAGATTTCCGGTGTTTTATTTTTCCAATATTTTGTGAATATGTTTTCAGGTACCAAGGGTAAGATTTTTTATTAAAGCCTATTTAATGGAGTAGTGCAGTGGTGTAAAAAGTATTTTGAAACTGTACTTAAGTAAGAGTATTGTTACTGACGGCAAAACTACTCGAAGTAAAGTAGAAAGTATGGACCAAAAAAAGCACTTAAGTAAAAGTAAAAAAGTAGTCATTTAAAAACTACTCAAGTAAAAGTACTCGTGTAACGTTTTCAAACGTTAAAGTGTCAGCTACACACTTGCCGATGCGGTGATGATGGACTTGCTTGAAGGTGGCAAAATGGTGAAACAAAAGAAATTATTTCCGCCCAAATGGCCGATTGGCTAGAGCGTCTGCTTCTGGAACGGTAGACTCGGGGTTCGATTCAGAGTTGGGTTAAGCCAATGACTTAAGAATTGGTATGTAGAGCTTCCCTGCATGACGTTTAGTATCGAAGGCGACAGCGTAATTCTTATCGCATGGAGTGAAGTTTCCATGGCGATGACGAGACCGAGTGTTATGAAGTTGAATAATGGAGAATTGGAGAGTAAATACAGATTTTAGGCGCAACGAGGGATTTCAAGGCGAGACTGTAACTCAAATGCCACAATAGCAACTACTTCTACTTTTTTAAAATAAAAACTACCCAAGTAGAGTAACTTTATACTAAAAGTACTTAAGTAAACGTAAAAGTACCCAAAAAAAAAACTACTCAAAAAGTACTCGTTACCGAAAAAAACTACTCAAGTAATTTACTCAAGTAAAAGTATTTCGCTACTTTACACCACTGGAGTAGTGGAATAGATACTACTGCTGTGAAAAACTTCCAAGCTGTGCAAATGACTCAACAATACCAGACTTATATATCTGAAGAAAGAAAGTATTTGTGTAACAAAACAGCATTTAGTTTGAAAAAATATGGATTGTCACTAGAAAAGCATTTGGTTTGATTCACAACTGCTGGTAAACATTCGATGAATGGGATGAAAGTTGATTATTTGCAATTACATTGTGGCGAGAAATTCTCAACAACATTCTCAGATGGATCGGAATAGCGTGGGCAGAATTTCTTTCTGACTCAATAGGGTGGCTTCTTACTCGAAGACTTTGCGGTCCCTTCAGAGTCATTCTGTCACTAATCTTTATGTTATCTATCTAATGCCTGTGTTTTTGTCTTATCCGTTGTGGTTGGTGACAAATAAACAAACTTGAACTTGAACTTTCTGAAACCAGCCATTAATCTGAAAATTAGGCGATCACGGGCATGAAAAATGCAAGCGCCATATGATTAACAAAGATTGTCTTGATACTACGCTGTGGGACATTTGACGCACGCACTCATGGATATTAAAGGATTAGGGTATAAACAGCGTCAGACACTAAAAAGTTATCTATTTAGCTTTGTGTAAACGTTATTATTATTATTGTATCATTTATGATCTTCGATTTGTGTGCCTGAAAGCACAGTCGTTTGGTTTCAACAATTGTATGACGTCATTAAGCCTCTTTGAGATGAGGCGATAAAGTAATGTAATAGACTGGATTACCAAAGAATTGAAATCATATTTTTTGACATACAGAGTACGTTATTACCTTGTGAAATAAAAACTAATGTTCTGTGCGTTAACTTTTCGCTACGCTTAAACAAATTCTAATGAGTATATTTTTGAAGTTAAATTGATTTGGAGAACTAATGACGTCATCATAATGACGTCATCGTAATTGCATGCCTCATCTGGCAGGTCACGCTACGCCACTGGCGCCTAGTCTAGTGCTAAAACTGTGCTAGTAGGCCTATTGCAAGCATGCGTTGGCTGCAGACTTAGTCGGAGTATTGGTCGGAGAGCTTGAAGTAATGTTATCTTCCACAAGTAACTGTGTGAGGCCATGGCCAGCAACTGCTAGTCTAGCACCTCAAAACAAGCCTGCGCATCTGTAGACACCATTACTGCATACACTCTTACCTATAACCAAGTTAAAACCATCCCAACTTTGTAATACTAGCACAGTTTTGGCACTAAACTAGGCGATAGCCAGCAAACAGCAGCTGCCAGTCTAGCACCTCACAACAAGCCTATTCATACCGAGGAAGCATAGGCGCAACTGGGGGGGGGGGCTAAGGGGGCTGAAGCCCCCCCCCCTTAGTCTTATGAACAACAGTGGATAAAACAGCTGTAAAAAATTATAAGTACCAGTACTCGTCGTAATTTGTCAATATTCAACAGGCAATAGAGGTGGATCCAGGGGTGTTTGGGGGGATGCATCTCCCTAAAATCCGATTTTAAAACTGTTTTAGAAAAAATATAATTTTTTTTCATAATTTCGAAACTTTTCGATAACAATAATTCTTACGCCTTAAGCACGCGTAATCGAAAATGTGCGAACACGTGTATCATACTTGGTGAGGCACGCACATATAGGGGCAAAAATTTAAATAAAATGTACCTGAAAAATGTTCAAAAAGCACTAAAATGGCCATTGCAGTGTGTAGATTTGCAAAAAGTTTCCGGGGGAGCATGCCCCCGGACCCCCTAGAGCAGTGGTGCCGATCCATGTTGAGCATTGGGGGGGGGATGATTTGCTGATTTTATCTATTTTTTGTCAATTTTGAACATTGGGGGGATGCTGCTCGAAGTACATTTGCGAGTTTTGTTAGTTATGTCAGACTGCCACTTGCCAACTCCAATCTTCACCAGCACTCGACCGCATTAGACTACTGATGTAATAACACTTTAATGAGCACTACGGCCGACGCCAAATGTTGGGGGGGATGCATCTCCCCCGTCCCCCCAGGATCGGCACCACTGCCCTAGAGCCGTTTTCGTTCCTCAATTTGCATCAAATTCCGCCAGCAAAAATACGCTTGATTAAAATGTCAAAATTTAATGCTCTTGTCCTTGAAAAAATTTCTGAATACGCCTTTGACATGAAACATTTTCAAAGAGCTCATGTTATTTAGGCCCGTTTTGGGGTCTAAACGTCTAACGAATTTGTACATAGTAATCATTCAACCTAATTGAAAACTGCATCCCCCCGCCAAAATTTTATTGATCCCCTCCTGACAGATAATATATATTTAAGTTTTACTGAGGCATTTTTAACAATTAATGAATTTTTATGTCCGAGAATATTGTTAACTGCGGTTACGAGCAAGGTTAAAACAACAAAAATGTAATCTTTTAAGCTGATACCGGTATCTGTAAATTAAAATCATTCGTGAATTAAAATCGTTAACCGGTCAGAACAACAGTTAACCGGTCTCGCTTTGCAACCGATTCACCGAGAACGATTAGTTGATAAAGAAAGTGTTTTAAATAAATATGCCGCAAGTGCCAGTGAAAGATCTCATTTTATTGTTTAAATTTGCTTGGATGACGTTGACAACAAGCACCGAGTCCAAGATTGCTGCAGTACCAAGACCTCTCTCTTCCTAAGTGAAACTTTGCAAGTTGAACATTGTCGCGCAAGTTTTTCAAGTAATTTGCATAATTTTTCTTCGTTGAAATAGATAGCAAGATAAGCATATCTTGGTTGAAAAAATGTTAAAAGACTCTTCATGTGCCGCTTTGAGATAGATTATAAACTAAATTTCACAAAAACTTCGCTTGCCTAATGCCTAGTGAAACTAATTTCGGACATAACGCTTAGCTCTCTTCTGTTTTAATGCACAGATATTGATTTGAGCAAAAAAACTAGACGTGGCTTTTCCTTGTTGAAATAGACGATAGACCTACGTCATCTCGCGAGACAGTCAGACATGATACTAGAAAATTACGAGCAATAAGGAACTAATCGTAATCACAAAAATGTATCAGCCCCCCCCTTACAAAAATCCTGGTTGCGCCACTGCGAGCAGTTAACGAGACGCTCGGCTTTACCGAGTAGCTGCTCTTTCTGCGTGCGCAACCTGTAATCCCAACTTTGCGAGCTCGTTATCTCGGCTGCCGCTCGGAGAATTTCTCCTCCGAGGAGAATTAGTGAGAGAAATCGCTCGCTAACGCATAAAATCCTGTAATAACTCCCTGATTTGTGAGCTCTAAAATCAACTTGTACAATGTGCTTTTTTTCTTTCTTTTTTGCTATGCAGTTTTTAAATTGTGGTCGTGGATCCCTTGTCCAATTTGTGTTAAATTATTTGTAATACCGGGCCCATTTTCCCATTAAAATAACAATAAACGGCACAATAACAAGATGAGTAAGGTCTAGCATGATTTGTTGAAAGTAGCACAGAACTGGGGAGTGATTACAGGATTTTATGTGTTAGCGAGCGATTTCTCTCGCTAATTCTCCTCGGAGGAGAAATTCTCCGAGCGGCAGCCGAGATAACGTGCTCGCAAAGTTGGGATTACAGGTTGCACTCGCAGAAAGAGCAGTTACTCGGTAAAGCCGAGTGTCTCGCTAACTGCTCGGTATGTATAGGCTTGTTGTGGGGTGCTAGACTGGCAGCTGCTGTTTGCTGGCTAGCGCTTAGTTTAGTGCTAAAACTGTTCTAGTATTACAAAGTTGGGAGGGTTTTGACTTGATTATAGGTAAAGAGTGTATTCAGTAATGGTGTCTACTGATACATAGGCTTGTTGTGAGGTGCTAGACTAGCAGTTGCTGGCCATGGCCTCACACAGTTAATGATGGAAGATACCATTACTACATACTCTCTAACTAAGTCTGCAGCCAACGCATACTTGCAATAGGCGTGATAGCACAGTTTTAACACCAGGGGGGTTATTACAGGATTTTATGCGTTAGCGAGCGATTTCTCTCGCTAATTCTCCTCGGAGGAGAAATTCTCCGAGCGGCAGCCGAGATAACGTGCTCGCAAAGTTGGGATTACAGGTTGCGCTCGCAGAAAGAGCAGTTACTCGGTAAAGCCGAGTGTCTCGCTAACTGCTGGGTATGTATAGGCTTGTTGTGAGGTGCTGGACTGGCAGCTGCTGTTTGCTGGCTAGCGCCTAGTTTAGTGCCAAAACTGTTCTAGTATTACAAAGTTAGAATGGTTTTAACTTAGTTATAGGTAAGAGTGTATGCAGTAATGGGGTCTACAGATGCATAGGCTTGTTGTGAGGTGCTAGACTAGCAGTTGCTGGCCATGGCCTCACACACTTACTGGTGGAAGATACCATTACTTCATACTCTCCGACCAATGCTCCGACTAAGTGTGCAGCCAACGCATGCTTGCAATAGGCCTACTAGCACAGTTTTAACACTAGACTAGGCGCTAGCCAGTAAACAGCAGCTGCTGGTCTAGCACCTCACAGCAAGCCTATACCGGTTCATGTGTAGACACCTATACATAGCCTACACTCTCACCTGTAACCAAGTCAAAACCATCCCAACTTGGTAATACTGGCACAGTTTTAGCACTAGACTAGGCGCTAGCCAGTTAACAGCTGCTAGCCTACTAGTCTTGGTTTGATGTGTATGTATTTGTATATTGACCATGCTTTGCATTTTTCTTTTTTTTTATTTTTATTTTTTATATTTTTGAAAGTTTGTTTTTTTCTGTTGACATATGTCATTTTTGAGATAGAGAGTAGCGACTTGAGCCTTTGGCTCTTAATTGGCATCCACGAATATGCTTGAACTTGAATCCACCACTTCACAACAAGCCTGGGAGTTGCATAAAGCTCTAGTTGTGTCATAAACTAGGTACTAACTATTGTGCATAAACTATGACCTAAAAAACCGCGCTCTGCCATGGTTAGTTGTGTATGAAATAGTCGCTCGGTAACTTAACGTGCTCATTTTTTTTCTCGCTACTTGCCGAGCGAGTTCGCCAGCTCGGAAAATCCTATAATGCCGAAAAGCGCGTTTGCGAGGAAAAATTTCTAACCGAGCAGTTTGCGAGCTCGTAAACCGCTTAACGAGCATCCTGTAATAACCCCCCTGACCGACTATGTAGTAGCCACTAGCGTAGCCAGGATTTTGCAATGGGAGGGGTTGAGAATGACGTCATATTTGATCATAGGCTGTATACAGGAGCGGATCCAAAAAGTTTTGGTGGGGGGGATGTAATGTTAAATTAGGTTGAATGTTAACTAAATGCATAGACGTTTAGACACGGAAACGGGCGTAAATAAGCCTTTTGAAAATGTTTCATGTCAAGGGCCTATTCAGCATTTTTTTAGGGAGGGGACACCAATTTTTGTCACTTTTTCAAGCGTAGTTTTTTTCGGCAGAGTTAATTTCAAGCAACTTAAGTACCAAAAACGACTCCAGGAGGGTCCGATAGCATGCTCCCCCGGAAAATTTTTGAAAATTTGCATACTGCAGTGGTCATTTTAGTGCTTTTTAAACAATTGTTAAGGAAAGGTTGTCATATTTTTGACCCCTAACTTTGAATGCTTCACCAATGATGCATTTTGTTCGCAGAGTTTCGATTACGCGTGCTTAAGGCGACTAAGGCATATTGTTATGCAGAGGTTCAAAATTAAGGAAAAAATTTATGCATCCAAAACATTGTTGAAAATGGCTGGTGAGGAGGGGATGCATACGCAGCATACGCCACATCCCCCCCTGGATCAGCCACTGATTGTATAATAACAAAAGATGGCCTCAAACTTAAGAGAGATGTTTTAAACTAAAAATACCGAAGGCAGTTAAAGCACGATTGTTGTAAGGAAGTCAAAGGAATGCTTTCTTGTGGAACTGGTAAAACGATATTCAAATGTTAGCGATTTAGTTCTTTTTTGAGCTACCGGTACGTAGATCATTTTCGTTTGAAATCGTTTAGCCTTTTTTCTGCGGAAGGTCTGAGGGGCCGAGGACAGTTGCGTGTACAAGAGCGGCACTGTCCTGCTAATAAAATTGCGTCATGGCTTCAATAAGCATAAGGGCAAAAAACAAGATTCAGGAAACAACGCTAGGTAATTTTTGTTATTATGACAATTACAAAACCAGATTATCAATGACAAAAGGTCTAGCACTTTGAAATGGCTCAGGTCTTATCTTGTAGCACTTCAAAATAAATATCAGAAAAAAAAGTAAGTATGACGTCATTTGAGGCTCAATGGTGGGGTTGTAATCCCCCCTCCCGTGGCTACGCCAGTGGGAGTAGCAATCAGTAACTGATCAAAGCAAAAGGATGTGTAACTGGGTACCAGTAACCTATGCAGCACACTGTTTACTCATGTAAGTTAAAAATAAAACAGCGGTTTTAGTATTAATCTAGTCTTAGTTTAACCTGTTAAATACAAAATATTTTAAATTGTGTTTTTCTTTAATTTGCTCTAATCAACTAGTGCCACAGCTTTAACAAAAAAAAAATAAAAGATTCACTATTAAACTAATTTTCCAATTTGCTACCCATAAGAAAAAATTTCGTACCGTATTACAACAGACTGAAAAGCCCCTATCATTAATACGGAATAACTAACTATTGTCTACCGGTGCACTTTAATACTGTACTGTATAACAACCAAGAATTATTTCTAATCATCTAATGCGCTGGTAAGAGTAGGCTGATTGGCTCACGTGACCAAAACCTCACGTGACCTCAGCAGCTTGCAAAAAAGCATCCAATTATCCCGTCCCATCGTCACCTAATAACGAACTAGTGGTACAAACACCTCATACGCAGACGCAGTGTTGCAAAATCAAACACTTCTCTTACCATTCATCGCAGTTTTCTTTTAAGAAACATTTTTTTAAAGTAGCCAATAATTAAAAAAATCGCCAAAACTTGTTCGCAAGTAACCCAAAAAGTCGCAAGTCGCCAATCTAAAATTTCAGTCTCCAATCATGATTAAAAGTAGCCCAATTGGCGATAAGTAGCCCAATCTGGCAACTCTGCTGTAATGATTAGGCTACTACAGTGGCGTACGCACGAAGGGGGGTTTCGGGGGTCAAAACCCCCCCATTGACGATTGGAAAAAATTAAAAACCGCTCTTTTTGGACCGATTAGCGTTTTTTCATACAGAGATTGTTTTTCTGTGCTGTATCAAATTGCCTGTATAATCTCGAGAAAGTTTCATTGTGATGCAATAATCGCGGTAGTCAAACTTTTCTGGTGTGTAGCGCTTGAACCAATGGCTGGCTCAAAATGCAAGCCTGGACAAGGTCAATGGGCACTAAAGCTGAAGTCGAGTTGTGATGTCATAAAGATATTGTTCTTAACGGCTATGGCTGGACAAGACGACGTTTCAGCGCAGAAGGCATTCTTGGAAGAGAACGGTTGCAACGCAGGCAGATGTTCCGCTTGCGATGTCAGGATTTTGAGCAAAACCGACTAGTTGGCGTAGTGCTTAAACACATCGATTTTTGGGCTGGTACCGGCCGTTAGCACAGTTGTTGAGCGCACAGGTTATCGGTGCGGAAGGTCTAGGGTTCGATTCCCGGGATGGTCGAATCGGCACAGTGTCGCCAACGGCTTGCCACCGCTGCGACGTTTCTGTGTTACCCAAGCGCTAAGAGATGGGCCCCAGTGACGTTCGCAGGGGTCGGGAGTTAGCACTACCCTTCCCCATTGACAATTGCAGAAAAAATGAAATCTTTCTTTTTTAAAACGAACCGACTTCTCTTCATGCGGAGCTTGCCGAAATTGCCCTCATGTTTTCATCCCAAATAACACCATCCCCCACAAAACATTTAAGCGAAAACCATTCCCTTACAAGTGCAATAATCATCCCTCCTTACGTCTGCGTGAAAAGTTGTACCATTCCCCCATAAGTGTTTTTATAACTCGAGCACTGATTACGATGCAATGCTACAATACCGGTACCCGGTAGTCCAACTTTTCTGATGTGTTTTGCTTGAAGTACATTTTTGTCATTGATGTTGTTGTGAAACAATTAAGAAGTAAGAGTTTCCTTAAATGCGCTGTATCTGCAGTAACTATGGCTGCACACAAATTAAAAAAAAAAAAATCAAATCAAATTTTGATCATACTCGTTTCATTAAATTCGTTGTTGTACCGAAGCGTGGTAGCGAGTGGCAGGGCCCGACTCCGCGGCTTTGCGCCTGGGCAACGCAGCTCCAAAAAAATGTCGCAGAGGTTACGAGCCGTTGGCTACACTGTGTCCGATTTGACCGGCCTGGGAATTGAGTCCCAAACTTTTCGCATCGATAGCAAAGTCTTTTAACACCACGCTATAATTACCCGATCTTTTGAGAAATTTTATTAAAATATAAAAAACTAAATTGACACTGCTCTAAGTGCCAAAGTAAGATAAAAATACTGCCAAAGACGACCATAGACCAGAGATGTACACCAACCGTAATCGACTCCGGCAGGAGTTTCAATGTTTCAGCGTAGCCGGATACGGAGTCGTAAGTTTCCAATTGTTGCAGGAGCAGGATCCGGAGTGAAAAATTACCGCATTCTTGTGATATTTGTTCAAAATTTGCCATAATTTGGTTCTGATAATTTGCTTGTTTTGTGCAGTTTAATTCTACCAACATATCGGTATTGATAGATAATTACAGCCCATATTTTGCATCTTGCAGAGCAGCCATAGTATGCCTAAAAACAATACAAGTTTAGTAAAACAAGTTCTTCTGATGTTAGCAGCATAATGCAATCACTTGGCAAATAAACTGATAAACTGAATTAAAAGTTTAGATGCGGGTAGTACCAGACGATAGACCACACGCGGCAGGCCTAATCTAACCGACTAATTATGACTGTGTATGGTTTGGGTAAGGGGTACTAGTACTAGGGGTAGTCAGCTGAGCGACGTGAAGTTATTTGTGTACCGCAGTTTAGTGTTTTAATGCAAACTACAAACAGACAAAGCAGTCTTGCAGTAAGTCTTTGTGGATAGCAGATAGGCTGACTTAGTCCAGCAGCTACTGAACCAGCATTTCTTCACTGCACATAGGCCAAAAGTTCTAAATTCAAGTTTTGCACAACCCACAAGTTTGGCAGAAATTTTGAAAGTTACTGGGTAGTTGTATAAAATTTTTTGTTGCTGCTAGAGTTACGACAAATTGCTTTATTTGTGTAAAGCCAATAGTTTTTGAAATGACCATGTTTTGCTAATAATTGGAAAAGTAGTAGCCAGTATTTTGTTAGTTTGATTTTTATGTACTGAACCATCATCAAGTGACATGGCTGAGCGGAATTGGCGTTGGGCTTTGAAACCAAACATCACGGGTTCAAATCACTACTTGGCCGACCACATTTCACAAATGATTGTGTGGCTGTTGACTTGAAGAGCGCAAGCTCATATACTACCTACTCTTCCTCGTCGATCTGTTTTTTTAAGTCAGTGTTATGTTATATCTCCTAAGTTATTATTATTTTTATTATATACCTCACTATTTTGAAGTGATTGGGTTAGTGCAGAATTTTAACCCTTCGTTAACACACACTTTTGCGTAAAAACAGGAGTCGAACAGGAGCAGGAGTATAAAAAGTAGTCATTGACCAGGAGCAGGATCAAGAGTCTGGTTGGTCAAAACAGGAGCAGGAGTCCAAAAAAGGCAACTCCGTACACCTCTGCCACAGACCCACGAAAGATTTGAAGAGGTCTGGGGGCGGAACGAGGGAGAGACAACATTGTTTTTTCGTACCGTAAGCTGACTATCTTAGGAGCTAGAGTTCTTCGTTTCCCATACCCCGATTATGTGTTTGAAAGCATCCGATATCGACGCTGTGATTTGGCAGAAAAATGCTTAGATAATATCGACGCTGTTGTTGACTTTAATCGGATGATTAGGGATTCCTCTCGCGCATAATTTATTTTAGTTTAAAAACGTTTTGGTAGGGAGGGCAGTTTTTTCTTATGCTCCAATACCTTCACTTTTCAAATTTCAAGCGAGAAACTGCTCCCTTTATGAGTGTACCGTATATTGACTGTTTATAACGAGGTTCAGCCTATATGCGTTGTTTATATTAATGTTGGTTCTTGAAAAAAGTTTGTTTGGAGAGAAGGAATTGCTTGTTTTACCCCCTGGGTGCACCCTGTTTGTGACGTTGCGACAGCTAGCCAGCCTACTTTAGTCAATTAACCTTCCTATGGCCCAAAAATGATTTCAACTAAATTTTTTCAGAAAAATTTTAACCACGGCCTGACAGCTTGAGTTTCTGTGAAACCTTTTCTCTCCTTAAATGAAACGCAAAACATTAAGCAAAAGTGTGAATGAAATATCTTTGTTGTTTCCTTAGTTTGGCATTATATACCTTAATCATGGTTAACTGCAATTTAGGCTGGAAACATTACAATAAAATGCACTTTAATACCTCTAAACTACTGTAATTGTAATGTAGTATCTTTACGTCATCACGATGTGATGTCACTGAATCCCCCCACCCCATTGAAAAATCTTGCGTACGCCACTGGGCTACTAAGTACCAGATATTTTTTCTCTGCTTGTGAGCGTCAACCCAGACAAAAGAGAAAAAAGATTCGTTAGCCGCGTGCTTGCTTGTCTGCTTGATAATGGGAATCGTTAACAAGCCGAATCCTTAATGATTACTTTTCTCTGCTTGTGAGCGTCAAGCCGGACAAAAGAGAAAAAAGATTCGTTTGCCGCGTGCTTGCTTGTCTGCTTGATAATGGGAATCGTTAATGAGCCGAATCCTTAATGATTACTTTTCTCTCTGCTTGTGATGGTCAAGATAGACAGAAGAGAAAAAAGATTCGTTTGCCGCGTGCTTGCTTGTCTGCTTGATAATGGGAATCGTTAATGAGCCGAATCCTTAATGATTACTTTTCTCTCTGCTTATGATGGTCAAGATAGACAGAAGAGAAAAAAGATTCGTTTGCCGCGTGCTTGCTTGTCTGCTTGATAATGGGAATCGTTAATGAGTCGAATCCTTAATGATTACTAAGCATTAGCAGATATTTTCTCTCTGCTTGTGAGCGTCATTGGCAAACAAAAGAGAAAAATATTCGTCGTCGTGTGGTCTTTAATTGTTTTGATTCTGCTGCTCTTTTTAGATTCGAATAGATTTTGATTTGTGATTACTAGGGCAACCAGATTTTGACCTAAAAATTTTAAATTTTGACCTTGTTTTTGATATAAAAATTTTATCACAAGAAAAGCGACAACATGTGTAAGCAAGTAAAAATAATGCTGAATAGTTTTTTATGAACGAAGTACAACAAAACCAACATAAACAACGAACAAAATAGCACTAAAACTGTTTCAATCAAATTAGTCCCTAGGAACAAAATAACTTTTTTTCGGTCCAAACAAGTTAAAAAAAGGTTCAAATTTCGCGAATTTGTACCCAAGATAGTCCAATCTGGCAACCACGCTTTTCTTCACTGTTAGAATTAAGCTAATCCTCAAAACTCGATCTCCGGCTACTGCGATATAACAATGAAATTCTGGAATTATTCGAAAACGATTGTCTCGTCATAAACACAGTTTACTACTTTTATACTAGAATGGTGTTTTAATGCACTTATGTTGAAAAAGTGACTACCAGCAGTGTTGCCAACTTAGCTACTTAGTATGTAGATCTAGATACTTTTTTAGTCCCCTTAGATACCAATTTTTTCGTCTAGATTCTAGCTACTAATCTAGATACTTCTATAACTATCCTGTTTGTTTATTGTTTTATCCCTTCGCGGAAGAATGCCAGAAATTATCGCTTTAATTTTGTGAGCCGTTCTTCCGAGAGTTCAGCTCAATACCGGTAGGCCTACTAACGTACAAGTATAGTAGGAATCGTGCTAACGGTTTCCTTTTTCGAATATTTTTTGACATTGTTAGCTCCATTATGACGAGTTATAGCCAATAAACACCGGAAATGATAAATTTTCTAACCGCAGCGTAACGAAAATCAATTTTAAGTAAGTAAAACAAAGCGCTTCCTAAAAAAGACTAGGCCTACTAGGAGGAATAGTCCTTTTTTTAAAATCCTGTAAACGGTTTGCTTTTTCGAACCTTTTTTAAACTTTAAGTGTTTTAGGCTTCGCTTCTACACAGTACACAATACACATTCGTCTTGTAGACTTTTGGAATATTGTGGTGTTTTGTTGAAAAACTTTGCTTGAGCACACGAGCAGTTAATTTTTTAGATTGTTTTGTGTAAAGTAGCAATGGAGTAAGCCTACAGTATTGAAAAGGATGGTGTGTTGTGCACAAGATTCACATATGTTTATGCTGTATATAGCCTACACTGTTAGTGCGTAAGTTTAGGCTACCAGGAAGTTCATGAAACTGCTGAATTCAAAGTTCAGTCCATTTAAAACCATTATAGAACCAATTGCTGAAAGCTGTTGATATGACCTCATTAGCAGATCCATGATATTTTTCTATTGTGTTTATTTTCATTCGTTTTTTGCTTGAATGTGAGGCTATGATGTGTTTAAAGGTGTTTCGATGTCACTGCGACTAAAATGTGTCTTCATTATGGGCAGAATATTTCTCGAAAAACTGAATGTGCGCTATTATTAAATGCTGTGCCGGTATATAAGTTGCTTCAAGTTAGACTTCGTAATATCGCTTGTTTTTTGTCGTATTAAAGCACTTTTTGTAGTTAGATACTAATCTAGATACTTTTGTCGTTTAGATGTGGTTTAATCAAAAATCTAGCTACTTTCTAGATACTTTTGGTAAATAATCTAGATACTTAAGTAAATTGAGATCTGGCAACACTGCAGTTTGCTTTCCACAAGCTGGCAGCCAATGATTACGACGTAATTTGTTTCATCTATTTATTAAACAATGCATATTAAACAATATAAACGACGCAGATTTTGCATCTTCACTTAAAAAGCAGATTTTGATCTTATTTTGACCTAATAACTTTTAAACTACGCCTAGTTTGAAGCTGAAACATGCTTAGCAGAAGTTTAATGACTTTCTGAGCCAGGTAATAATATTTGACTTCATTGACTTTTGGTTGCCCTAGTGATTACCTAAACGAATACAAGTAACGGATAAAAAGTATCGAATATCTTTTCTACAGTAATCACTCGGAACCGTTACTCAAAAGTAACGGTTAAGCACATCTCTACTGGTGGCAAAAAATTCGTTTCCCTTCAAATGTTAATAAGTGCAAGAATTGATTGAATCGGTTTGAGTATTAGTTCCGAGAATTATCGATATACTTGCGAAGTGTCCGAAGTTTGGTCGTTTGACGGTAATACAAGTATATTCTGTACCAGTATATACTTGTATTACTGTACCAGTGTACTGTACGGTAGTGTACTGTACGGTACGGTACTGTACCAGTGTACTGCTGCACCCATACCGGTACGGTACTGAGTACAGAGTACCGTACCGGTACGGTACTCTGTACTCAGTACCGTACCGGTACCAGTAATCAACACTACCCCGCAACCTTACTGATGAATTTGTCTTAGATACAATATCTGCAGATTTAAACTGCTGACCTATTCTCCATCACAATGATTACTGGTATCACCTCAAACTAGCCCACACGAGTGACATGACATGCACTGGTAGTCTAACAACTACTGGGGAATTTAAGTGTTTAGGAACTGGTAGATTAGCAGCTTTTTTGTCATGAATTAAACAGAGTTGTTGCATAAACCAGCAAAACTACAGCCAATTATTAACAGTCTATGGAAATAAAATCACTTTCTCTGTAACTCGACTAGGACTTACTGGGTTTGATAACTTGCGAAGTTGTTGTCTAAAACCTAGTCTTAATCACATTTCAAATGCGCTAAATCTCACTAATTTAAGAAAAATACTGCCAATAAGCCACAAAAGTTATTGCATCCCTTCAAAATTACATTGGAGGGTTTTATTTTGCTAAAATTCGCGACGCAACATTACTCAGACAAGCCCTACAAGCCAGTTGTCGTACGTAACTCATATGACCGAAAACCGCATATTTTGGTTACTTTCTGATCACTAGGGAAAAAATCGATTGACCAATCAGAGACGAGTTTGCTTTAACAGCGTATAAGTGTTTAATGGCAATCAATTGAAGCTGCTCAGCTGCAATAATTTCGCCATTTATCCAACACCGTTGTGCTTCTAGTTATAGCCTGGTGGTATCTTCTGTGCAACAGAGTAATTCTGCGAAAAGTGAAGCTAATAGCATTTTTTTACTGGATTCGCAAATATGCAGAAATTATGTACAATTAAAATGATATCGCAAAAAAAGCCATGCCACCAAACTTGAACACTTTCTCAGCAGATTCGTCATGTTTATTTGTTTCGATGTGAAAAAGATGCTGCACAACTTTCCACAACTTCTCGCAAAGATGAAAAACTTTTTGTAATGGAAGCCAGACACACAGTAGTTTCTTCCTGTCTGTAGTAGTGGGAACTTTTAGCAACATTGAGAAGCGAAGGAGGCAGGGGCACTTCTTCATCCGCATTCAATAGATACTCGGGAATGTTTTCCCGTGCAGCAGCTTTAATTACTTTCTGAGGAACGAAATATCTCCCTGGAGTGGGTGATGGTGTAGTAGGTGTTGGCGCAAACAGTGGAAGTGGAAAAAATCGTTCGCTTGTTCTTGAGTTGTTAGGTTCAGGGGAAACGGTTCTTGGTAAACTGGTTGAAAAATTTCTCGGAAATGAAAAACCGCCGTCAAATCCTTCAAATGGAACCGGTCTTGTAATTGTAGCAGCGGTGCTTTCCAAGTTGGGATCAACATATCCTAGGTTTGGACGGACCAAGTCGGTATTGTTGGAGTATTGTAAAATACGCAGAGAAGTCCTGAAAGTTTCAACAATAATATGATTTGCATACAGTAATTTTATGAAACTTTTACGGTATATCATTTGAAGCAAAACACTGATGGTTTAATCTCAAGTTATACTATACAGGAGACTACTCACGGCCTTGTGTCGGCGGATCAATAAAATTTAAATGAGTTAACAACAAAAGGAGAAAACAGGAGCTAAGCTATGCTTGTAACAAAAAAGGCTTAACCTTAAGCCATGCTTTAATACGTAGAAAAACTCAAGTTTTATACTAGGCCACAAGTATATTGCAATTTGTTATTGAAACTTTGGTCATTAGCTTGCAAACTATACTGCACTGGAGAGGCTAATTGTTTACAGATGGTAGAGTAGGTGGAACGCATGCATCTACACTCTACAGTGGAAGACTTTCTCATAGCAAAACCAAACGCTCCAAAATTAGTGATCACAGCTTCATAAAAGTTCGGCAAATCCAGCAGGTTCGCTTGTTGGTGGTTGGGAAAGACATTTAACGGAATTCCTCCATCTATAAGTGATAAACGGGGGTTGGCAATATATGTAATAGCACTATCATATTGCTTTTTCATGATAGGAGGATAATATACAGTATAATCAAAGTAAGCACAAAACAAACATGCTTTTCTCAGGCAAGCTTTTTGCCTGGAAGCATTAACTTTACTTGATGCTACACGAAGTACCGAACACGATAAGCCTCCTACTCAGTTTCACTCACCAGAGCTTGCATCTTACAGAATTTCTAAGAAAGCTGTCGAGATCTACGTAGTTAATTGAAGCACGATTTGGCGAAAGAGATGAATTAGATGATCTTCTAATACACGTCTTCACATCTGCGCTGGGTGCTAAATATATGAAAATTCGAACCACTTATTAATTGTCATATGCGGACATCAGAATACGTATAACTTTATTTAACTAAAAGCAATTATTTACAGTGTCCCGATTAAAGAGGACGAATGGTCAGAAATCATTCTGGTTGATTGCAATAATTGAAGCACATGCTGGAAAAAAGTGGACCTTTTGAAGCAAATGTAAAACAAAACCTTTGAAATTTGCCACAAAACCAGAACCACCGCGCTGGAAACTTACGGCAATAACGGAGAAAGCAGGATTGAGTTTTTGTTCCATATCCATAACAAACTGTTTGATCTGGTTCACATCGACGCCTGCGGTGTTTGTAACCAATGTCACAAGTTTTGGAACAACGAGACCAGCTTCCCCATGATCCCCATACACCTAAAAAATCATGTAGTGATGTGGATGAACAATCAAAGACATCGATTTTACCCAAGTAGTAACTTTATTATCATTATAACGGTATTCAAATAGTTTTTACAACTTCAGTCTACTGCTACCACAGCTAAAGACATTGATTTATCTTTTTATTATCGAGTCTGCAAAGAATATTGTTATGGCCAGCAATAGGTATACTCAATAGCCTGTTTCCATGTCCAAAAATCGTGGGCTTTTGGCCCGCGGGCTTTGCTCGAGTCGGGCTTTATGTGGGCCAATTTTAGCCAAATCGTGGGCCTTGCTGGCCGCATCTTAATAGGTGGTCTAAGAACGTGGGCTTTTGCAAAAAGGTGGGCTTTGAGAAAGTTGTTGGGTGAGGTCTACTGCTTAGATTGTGGAATAGGTTGTTGATATTTAAAATTGGCATATGATTATCTGATAAATGTAGGTTTGAACAGACGTTTGGTGGTACAGAATTTGAAGATGGCTTGAAGTAGAAGATTCATTTTTCCCAAAGCTTTTCATCAGACACTCTTCAGGGGAAATCGTCAGAATGAAGAATAAGTGAACCGAACTGATTTAAAAAGGGAAAAAAAGAGCTCTGATTGGTTAGAAATAGAGAGCTGTGATTGGTTGGTTAGAAGTAGCCAATAGAAATCAGACAGAAGAGCTCTGATTGGCTAGGTAGTCAAAGGTTTAAGATAGTTTCAAAGAATAAACGAAATCTTTTTGTTTGCAGAGGATAGGTTTGAGAGATTTAATAAAAGTAGCTTCTAGAGCGGAAAGATGAAAGAGAGAACGGCCTCGAGCAAGAATTGAAAATTTGTCGTCATTGTAATGAGAAGCACATACAGGGTTATCAAGAAGGTGTTGACCAATAGCAGACTCATGAAATTGCCGAGGAGAATTGTTGGCTTTACACCGACGAGGAAGGCTTTTCCGGCTGGTTGAAATTGTGAATTTAGGGATGTGTTGTTTGATACGCTCTTGAAGACGTTGAAACGTGCGACCAACGTACCGACTATCGCAGTGGCACACAAACAGGTAAACAAGATTGCTGCAATGATGGGAAGGCAACACGTCTTTCTTCGTAGGTGGCAAGAGCTGTCGGGTTGTAAAAACAACACGTGGTTCGACGGCGAAGTAGCAGCGTTTGACTGCAGAGCTGATTTGTTTTTCGAACCTCGTCGAAACGTTCCCCAGCCATGGGACATGCAGGCACACCGGGCACTTGTCTGCTGAGTGGATCAGTTTGGCATTGAGTTGCTTGAGCTTGCGTTGAAAAGTCGATGTGGTTACGTCTTCGGGGTAGTCGTTACTGGTCAAGATTGATCGAATTTTGTTTAATTCCGGCTCCAGCTTGCTTTTCGAGCAGATCATAAAAGCTCTGTGTACCAGAGTGGAGATCAGATTGGTTTTCCGCTTGGTGGGGCTAAAGGAATTCCAGCGCAGGTACTGGCCTGTAAAAGTCGGTTTCCTATATACTGAAGTTAGAAAATCAGAATTTTGCCTTTCTACCAAGACGTCCAAAAAGGGAAGGGAAGAGTTAGATTCTTTTTCCTGGGTAAAGCGTAGGGAGGGGTGGAGAGAGTTAAGATGGGTAAAGAAGTTGTTGCAGTCGTCTTCATTGTTGAAGGCAGCAAAAGTGTCATCAACATAGCGAAAATACGCTAACGGTTTGTTGATGTTGCTAAATAACTTCACTTCTTGGTAGCCGATAAAAATATTTGCTAACGCTGGACCAAGCAGTGAGCCCATTGCCACGCCATCGATTTGGCGATGCATGTTGTTATTGAAGCTGAATTCCGCGGAAGAAGTGGCTAGATGCATCAGTTCAACAAAGACGTTGCGTGGGAGAGGTGGTGGTGTAAGGAAGTCATTGTAGAGAGTCTCGGCGCAGATCTGTATTGTTTCAGCAAGAGGAACATTGGTAAATAGACTGGATATATCGAAAGAGCAGAGGAAAACAGAAGAAAGCCATCTTCAAATGTAGGTTTGGGGCAGTTTCGCTTCATAAAAGTTAGAATTAGTGTAAACTGTTGATAAATTCAACTTGGCTTAGGCAGTTAGCTGGTTGGGCTGGTTACTGAATTCACAAAGTAGCCAGTCAGCCTTGTTTTGCTATTCTGAAGTACTGGTGAGAGTGAAGTCTGCTTGCCTAGTCTAGTTGCAAAAACAACCAATACTGGTAGGTGGTACTGGTTTGTTCTTACTTATTTCTAAAGTGGTCACTGGGTCAGCTTTTGCCTTATTACATGTCGCTGCATTAGGTGACACAGGTAATGCTACGCAAGCAACTTTTGTGCCAGTACTGCATGCTACCAGCGTAGGCCTACCATACCTTATTCACTCAATTGCACTTAAACTTTGAAAAGTATTGTTAGTGTTGCAATTGCTTTTGATGACCTTAAGCAGTTGAATAAGTCAGCCCTGGCTATTTGTAGGTTGCCAGTAACTTCGCCACATGGTAACTTCATCACAGTAACTTCGCCACAGAAACTTCGTCACATGGTAACTTTGCCACACTTTGAGAACGTGAGGGGAGATATGTGGGGATAGTAGGAAAATGTGTTGGGGTGTGGGGGAGATGTGGGAAGAAGCATAAGAGGTGTAGGAAAGTGTGTTGGGGTGTGGGGGAGGTAAGGGGAGATGTAGGAAAAGGTGAGGTGAGGGAGATGTGGGTAAGTGTGGGAGGAAGTGTTGTTGGGGCCCCACACCCTAGCACACTTCCCTAGACCTCCCCCATTCCTTTACCCACAAGCCATCACACTTCCCTACTCACCCCATACCGGTACACTCTCCCACATCCCTCCCCACACTTCTCCACTCCCCACACATCTTTCCTTGCTTCCCCCCACACCCCAACACACTTCCCTACACCTCCCCCCCCACACCCCATACCTCTTCCCACAGCTCCTTTCACCTCCCCCTACACCCCAACACACTTCCCCACTAACCCCATGCAATCTCCCCACATCTTCCCCCACAGTTTCGATATGTGGCGAAGTTACCATGTGAGGATGTTACCTTGATAAATTTAACTGGAAAAGCACGATAAAATTTTTTACAACAACCAGGAATTTAAAGTCTTGTTTCGGTGTAGGCAATGTAAATTTTCGATGTATGAAAGTGTGGCGAAGTTACCATGTGACGAAGTTACTAGCAACCTATTTGTACTGGCTCGAGCAAATAATCACTTGGTTTATTCTACTATCAGATTATCACTTCACGCTGACCTTGATCCAGAGAGCATGATGAAGTAATAAAATAAACATAGTCCTTATTTGTACTGGTCTGTAACAATCGCCACTGTGATATTTAAAAGCTTGCTTGTAGGTGATTTAGCCCATTGATACTCTTAATATCTAGTACCCTTACCCATGTCTAATCTTGACTGGTATTAGAATTGGTGGCATTTATTCAATTTTGGCATTTATCACTTAGTATTCACTACCGGTAGCTTAGTTCTTTAATGGTCATAATTTGCTACATCCTAATTTGATGTTGTTACAAAAAATTATATCTGTTAATAAGTGTTGATTATTCTGTTAGTCATAAACAGTGCCTCCAGAGTGAGAAATTTGAGAAAAATGCAAAATTTTCAGGCAAATTTTACTGATTTTGAACCAGAAATTAATATTATAAAATGCAAAACTGAAAAACTTAAACAAAAAACTTGAATGTTTTAATGCAAGACTGTAGCTTGTATCTTGGAAAAGCAAATTTAATGCAAAAAATTTGAAAAAGGGGTCCGCAAAATGGTAAAATCTTCGAGCAAAAATTTCAATGAGCAAAAATTTCAATGATCAGTGTTCCCTCTAGGATTTTGACTAGTGCGTAGTCAAAATCCTAGAGGGAACACTGATCATAAACTCTTATCCCTTTCACGCTGAAACATGGAAACTGCATGCTCGCATTTATTTACTTAAATAGTATTCTAATTGTTATCGTTTACTTGTGTTACTGACACAAGCTAGCAATAGACCACACCCTGACAAATAGCATAAATAGCCACAAGTTAAATATATACCCACTAAAAAATGTATATCATTTTGTAGCTGGGTCAGCACGTGCGCTACATTTTCATATATTTTTTGCCCAAAGGCTTAGTATTTTATGCAATTTTAAGGGCAAAGACATTAATATTAAAGATTAAAACTCACTGGTACCTTTCTTATGTTAAGAATTGTTATTTTCAACATGATGTCATTGCAGAAATAAATGAAAATATTTTAACGCATATGCTATATTGATGGTATTTGAATAGATTATCTCCTTAATCTTTCCATTTCAGATCATTTGGTGCTACTAGTATGTTTCAGAAACCAGAAAACTTGCTAATTGCTTTTAGAAGTTCTTGAAAACATGTTACGGTAGCCAGCAAGTAAAGTTTTTGACTCACTTGTTTTAAAAGTGGATTGAAATGTTGGTCTTATATTCTTATCAGAATAAAAAAAATGCAACAAACCTTGGTTAGTATTTTATAAAGCTTTGCTTAATATCTTGTAAATGTGTTACATGCAAACTGCAGTGTGAAATTTGCTGCTGATTTGATCCAATGGAATTATCAGTGAAATAAATTTTTGAGCAGACTTTGATATTTGTGCATGAGAGCTACTTTCACTCTTGGTAAATGCAATTTCGTTGTGTTTGGCTTTACAACATCTGTATATATATACTGTAAGTTATGCTATTTTGCAGTCGTAGTAAATAATAATTGTATATACATAGTGTATTACTCTGCAAGAGCTATGATATCATCATCATCAGCAACAGCTATGATGTACCAAACTATATTTTCAGTCGTAAATTGCAGCAGGTACAGAGTGCAGACCAGTGTTCCCTCTAAAGTGTCAATTTGAGAAAAATGAGAAATTTTGGACAAAACTTTTCAATTTTTGCACATTGCTATAATGATTTAAAACCAAACTAGTTGAAAGTGCTCAAGCTTTTTTGTGTCAAATGAAAGTATTTTACCCATAGAAACTCTTATTTTAATCAAAGATTATTCCAGACCTTGAATTACATCCTTTAAATGTTTGGGGAAGGTTTTCGTGATTTTTATATTCTTAAGATGGGATGATAAATATGCACTAAGTAACCACTACTAAGCTGTAACATTTTAACAGCCTATCGCAAAGTCTTGATTGTAATTCTCTTCAATTTTTGAAACTGAAGAAAGATTTGATCTAAAAGCGAGATATGCTGTTTTTGAAATTGCTTTACTGCTTCAAAGAACCAAACTACCAGCAAAAGTATGCCTGTAGCCTACGATGCAAACTTACATCTTATTATTTTGCATTTTAGTGCCAGTGAGATGGATTTTGTCAACAGCTGTTTGTATAAGAAACGCATATGCATTGACCACCGAGGTGCTCACGTGAATGGTACATGCAAAGTGCGAATGAACTGGCTTGCTCCCAACTAAAATGAACCCAATGTAAGAAATTGATGGAAAACTTCGTGGTTACCTTATTCTTTTGAAGCGGGATTTCCCAGCATAAGCTTTGTTGAAGGATCGTTCATTGCAAAAAGCTGAAAGTGGAAGCAGTAAAGACTGACATGATGTTACATGGCTGATTCTGAACAAAAATATCTTCTAGACAGGGCTATTACGTAGCCTGATATGGATTTTTTAGACCCAATGCTAAAATAATTTTTTCTGTTCTCATTTGCCTGCTGGCAATTGAAGTTGCATCTAAGCACAAGGCTTGCTTTCCACCAGATTACGCAAGCAGCTCGTTTTAAGCATTTAAATTACTAGGTGTTCAAGTATATATTTAAAGGTTGTGAAACAGCTCTTATAAATTTTAAGCCTTTTAAATGGCCAAATGCATAGATTGACTGCCTCTGGCTCCGTAGACGTAAGTTCAATTACAAGTCGGGCAAAGCTAGTGAATTGGTATTCATTGCTCCCTACATGATATGAAAAAGGTTACTTGTGGCGTTCCCATTTAACATTATTTCCCACGTTTTGAGTTGTAAAAAAGTTCCATTCATCTTTTGATTAAGCTCATTAATAGCGCCCCATCGCTTTTTCCCAATGGAAGGATAAAAATTCGAATTTAAATAAAACATATTCTGCTTGGATTTTCATACACCTCCATCTCGAGGTCGTGACCATAACGTTAGAATACGCTTGGAGTAGTAACTACCAGTGCAACTGTTTTGATGAAATCTGCAGATTTGTTTCTTGAGTAATTCATGCAATGTTTTTGGTGTATAGATTGTTTTATAATATCACCGAGAAAATTTTGTTAGCAATGATCCAGTTGAATTTGCTGCTTATTATTTAGGCGTAATAATTGTGAACCATACTTGACCTTACTCCCAGGGGCGTGCCGAACTTTTCTGCAGCGCGAGTTTTTGAGAACGTTGCCCCAAGGCGTCCTCTGAAAAACGTCAAGAGGGTTTTTAAAGAGCTTCCAACCCTACGGTGTGCTACCCCCTTGCCTCCTTTAGGCACGCCCATGCTTACAGTCGTTGCTAACAATTTACAACTTACATTATTGCTTTTTCCTTGCGTTTGCTCGTGCCGCCCCGATTTATTTCCATCACGTTATTATTGCTGGTACTCAAAGGTTGACGCAGCAAAATAAAAAGCATTTCTAGCAGTTACATACTTGTGGATTTTTATTCTTTAAATTATTGCGCATCATTTTTCGTACCGGCATGCGCAGCACCTCGGCCAGAGCTTAGACTTACCTGAGACAGCCTTCAAGTTAAACAAATAATTTTATTGTTTTCTGGACAACAACGTTTAACGTTTAACATTGCTCGCTTTCAGCTATGGATTTCAGCGTGCCAAAGACTGCATTTTTTGGCTTGTGTAGGCCGGCTTGTGACGATCAACCTTTTAATTTAAAGGTTGGCAATGGGTAGTTGCAGCTACTTTGGTTTAAAAACGTTTTTGCAATTGTCACGTAAAGGGATGAGTTTTAGGCGAAGCGTTTTTGCAAACTGGCCAAAATTTTCACTCTCGTACTATATGTTTTTGTTTTTATCGGAAATTCGTTCTCTTAAGGGGGGTAGCTAGCTCGGTCTCTAGTTACTCCCCTGAGTAGAGTGGAATTAGTCACATCGATGTGAAAATAACGCACGGCAAAGTGATATAGAAGACGCGAAAATCTTAAGTTTGAGCAATGGCGCTGACGAAGTTGGTATACGACCTTGCTAAGCAGCTGTGGGCACCAAGAGTGATCTTTATTTTAGTTGCAAGCTCATTGGCTGGGTGCACCTGGTCCAGGGAGTAGATCTTTCCCAAAAAAACCCACCGGTACTGCTTTAAATCCAGCTATTGAGATTTATCTTTATCCTCTTGTTACGAGAAAGCCGTGGAGGCGCTATGCGTAGGACAAATCCAGAATTGCTTAGGAGTTGCCTTTGTTTTCAAGTTTTCCGGTTGAATTTTGCTTCTGACTTTTTCAATTCGCTGCTTGCCGGATTCCACCAAGCAGAGATAATCATCGTGAAGCATCTTATCCTAGCTCGCAACAAGGAGACTAGGTTGGGAGTTGAACCATTAACCTTGCGATCATGGTCGTCGTAAAAACGACGTTCCAAACAACTGCGCCGCGCTGCCGAGATCAGTGTTAACTACTGGTACGTACACTAACCAGCAACTCATTTATTGCTGATACCTTTTAAAAAATGTAAAAGCATTTTATCAGCTCTTAACTATGCACAAATCAGAGTGGGGATCATTTGGGCGTGGTTTGGGGTTCTGCTTCAAGTTGGGATGATCTAATGCGTAAGTTTTGAGTTAGTGAGAAACAGATTAGGTGGAAATAGGCCAAGCGCCTTGAAACGGAGGAGTAAATTGAGAAGATGCATTGTTTAACCACCCTTACTAAGCAGCTTTTAATTTTGATATGATAAAAGACGATAGCTTTAGCATTACCGAAGCTACTCATGCCAAGAAAAATTATGTTACATCGTTGCTAGGCTGTTTCACTATGCGCCTCTACCAGTAATTTAGTTCAGCATTCAAAGCCCACTCTTAGCATTTGGGCATGGAAACGCGCAACGAAAGTGGGCTAGAAAAGCCCGCGACTTTTAACTCGGCCCACGTTTGGAAAGCCCATGTATTGAGTGGACATGGAAACAAGCTAACTGATTCAAAAGTGCAAGATTCGTTAATTGATCGAAGGAAAATAGCCACACAAACCACAGACTGTAGGCATTAGGTGTAGACTTTTTAAACCTAAAAAATGATTCGCTTCTCCGTGCACAAAATTTTCTTTGGGCAACGGGTTCGATGCTAAATAAAGCAAGGCGAAAACTTTTCTCGCTCTTCTGTGAGCAGGACGGAAAGGATTAACTTGCTCAGTGAAATCGATAACATGACTCAATAAGGAATTAAATCCCAGTTTGCACAATGCAAGCAGCAAGTATTAACACCGCCAGCAAATATAGAGTTTACATCACAGTATCAAGAACTCGATGAACCTCGTTTGCATTTCTCTGTGTTACATCTCATGACCATTCTTGCTCTTCCTTCACACTGACCACCAAAGCAAGTCCGAGTTCGGTGTTTGGAACCCACTCCGCACGATTTCGAACATGAAGACCAGCCACTCCATCTCCCCCAAACTCCTGAACAAAACAATGAAAGTAATCTTCTAGAAATAATTGTATGGTCATGGTGTACGTTATGCACAGTGGCGTATGCTATACCGCTTGAAAAACTCAATGATTGCACGCTGGAGGTTAGCTTACTGATCTTTGTCAGTCAAGATATTCGGCAGTAACGTATTCTTGCAATGTGCGTCAAGAAGATGTGTTTTAATGCGTTATGACTGTCTGCTACCCACGGAATTACTCACATGGCTCACCAACTTACTCTGTTTATTCATAGAATGGATATTACTGGTCTATACGTACCAGCAAAAGAACTAACTAACTGGTCTATACGTACCAGCCTCACAGCAAGTTCGTCTACAATATATTTGCATGAAAGACCGCCAAAAATCAACTTTACACGATTGAACAACGAGTCTGCAGTGAGTTAATCCGTCCTGGAAAAGGAAGCATGATCCTAAAAACAACAAAGATTTATTTTAAAGTTTACTCGTATAGGCTTATACTGTATAGGTTTTGAATCAATTTTGACATTTCAAAGCCATGCATTCCTTCGCAAGCAAGCATATCTCGCAAGCACTAAGCATTTTTAAAAGCAAATCTGATTTTTCAAACCTGCGAATCGAGGCAAGCGCAAGAAAGATTTCTGATTTTTTGAGCGCGTGATATCAACGATGATCGGAAATATAGGCATCGATTTTTTGTTACTACAAGCGAATGGCTGGAGGAGCGAAAAATTTATCAAAACAATGTTATACTGTAAAACTACGGTTTTTAGAATGTAGGCTATAGTTACATTAAAAGCAATTTTGCAATTACGTTTGTTTGTTTTTAACTAGGAAAAAGGGAAATGATGTTTAGCGAACCGCCGTCGATTGCATTTCCTAATCTTTCTCGCGCTTGTATAGACAAATCCCGACACGTACCATGTGTCGAATTTAAACTGGTCAATGCATGACGTATTAGACATTTCTTTGTGTATTGTAGTTTAGTGTAAGCCACGTAGCTGCTGATCTTCAAATAAAAATAAAGCTATGAACAGTTTTTGTCGAGTATTTGTAGACAGACCTTTACCGTTTAGTCATTGCAATTTTAGTCACTCTTTGTCAGTTTTCAGGCTCCTATTAGATTCTTTTAACTGGATGCTTCAAAGCGAAGATTAAACTATAAATATCATTACGCTGAGATACAGAGTATTCCAAATACCTTGGGCATATTTGTAGTCCGCGTATCACCTTAACTATCAGCGGTAGTACGATAAAAGTTGAGCCATTTTAAAGCTAATTACATTAAGTTTTAGTGCAAGTTTTTATACTCTTAATAGTTTCCGAGATATTCAATGTCAACATAGGCCCAAGACTTTTAAAACACCCTATAGTTCGGCAATTGATAAACCTAAAACTGCTATGCAGGAGCGTGTTTAGGTAAGGGAATGAAACATGGTGCTACCCCCTAAAATATATTGAACCCACCCCTGAAATAAATAGCACAGTACTGAACAAATATTGCTAAGTGATTGAAACATACCAGACTCTTTTAGTGGCTTTTATAGTGTATGCCCATTCCCTTTTCAAAATTTCTTGCTGCACCACTGCTGCTATGAAAGAAAAAATCGCTCAGCTTTGCGCCAAAGCAATTGTTCACCTACTCAATAAACAGAAAAAATTGATGTGTATGAGTTTACACCACAGGTTTGGTTGCTGTAATTCCTCAAACGCATATCATTGAATAAAGTAAACTTTCAAGGCAAAGAAACAAACATTGCTGAAAAACGTAATAGTTTACTTTTTTTCCAGCAACCCTTCTACAAATCAAAACTTTACAGAGTACTTACACATCTTTTCGCGAAATTATACGAAAGGTCAATAGCTTTTTCATTTAGGCTCAATGCACAAAACAAAGAGGACGCCGCCGAATGCACTCGTATTTTTTTGCATTTAACAGTCGGAAAATTTTAATACCGACACAAATAAAATAATTAAATCAGGGGAGGCCGGATATATTTCGCCCTCTCGTAACTTATGCACAAGAAAGCCATGCCCCTCATACCCACTGCGGGAATCAACGCCTACAGTATGATCAGAAGCTAAACATGAAGTCTTTGGTGCGTTCAGAAGAGTTGAAGGACTCAAGCCTCTCCTTCAATTTTTATTTGTACATACAGTATGTTAATGCATTGGTATTTTGATAGATTTAGCTGTATACACGAACAAAGTGGTACGATTAGCATTTCTTTATGCTTGGCCATCCTCTACAAAAAATAACCAGAAAAGTCAAAAGACTCTTAATGTTTTAAAAAATCCACCGCATTGATTAATTGTAGTAATGGTCGGTTTTTAGCAATGACCACATGCCAGCTACCCATAGATGGGCACAAATTGCTAATCCGCTGATTAGCGAAGCTAATTTTTTCATTAGCGGATTTGCTGTTCAGCTAACGTTCAAAAATGTTAGCGGACTGATTATCGAAGCTAATTTTTTCAGCCAATCCGCTAGAATATGAATAGTTGCTACCGCGGTTTTCATAAAGAAAAGCCGTTAAGTTGCTTTAATTTTCCCGTTTTTTGTGCCAGAGAAATATCTACCGATACTCTTCTAGCTAGGCGCTTAGATCAATCAATATAACTCCATCAATGATATCATAATGTTGAGCTTGCGCAATCACTGTTTCGACATGTAGGAGCTAAGAGGTTATAGACCGGCAGCTGAGAGAGGTTAGCATACCTTTTCTAGATACCACTAATCAAGTATATTGCGACCTGCTACCACGTCAAAAACCATCGGCAAAAGTGATTTCTGCCGGGGCAGATTGAATGCGCTTGGCTGTAAAGAGGGCCCTAAAAAAACAAACACACAAGCATACCTTTTCTAGGTACCACATGAAACCTAGTGGAAACGAAAGCATACATTGACCAGATTACGAAATGGTATGTGACAGTAATTTTTTCGGCTGCTTTTTCTCCGACAGAAGCCCCCAAAGTTCGAGTGATGACGTCACAAAGGTATGCTAGCGTACCTTTTCTAGGTACCACATGAGGGAATTTTTTCGGCTGCTTTACCTCCGGCAAAAGCCTTCAAAGTTTGAACTATGACGTCATTTTCACTGTGACGTCATAATAACTCGCCGTGACGTCATAGCTCGAACTTTGGGGGCTTCTGCCGGGGGTAAAGCAGCCGAAAAAATTTGTGTCACATATCATTTTGTAATCAATGCAATGTAAGCTTTCGTTTGCACTGAGTTTCATGCGATTCTTAGTCAAAATTTTTCGCTATGACGTCATAATTCAAACTTTGGGGACTTCTGCCGGGGGTAAAGTAGCCGAAAAAATTTCTCTCACATAGGCCTACCATTTCTTAATCAGTGCAATGCAAGCTTTCGTTTGCACTAAGTTTCATGTGGTACCTAAAAAAGGTACGCTAGCATACCTTTGTGACGTCATCACTCGAATTTTAAGGGCTTTTGTCGGGGGTAAACCAGCCGAAAAAATTACTGTCACATACCATTTCGTGATCTGGTCAATGTACGCTTTCGTTTCCACTAGGTTTCATGTGGTACCTAGAAAAGGTATGCTAGCGGTTTTATTGGGGGTCTTTGGGCCCCATTATTACTGCCTAACGCATTCAATCTGCCCTGGCAGAAATCACTTTTTGTTGATGGTTTTTGACTACCAAGTTTACCAACATGAAAAGTCATGCAAGTACGAAGTCGCCCGTTTTGCAAATGAAAGGTTATTTGAATAGATGGAGTAGCTGTAAATTTATGGAAAATTTGGTCTTGTCAGACTTCACTATGCAGGCCTAACGCTCAAGAGAGCGCGAAACGTACTGAAAATTAACTAAAAAGCATTGTTCCTTTCAATACTTCGCTACAAGGCAAATTTTTGCAAATTGCGTTTGTATCGAATGGTTGTGGTATATGATTAAGAAGCAATGAACTGGATTTCAGGAAAATTCATTTTCTTTGTGCTGTACTTGCGCTGTAATAATGGTGAATCTAGGACTTTTGTATAAGGGAAGCATTTATTTTCATGATATTATGTTACATCACATAAACTTTAAACAATTGGTTTGTGGTACAGAATTTTAGTATAGCAAAGTATAGTGATTTCATCTCGAAGCTTTTCGTCTGACACTCATCGGGAGAAGATCGTCAGAAATCAGTAAACTAAAATGCAAGTCTTATGTATCAACAGAGAGAAAGAAAGAGAAAAAGAAAAGAGAAAAAGGAAAAAAGGAGGCGGAAAAGCACTGATTGGCCAGTCTGGTCAGCTGTTTCGACGCGTCAATCAGCGATAGATCTTAAGACTGTAAACAAATTCTTTTTGCCTGCAAAGGTCGGGATTTGATGTTTTAATAAAAATGGATTCCAAAACAGAGAGATGGAAGGAAGAGCGACCTCTGGCGAGAATGCGGAATCTGTCTTGGTGATAATGTTTAGCACATGAAGCGTTTAAAAGGAGATGGAGCCCAATTGCCGAATCACAAGTCTGGGTGGGGTTAGGGGTGGAGGACTTACAAGCACGTGATGGGAGGCTACGTTTCAAAATGGAATTGGCGTTTCTGATTGACTTTGGAATATGTTGTTTGATTCTGTCCAGCAACCTTTGGGATGTACGACCCACATACCGACTATCACAGTGGCATGAATATTCGTAGATAACATTGCTTTGTTGATGGGCGGGTAGTACATCTTTCTTGGTGGCTGGAACCAGTTCCTTGGTTTTAAAGATGATACGTGGCTCCACGGCAAAGAAGCAGTTGCTCACGGCGGCTTTCACTTGCTTTTCAAATTTCGTAGAAATAGACCCCAACCACTGGAGACGCAAGTATACCGGGCATTTTTCCGGACCAGATGTTATAGGTTTCTGAAATTGCTTGAGTTTCTTGGCTATTGCACTTTTAATGACGTCATCTGGGTAGCCATTTGCCAGAAGAATAGACGTGATTTTATCTAATTCTGGTTGCAACTTGTCAGGGGAGCAAATTTTGAGGGCACGGTGGGTAAGGGTAAGGATTAAGTTAAGTTTTCGCTTTTGGGGAGAAAAGGAGTTCCAACGGAGGTATTGGCCAGTAAAGGTGGGTTTCCGGTAAACAGCGGTGAAGAATTCAGACTCAGTCTTTCCAACTAAAACATCTAGAAAAGGAAGGGTAAGGTTACATTCCTTCTCGTGGGTGAACTGGAGTGCGGGGTGGAGAGAGTTAAGTTTGGAAAGAAAGGAATCACAATGCTTTTCATCGTGAAAAATGGCAAAAGTGTCATCAACGTAGCGGTAGTACATAGGTGGTTTGTCCGTGGTTTGAAACAGTTTTGATTCATAGAATCCCACGAAGATGTTTGCCAGACAAGGTCCAAGCGGGGAGCCCATAGCGACTCCGTCAATCTGTCGATGCATTATGTTGTTGAAGCTGAAATCGACAGAGCAGGTAGCAAGTTCCATAAGCTCCACGAATACGTTGCGTGGGAAAGTTGGAGGAGTAGGAAGAAAATTGTAGAGTGAGTCGGCACAGATTTGAATAGTCTCAGCTAAAGGTACATTGGTGAAAAGACTGGATATATCAAAAGAGCACATGAAAGTGGAAGCAGGTTGTAAATTGGAAGAACGAATAGCATCAACAAAAGAAAATGAATCTTGGATGCAGTAAGAAGAGTATAAAGAAAGGACGGGTTGGAGGATAGAAGTAAGCCAAGTTGCCAGTTGATGTTGGGCTGAGCCAGTCATGGATAGAATGGGTCGGAAAGGTACGTCCTTCTTGTGAATCTTTGGTAAGCCATACATACGAGGACGTTGCGAGCCAGTGGGCCTGATGACTTCGTAGACTCCTGTGGGTAGAAGATCGTCTTTGTGCATTTGTAATAGTCGACGTTGTATTTTCGACTCGATTTTGACGGTGTTATCATTGTCAGGTGCGGGGCCGAGTCTGCAGAATTTAGATTGATCGTTTAAAATGGACTCCATCTTAGAAACGTAATCCTTTTTGTTTATAATCACCACACCTGACCCTTTATCAGGTTTGGTAATTAGAATATCCTGATTGGAACGAAGTGACTTAATAGCTTGCAGGGATTCTTTGTTCATTAAAAAGTCGCCGACATCAACTGGAGTGTCACAATATGCATGAGCCAGGTCACTCAGTCTCGCTTTCAATGCAGAGAGCCTTTCATCAGACTGCGGCTTGTGATGTAGCAATTGGCCAAACAAAACTTCAAACTCAGCAAAAACTTCTTCGCGTTGGACGGAAGTGGGTGGTAGGCAAAAGTTAAGCCCATGCAACAGAACGAATTCTTCAGTGTCGGAAAGTTGATGGTCTGAGAGATTGATTAGGTGTGATTTGTCCGGTATGGATTGATTGCCAATCAATCAATCCATACCGGATCAATCCATACCGGACAAATCACACCTAATCAATCTCTCAGACCATCAACTTTCCGACACTGAAGAATTCGTTCTGTTGCATGGGCTTAACTTTTGCCTACCACCCACTTCCGTCCAACGCGAAGAAGTTTTTGCTGAGTTTGAAGTTTTGTTTGGCCAAT